>OY776279.1:39798184-39800684 GCA_963675445.1 Linnaemya vulpina | reverse complement strand
TAGGGTGATCCATAGAATAATTTGTTGGTTATTATCAAGACCTAACAAGAGTATATACAATAATGATATATATTTTGACACAAAACCATATTGAAATCAATAACAAAAAATAATCGGTTAAGATCGAGAAATATTCTTATACGAACAAGTCCTTCATTGCAATAGTTCAAAATTTCAGAAAATAAACTTATTCCTGCGCTTTAGATATATTTTTTAATATTTTTTTTCCCATTCTTCTTTATTTGCGATCTATTTTCTAACGAAACATTAAGCAAATATTTTAAATTTTACAACGAACTTATCTTATTGAATTCCAGTGAGCCCAATAAAAACAAAAACAATAATTTGTATGAATTTAACTACGTTAGCAAAATTAACTTATAGATATAGTAATATTTATTTTCTAAAAGGAAGATCAAGTACGTGGTATCTTTTCAGTCTCTTTATTTCATCGCTATCATTCCAAAGATTAATGGCGAGTAGATTTGAATGATTGCTCAGTCTTTGTAAATATCTATCACAGAATTTGGCGATCTCCTCTTTCACGGTAGGTATATTAAGATGACTATGAATATTTTTATTGCTTATAAACCATGGAGCGCTAGTAATTGTTCTTAGTATTTTGGACTGGTATCTTTGAAGAATTTCAATGTTTAAGTTGCTAGCTGTACCCCAAAGTTGAATACTGGTTTTATTATAGTTTTATACAACTTTATTTTGTTCTCTATTGTCAGGGTAGATTTGGGTCCAAAAAGCCAATACATTCTCTTTGACTTATTGTTAAGTTGTTGACGGTTTCTTTTAATGTGCTCTTTCCAAGTTAAACTTCTATCTAGGTGAAGAGCTAGATATTTTACACTATTTGTTTGTGGAAAAGTTGGTCCATTTAAGGAAACTGGTGGACAGTCATTTTTCCGAAAGCGAACGTTACTTGAACAGACTTCTCCGTGTTGACCTTAATGTTCCATTTATTTAGCCAATCTTCTACTAGGCTTAAACAGATTTGTAGTTTACTAGAAGCTTCAAGGCGAGAATCTTGCGAAGCCATAATAGCAGTGTCATCGACATATGTTGCTATAGTTGTGTTATTTGTTGTTGGCATATCGGACGTAAAAAGTGTATGTAATACTGGCCCTAAAACGATTCCTTGTGGAACTACAGCTTGTATAAAACCAAATGCTGGGGTTTTGCTGTTGACTCTAACGAAGAATTTTCTTTCATGTAAATAAGACTTTAGTAGGACATAAAAAGGAGCTGGTAACAGTTTTTTAATATTAAATAATAAGCCGGAATGCCATAATCTATCAAACGCTTGTTGTATATCCATGAACACCGCACTGCAATACTGTTTTCGTTCCATGGCTCTAGATATAAAGTCCACAATTCGATGACACTGTTCTGGGGTACCGTGTTTGTGTCTAAACTCAAACTGATGCTCTGGAATTATTTTTTGTGCTTCTAAAATTGGTAGCATCCTTTCCAGCAGTAATTTTTCAAATACCTTAGACAGTACTGGCAGTAAACTTATTGGCCCATATGAAGTTATTAAGTCTTCCGGCTTATTTTGTTTCTTAATCATTAATGATTCCTGCATACTTCCGCTGGGACGGAAAATAGCTTAAACGTAATATAGAATTAAACAATATAGTTAAGAAAATCAAACCTTTTTTTGGCAGACATTTAATCATTTTTGTAGAAATTTTATCGTAGCCTGGACACTTTTTGTTGATAAGGTTGGCGATTATTTGTTGAATCTAATTGGGGATAACATTTTTTATTGGACGACACATTTGGCAAGCCACATCTAGGAATTGTTCGATTTCGTCCTTTTGAAATTGATTATTCAAACTAAATTGTTGAAAAGTGTTTTCCAAATGTTCCTTCAGAGCGCTTACTTTAGAGAGATCGGATTTGCACCAAGCCAGACTAAAACGTTTGAAAGGAACATCTCTTTTTATAGGTCTTTTAAGATATTTTGTAGCTTTCCAGAGATTATGCTCATCATTCCGAGTTGGGTCCAAGTTCCTTAGAAAGTCTTCTACAGCTTCATTTTTATATTCTTTTAATATCCGCTTTAAGTAATTATCTGCATTATTTAAACTAGTTTTATCCAGTGGACTTCTGGTTCTTTGGTATACCCTTCTCAAATGTCTTTTATTCCTTATCAAATTCCGAATTTCGTTGGAAATTTAAACATTATGTCCATTTGGTTGTTCATTTGTTGGCGTAGACATGAACGCTGCCTCACAAATGAGATTAGAGAATATTTCAAAACCATCTTATCACATCCGGATTTCAAAGAAACATTTAGATTTATATTGTTTTCTATATAGGAAGCATATTGAAGAATATCTGTTCTATTTGTAAAAATGTTGTTTTGAACATCCCTAAGCTTGATACGTGTATTGTAATGTAGAATAACTGGAGTATAATCTGAACTCAAATAAGCACTTTCCGAGATATATAGTAACGCTCTTGAGATACCATTAAAAATAGCAAA
>OY776279.1:39668184-39790684 GCA_963675445.1 Linnaemya vulpina | reverse complement strand
TTAGTATACATACTGTTAATTTTAAATATATATCTTGACGTTATGTTTTTAAAAAGCTGAACTTGTTTACTTACATAAAATAGTTTGATCGTGTAAATGTGATATCTTTAATTTAACAGAACTATTTTGAAAAATTCTCCCACATGTAGAAAATAACTTTTATTCTTATTTTTATAAGAGGTAGTCTAACCATAATGCACGATGTGGCTCATACCGGTACGTCAAGCTTTACCTAACTTAATTTATAATTTTTTTGCTTCAATGTTTGATGACTTTAATCATGATGAGATATATAGTTGAAGCCTTTTACGCAAATGGTAGTTTAAATCCAAATTCATGTCGGATAATTCCTGATTTTTTCCAGGATTATCGACCAACCGTGTACACAATCGGGAGAATTATGCTTAATTATCAGCTAACCGGGTCTATGGAAAATTGGAAACACCATGCTCGCTAAGATTGCTCTCCGGAAAATATTAAATTTCTTCGCGATGGTATGTCACATGCTTGCAAGGTTCAATTGATTTCTTTCACTATCATTATTTAATGCAGGTAATGAAATTGTTGGTGTAACAATTAAACTAAAAGCAGTTACCTAAAATTATTGGCAACCAAAACATATTATGGACGACAAATATGTTTCTTACTCGTGCATTTACCTATGCAAAATGACCAAAAATGGAAAAAAATTAGATTTTGAACTTTTGGCCACTAAAAAATATATATTAAGTCTTTCAAAATCGTAAAAATGCATCAAATTGTCTCAACTTTTCTGATTTTAACAGCATAACAAAACAACAAATCTCAACCAAAAGCCTTGAAAATTCATTTAAACGATGCAGCATTTTTTATCGGGCTGTAATCTCAAATTTTTACATATCCTATGTTTGATATTTTGGGCGGATGGTTTGTTGAATAGACAGAAGTGAATGGTGACTACTAGGAAAATCGTCTTCAACGACGAGACACACTTTCATCTCAACAGGATGGTGTCATTTGCCACACACCAAACGAAATAATAACTCTTGTGCGAGAGGAATTCAGTGATTGAGTCATCTCATGTCGATTTTATATCTTAAATTTCTTTCTTTGGTCATGAAAAATTCGAGAGCTGAAAGATGCGATAATTTGGCAAATTGAACCTCAATTATGTCTCAGAGGTATAATGCGAAGGCATAACTAGAATTAGGCCGATATTTTATTTCACAACATAGTAGTCATATATCTTTCCAGAGCAGAAAAATATTTTAAGATAGTTCTTTGATATTTAATAATATATATTTGCTTGATTATATCCTTCTCCTTCATTCCTATTCTCGGGTAGCCGGGAAATCACAAAATGATTCCCATTTTACCGATAAAAGAGCAAACCTAGTGTATAGTGATATGTAAGTATGTACATTGTACATACTTATATGATACATTAGCCCTTTCGCTACAAGTCTTTACTGGGTTTTTAAAAATTTTTACCCTAAACTTGTTTTTTGTAATGTATCCATATGGATACAAAATTTATTAAAGTTGAAGATATATACAATAATTTTGTTTTTTATTCCTACATAGAATTTTTGATTTATTGTTAAATTTTTACCTTTTTTGTACATAAAATTTTTTTAAAGAAAGCAAGCACAAGACTAAAACTTTATATAAAATTAAATAATAGACAAATTCACATAAAATCATTAACAATTAACCCATGTTCTTGTTATATGCTCATATTATATTTGTTTGTATAATTTGTACACTTTTCTTTTGTTCTGAATTGAATCAGAGTACAAGTTGATGGGGTTTATATCCAGGGATTGACGACACCATTTGGACAGTTGCGCTGTTGGCTAACATAGTAAGAGAGATGCCTGAGGTCCCGAGTTCGGCTCCGCACTCAGTCATCAATATGGTGTCGAATATTTCTGATCTGCATTAGTAACACAATCGTTAATTGTTGTCGGCTTGTCTCAATGACGAATGCATAGCACTGGCCGTTGAACATTACCGACAGCGATTAACACTGTCATGTACTAAAAGAGCAGGATACAGCAGTACCCTCCTTCGTCGGTATTTGTAGCAAAAAATTCACGGACGAAGTAATAAAAGCAAAAACAACTACAGAAACCTTTCCATCTTCTAATCCAGTCCAGAAAAAAATTATATATATATATATATATATATATATATATATATATATATTATCGGATCTTTCTGCACGGTAGCCGAAACTTCCACGATCTTCGTTTTTTATTATATATTTTAATTTATCGGTAATATCTGAATCTATAAATTTCGTAAGAATTTTTTCAATTTCATAATCAATCATATTTCTTGGTATTTTTATGTTATTGACTTCTATCTTACCAGAACTAAAGAATATGTCTGCATTACAACAGCATCAAGAGTAACATGATTTAGTTTGTTATATATTCACTCTTTATATACACAACTCAAGTTTGTATCCATATGGATACATAGAATTTTCAAAAAATCCTGGTGACTATATTAATCCCCGAACAAAAAAAAATTGTAATTGAAGTAATTATAACGAATCTTTATCTTGACCTGGGGTTTACCTGTTTTTCTTAAATTTATCGGGAAGTGAGTGTTATTTAGAAAACAAAAATATGATTTTTTGATACAAAAACAATAAACGAAAAACGTTCTTTTTAATTTCCATATTTTTAATACATTAAAAAATTATATGTAAAGAAATTAAATCTGACAATAGCCAAGACTTCAAAACAGCATAGCCCGTTAAAATATCAACCAGTATTATCAAGTGGGAGTCGTAAGACGCTCTCAAAGATGAGTGTATCCATATGGACACATAGGAGCGAAAGGGTTAACAGTTACTAAACTGCTTTATTTGTTACAGCTCAAGTACGTATATTTGCTGCATTTCATTGTTTCTTATACTCAATCATCAGTACACAGAGAAAACAGTACCTAATATATACCTAATAAAATAGAACAAAATTAATAGGATTTCTCTATGGTTTTTCTTCAAGAAGAAATTCTTATTGTTTTAATAAGGAAAACCTAATTGAAAATATCAAGAAGAAAACTTATGGCTTTTACTAGGTAATCTTCTTGTTTTTTTCAAAAAGAGTTTCTTCTTGATTTTATTAGGTTTTTTTTTCGTTTTTTTTCAAAAAAAATTATCTTCTAAATCTTATTAGGCTATCTTCTTCTTTTTTTAAAAACACTTCTTGAGTTTGTTTGGTATTATGGGTTTTTATTAATAAACTCACTTATAAGTATTTAGAAGAATATTATATAAAAATAAATATAATTCTATAGAAACTAATTCACTATTCAGTAAGTAAAAAAAAAAAAAATATATATATATATATATATATATATATATAATATAATATAATATAATTATAAAAAATTAATATAGTTATAAAAAATTTCAAAATTGTCAACCTTTAAAAGTTTATATCATGAAAAATCATTGTATGGCGGCCATTCGTCAAAAAACAGGCATTTTGTATCTCATCAATTCTAGTTTTCCTCGTTTCCCTCCAGAAAGAAATTACCTGATCACGTGGACTGCAACTGTGCAGCAACCAGGATTTTTGATCGAAATGTTCATTTTTGAGAGAGAACGATAAATGTATAAAGATGTACATGTGTATATTATTTTAAGGAATTTTCAATTTTCATACCGTTATGCTAATCTTTAAGAAATTCCTCTGGACTAATAGATATATCATCGGCGTTTTCTTTTTCAACGTTAGTCCAAAGAGAAAATAATTTTCCGGTTGGATTTCTCTTCCCGTCTTTATTAATTAGATTCAGTTAATTTAAATTATAACTTTCCTTTATTAAGCAAAAATATTTTTATTACGTTTTCCACTTCTTGACTTATCACTTGTCCACTTTAAACTAAAAGCTTGATTTAAAGTGTATATAGTTAGAGATGTTCGACGCAACATTTATAGAAACACACAAAAAAAATTATTATAAATGTAAAAACAAAAATATCATAAAAAATTGTCTCTATGTTGATTTGTATGCATTCATGAAACAACAAGCGAACTATTATAATCAAGAAGATATTCTTATTAAAAAAATTAATAAGATATATTACACATTATCAAATAGAAACCTAGTGAAATCAAGAAGGAAGAAATAATTAAAAAAAGTGTTAAGTGGGCTTAATGAAATCAATAAGAAAATCTTCTTGAAAAAATTAATAAGAAATTCTTGTTTTATACTATTTATAAGAAAACCTAATAGAATCAAGAAGATTTTTTCTATGGTTTGTTTTTTTTTTTTTGTGCCAAAAATCCTCGTTTCTCTCTGTTGCAAAACATATAACACGCGCTTGTTTTTCACATAAAATTATTTGTGTGATATACATATAAACGTATTTCTATAATGAGAAATGTTTTTAATTTTTTATTTTGATTTGCTATTAAAGCATTTTTTATTTTTCGGTTCGATAAATCACTTATTGATAGAAGTGTTCACACGTCATTTAATTAATATATATAATTATACTAAGCTTAACAGAGTATATAAATAGTACGCATGCTCGCTTGTTTTACCTCTCTCGCTTTCCGACGGAGGATATGTGAGGAAATTATTAAATTTTGGTGATCATGAGAGTAACCCTCTCTGAGACACAGTTATTAAATTAGACAACCTTCCATCCAAAGTGGTTGAAATCGGTACAAGCAGACACATATATAGGTTAGTCTATTGAAATGAATTGTATGATCAGCCTAAATAAAAGTAATCATAAAGTTTTAAATCAATAAAATTAAAAAATCGCATGTCAATACTTACATATATAGGGTAAGCTATCTTTTGCGTTCTGAATGTATATGTTTTCATCCTACTAATATTAGGTGTGTTCGTTTACTTTACTAGTAAAAATTAGCAACGAGAGAGTAACAAGAAATTTTCCACAATAACTCTCAAAAAGGTGAAAAAGTAAATTAACACTTTACTAGCTAAAATTTGCAAGTTAAAGTAGTGTTATAATGTATAGGTATATATGAGTACTCAATAACTACCCCTTTATTGTTTGGACAAATTATACATATACGTATATTATATATTAATTATATAATATTAAGTATTTTTTTATGTGATTTTATGCAGAACTATTTATGTAAACACTAATAAGAAACTACATTAACGCGCAAGCAAACGTGAGTTGAAAAGGAAAAGTTGAAAAAGTAACTTAATAAATTATATGCTAATTTAAATTTATTTGCATATATACATAGTATATCTGAACTAATTGAATTATTTGCTTGCTTAGTGTAAATTACCGACTGCAACGGTGACGGCTCAGGCGCATGCAATAAAAAATACGTAGGTGCAACTAAAAATAAACTGAAGACCAGACTAACATCTCATAAATCAGACATAGGAATGAAAAACAAACCCATGGAGCAAAAAACTGCACTTGCGGCCCACTGTGCAAAGGAAAATCATGTGGCAAATTTTGATAATGTAAAAATATTACAACAAGAAAACCATTATTCCAGGAGATTTTCTTTAGAGATGTTACACATAATTGACGTTCCTGCAGAGAAAAGACTTAACTATGTATAAACAAGACACAGAGAAATGCGCTCAAATTTACAGAAGTGCGATAAACAAACATAAGAAACAACATAAACAAATCAGTTTTCGCAGCTAAGGACTACAGACGATCGACATATTGAAAATATGTTAGTTCAATCTATTTTTATTTAAGTTTTAATTTACATGTATGTAATTGTAAATTTATAAGATATAATCAAAAATTAATTTTAATGTTTATCATTTATTGTTTTGTACCCAATAGTGTTCCCCTGAAGATGAATAGCGAAGCTATTTGAAATATTGGGAAAAATAACATTAAATAAAGATTCAATAATCAAAAAATATTTAGTGTTTATTGATTTTTTAAAACCTGACTATAGCCGAACGATAAAATAAGAATATTATTATAATACAACAGGTCAACGATTAAACTAAATATATATACATAAATTTGTTACCTTTTTAAAACTTTTTATTGTTTTAAAAGTTTACATTTACTTGCAATTTCTTAAATTTTCCAAAGTATTTTTATTTTAAACTTAATTTAGAAATATTGTTTTAAAAACACAAACGCAAAACAGCTGTTTGAATAATTGTTGCAAGTAAAAATTTTACTTGTAAAAACTTGCAATAATTTTTCTGTATCTCAATTTTTTATGCTCTTTCGCCGCTCTCTCGTTGCAAATTTTTTTGTTTAATGAACGCTTTCTAGTAACAATTGCTACAAATTTGTAAGAATTTTTAGTAAATGAACACAGCTATTATAAAGCAGAATGTTTGTGAATATGGATGTGTGGATGTGAAGATGTGTTTGTGTGTGGATGTTTGTTACTCTTTCACGCAAAAGCTACTGAATGGATTTTAATGAAACTTTACAGTAATATAGCTTATACATCAGAATAGCACATAGGGTATAATTTATAAAGATGTTGTGTCCAAAATAAAATAATGTTTATTGTCCAAAATATAACGACATGTGTCAAGTAAGAAGGAAAAAATATGAAATTTTTATTTTGAAAAAATAATATTTGTCGTTACCTATTGTACTGATATTTTTGTTATACCTTTTTTTTATTTTTTTGTCAAATTTGTGAATATAATATTTGCCTTTAGTAGGTATAAATTTTTACAATATGTCCTCTGATAATGCAGTTTTATACTTATGCAAGTTATGTTTAATTGTAATTGCATATCCTAACGATAATGAAACTTATTATCATTAATATGTACTTCACTACTATTAAGGGAAAGTAGCCAACCTACTTTACTTTTCAAATCGTGATTATTAATAGCTATACCTATTTCCAGCTAGAGACAATATATTTCTCAACACATAGCCTACCTTTAACCCGATATTCCCACGGGATATAGATTTACGCGGGTGAAACCGCGGGACGCGCCTAGTATGATTATATGTATATATTTTTAAATATTAAAATATAATCCAATAAGAATAATCATGGTACATTGACATTATAGTGTAATAAAATTATATTAAAAATTTAATATTAAATAAAAAGGAAAAACAAGAAATCGACAAGAAAAAAGCATTTGATATATCATGAGAAACAAAGAAACAACCAAAAACTATCACGTGAATATCACATAAATACATTCAAGACAAGTAGGGCAAACAATTTGTTTTAAATATGAGCAAAAAAAGAAAATTCAGAGAAAAACTTTCAATCAAAATTTCTTATGAAAATAAGTTTAAATATTATTTAGCGTACTGTAACGAGCATACAGTTTCGTAGCTTCCTGAGTTCAGATATACGTAAAAGTACATTAATCTATATCTCTTGGTCTTTTGCTATAGAGAATACGAGTATGCATAAGTATTTGTATATTACTTGTACGTACATACGGTATGTACACATCTACTGAAGGGAAGTGTATTTATTTCAACAGATGCTACAATGTTTACATGCTACGAGTACTTGCATGACATCTTATAAGCGAAACAACTCAGTATTGTTGTTAGTCTTTATGTATTCATATACTACTTGTAATATAAGAAATACACCGGATCCAACACACTCCCACAGAATGTAACTTCCTGACGCCATTTTATTAAGGTTTATTATATCAATACATACATTTTTGTAAAGTACATAGCCACGGACACACATACAACCATATACAGAAACTGTGTTAGTACGCTCGTAGTTTTGTGTTTGTTCTTTTTCCTTTCCATTTTTATGCTTTCTTGACTATATTTTTATTTATTTTATTTCTCTAGCATGTAGATTAATTGCTAACCTTGAGAAAACATATATTTTTCTTTAAAAGAATAAATTCTTATTAGCAATTGATGTTGTTTACATAAAATTTCTTGAAATTTCCGCTCTCCGGAACAACAAAACTAACCCAGTAACCAAAATGACACTGAAACAATACCTTTGATCTCGTACTTCATTTGTGCAAAGTTCGCTGATATGAGATTTAACTAAATTTGGTCTCACTCATAGAACGAAATATACAGAAGTACGAGGACAAGTAGAGCAAGAACAAAAGCTTTTATCATTGCACTGCAATGTTAATCTTTAAAAATCTGTGATGTATGATTAAATTAATATATGCATAATAAGTATTGTTAGTGGTGCAAAGAAGAAGCATATTTTAATATTCGCGAAAACTATTATTTAAAACAATATTCCATCGCGAATATTATCTTAGAGATCCAAAAACGTTTTTCTGGAAGCTTTAAATTACATTTTAAAACAATGAATACAACAACACAAATTTTCTATAACAAATAGAATGCAATGCCCCAAGAACAATTTGCATGTTCCATTTTTGGCAAAAAGATTTCGTTGTATCAAACAATTCTTGATTAGAATTCAATAGGACTGATTTATTTTAATGAAACGAACTTCGTTTAAGTGATTCCCATTTCGGTGTGCAGTTGTTCTGTAGAACTAAAATATTCCATTATAAATAAACTATAAATAAGGTGATTCTGATTTCAGATTCATTTTATAAAATGAAAATAGGATAAATATGTATGTATGTATGTATGTATGTATGTATATTATTGTGTATAATTAAAAAAATTTAATATATAGAGCCATTTCCAATATACTTTTTCTAAATGTTTTCTTCATTTACAGTCGAATCGCTGATAAACGCACGCTTTTTAAGTGAACAAATCTCTTAAATATATCTATTTGTTAATTTGGAACGAGCTTAAAAATAAGTCTATTAGTTAAAACAATTTTTTTTAAATGTGACAATTCATATAAAAGTAACAACGTATAAGGGAAAATATATTTGTCGACAACGTTGCATGCCATATAATATGTGATGACATGATATTAGAAATTAAAAAACAATATCCGTTTCGCTGAACATGTGACGCCGTTCATAAAACCATTATACATATGAATTAAAACAAATCAATATACATATGTATTTTGTACTTCTAGTATATAAATCTTCTTTTAAACCATTTCCAGGAATATTGAATTTTTAAAGGATATTGCACGATATATAGATGTTATGTTACAATTTCGCTGATTATATTCATATTAATAACAATAATTATTGTGGAGAGTTATCAGATGGATTAGTGCTCATATTCTGTAACTTTAGTGAGAAGTATTCGGGTCGAAACCCGATCACGCATACCTCAATATAACTAACATTATAATTTTTTATAATCATTAATTTTCTGTTAATATAAAACTTTAAGTCACAGGTCATCAGCGTAGAATATTATGAAGGTGTTATGGTTTTTGGAACAATATTAAAACGTAGATTTTAATATAAATTTCCAAATACTCAGCATGGTAACCGACTCCTTTGAGTCATAATGAGCTCAAGCACTCGGATTTTATATCCAGTACTCTTATTTAGAGATATACGACACTACTTACAAAATATTTTAAAAGATTACCAAATGCATTTATATTATTGAAAATATAAACATGAAAATTAATTAATTTTATATTGCGTTTTAACGCAATTTTTATATAACTCTAAGAATACACTAAAAAAATTCTTTTTGATATGTACATAGATAAATAATTAAAATTTAAAGTACTGTTTGCCAGGTTATTTAAACAAATATAATAAGCAGCAATAAGGTAAGAAAATAAAGAGGAGAGTGATTATTTTGGCCCCCTGATCTTTTTAAATTTCTCAATCAGCTAACTAAAAAGAAAGTTACAATAATACTACTATTTCTAAAGGTCTCACTTGGCAAATAGTTGCCAAAAAACACGTAACCACTAAACACCAAAGAAAAATATTTTGATGTAGACACGTGTTTCAGTAAAGTAAAACAGTTTCGTTCATAAATAATAGCTAGTGACGAGGAATCCAATATGAATTAATACTGTTTCACTCAATAAACAATTGTCTGAAATAATGTATTTTTGTAGTTAATCCTTTTTGGAAAATATTCGATTAAATGTGATTTCGGTAATATGTTCCCCAATGATCTGCATCAGCCCCTGCGAAGGATTAAACTGGAAACCTATAATATTAATACCTTAATTTTTTTAACGATTATATTGAGAACAACAGCCAATATAACAACGTCTTATTTCCTGGATAACTTGTATTGTATTATTGAAAAGCACACAACATTAATCTGAATTTAGTGTAAATTTTTTTTTATTTAAGGCAGGACTCATAAAATATATTTTTGTGTTACAGGCACAAAAAAAATTTTTAAGTTGAAACATTTTTGAATAGAACCGTTACAATGACCAACATTTTTTGCAAAAACTACTAAAATAAAAATGTTAAATGTTAATCACGCTTTTAGTAATATGTGGTAAACATAACAAAAACGGGATTCCCCCTGCAAATAAAAAACTAAAAGCTTCCTTTATTTTAAAATAACTTAAAAAGTGGAAGATAGAATACAAATATATATCCCTACCCAAGCATAGGAATATATAATGTTTTGTTGAAAAATTCCATGAGAGGACCGCTGATGAAACTGTTTTGTTATATTTTTAGCTTTGGAGTTTTCATCAGATCTCCACGTTTGAATCTTCATCGGCTGGTTCTAAGAGCCCGTCAACATATCTGTATCTGTGTGTAAGTATGTGATCCGCTAATAACTTTTGAACGGCGAAACCGAGTACAGCTAAAAAACCAAAAATCATTTGCTAAGTGAGTTTTTAAGATTAAATTTTCAACGGTCTCTCAGATATAGTGAACGAAAAAGTTCACAAGAAGAGATTTTCTTAACTCCGATATTATATATCTGATCAGTTAGCTATATCGAATCTTTTATGGTAATCGAGAACTACACCAATTCAGCTCAAACAGTTGAAAATCACAGAATAGCACAAAAATCAGCTTACAATAATTTTCCGATTAATATAAGCGGGAAGTTACATAAATGGTCTTTGGGGTCAACCGATTTTCATAGCTTTTTATAATTATATTATAAGCTTCCTTATATTTGAAATTACCGACAAAGTGATTGTATATTGCCTGTCTAAGAAATATACAAAATTAATAATTTTTTTTGAAAATTTACTAAGGAGTATTCCTTATGGAACCTTTTGAGTTAATTTTCTTTTTTATAAACGAATTATAAATTTCTTTATTATTGACAAATCTGAGGATAAAAAACGGTTAATACTGAACTGTTATTTATAAATTAACTATGTGCTTTCTTATATTTGAAACTACTGACAAATGGGAACAGTAATATACGAAAATTCAGCCTTGTCTGATCAAATTCTTTGAATATGACTTCATTAAATTTGCTATGTCAGTAGTTAATTTATAAGAAATATGGAAAACGGTTCACCCTATAGGCCATCCCTGTAACTTTACGCTAAGTTCAGGAACGCTCTTCAGAATGTTCAATAGTTATAAGTGGGGTCACATACTTACACACACCAACACATTCATATAGACATCGTGACGGGCACTCAGTATAAGGACTTCCTAGGACCTTAAGACGTAGAGATCTGCGGAGAGGTCGATTATTTTTAACTGCGTATAGCCAATAACTTATCCATTTTCGAAAATTTTCCTAGCCGGAAGTTAAAAATCCATAAGAATTTTTTTTTTAAATTGACTGAACAATGCAGAATGGCTTTTCTAGCTTTCAATTTGTAAGTTGTTTAAAATATAAGGAAGCTTATTACTTTATAAAACAAAATACAAAAAAAAAATTCCTCATGGAATTTTTCAATAGAAATACATTTTTTTTAAATTGCTTAAACAGAGCTTAATTTTTATTGTTTATCCTCCTTTGTTTGTAGTATCAAACAGGGAAGCTTATATTCAGTTCATAAAATATAATATAAAAAAAAAAATTATATATGTAAGTGCAATAAATTTATAATTACATATGATATTTAAACAATTTGTAAGCTTTTGAACGAAATGAACAAATATATTTAGATATCTTATAGGAGAGAAAATATTCTTTCGACATTGTAAATTAGGCAGTGAAAGTTTTTAAGAAGCTTCGTTGTAATGATGAAACAAGTTTCGTTAAGATTACTTCAACAAAACTTCGCCAGATTATCATTGGTAAAACGAAGTTATTTCATTGATAAAATAGTTTAATTGACATAATGATTCACGATATTTAATACAGTAAAATAAAGTCACTGAAACATTAATCTAATATCTTTAATAGAATGGACCAATTTCATTGAGAAAATCAAATAACTTCATCAACAAAATGTGCAAGCCCTTAGATGACAGCTAGTCAAATACATCAGATTATGATAATTATAATAATAATAATAATAATAATAATAATAATAATAATAATAATAATAATAATAATAATAATAATAATAATAATAATAATACTAAAAATAACAATAGCTGAAGATCTGTTTATTTTATTTTAAAATATTAGTAATTAATCATTAATTTGTTACCCATTTGCGTGTCTTCTGCTGGCAACTAAGGAGTCCTTAGGATTAAAATATTCTATATTTTTTAGCGCAGATATATCAAATAACTATTCCTGCTCTTTGTTCTAATGTGTTAAACCGTTATGTGAAAGTTTTAAGTTGGTATTAACACGTGCCGCATTAGGATTTAAAATCATGTACATATGTAAGTTCACCTAACACATATATTTGGCATATATCTGTATCAAGACAAATATTGTATGCCTTTTTATATAAAAAACTCAAATTATAAATTCATACGTGCATACGTACATTTATTTATTTATTTACGTATATTATTATTATTAATTAGTAATAATAATGTTGCGGGTATATCTTTCGGTAGTTTTGCACGATCTGAAAAATTGCATAAAAAATAGAAATATATAAAAAAATTAAAATATTCTGTTCTTACTTGTAAAATAAACCATGGTTTTATGTAATTAACTACAACAAAGCCACATATCCTTCTGTAATTGGAAATTCTTTTCTTAAGAGAAATATTTTGATTAAATAAATGGCCTTGGCCATGCATCGGGCTTGATGATAACCGCCGGGTTTTCGTATCTTATTTCCTTTTGGAAGAATGCCTCCCAAGAGGATGACGACGAGTTCTAAGAACCTTGTGTAGTCATAACGAAGCTGCTGGTAACTTCTAAGGGTTTTGAGACAGAATAAAAGTATTTCCTGTTGGTTTTCACCAATAAGTTCAACCAGTTTGATACTCGTAGTGTAGTCTGAGATATTGTAAGCGTTAATTTTTGGAAAAGATGCTTTCAGCTTTTTAAATAGAGGAATGTCGGGCCATATGAAGAATACGACTGCACTGATGAAATTACAGTTTGTAAAATTATTTTAAAAATGTGGTGATGAAACCAGAAACAACATATTTCGTTCTAACTTCATCGCCAGCAATATTGAAGCTCCATTAAATTTGCCGGTGTTCGAAGATGTTGTGTCAAATACGGGAGCTTGATCTCTTCCAGCAAACTACATTTCTCCAGAGTATCAAACACTGCACTAGAAATTTCTTTAGAAGGCGTTTTGATAATAACGGGTAATCGATTTTGTTTCTCAATTCCTGTCAAACTTAAGAGAAGCTTTGTATCCCAATGAACAACAAGAAATTCTTCATTTAACTCTGTAAAGTCAAATTGAATATTTATCCCTATATCTTCACGATATTGCTGATGGGCTCTGATGATTGAATATTGATTTATAATATAATCCATGGGATTCAAACATAAGCTTTCTACGCACGCACTCAAAAGATGAACTGCATCTCTATCGCTTACTTTGCATTTGCCCATAAGAAATGTCTGAACTGCGTGAACTATTTATCTGCTCGTCAACATCCGAGGTTTGTAATCTATGTTGATAGTTCTCAGCGTTCTTGGAGAGAATTAATATTAAGATAGAATAGTATAGCATAGAAAAACTTATAATGTGTAATAAATATGTTTAAATAAGTGTTTTAAAGCTCAATGCGCACGTGTAAATTTTAAGATATCGACTTTACAGAATCATATTTTTCCTATAATTAAAAATTTATAAGTGTACTGCATTAAAAATAAAACAAGAAAAAGTTATACGCATATAAGGACCGGTCTAATATATATATATATATATATATATATATATATATATATATATATTTATTTATTTATACATATATATATATATATATATATATATATATATATATATATGTATATATATATATATATATATATATATATATATATATAAATATGTATATTTTTTTTTCTCATGATTTAAATATAAGTATATATTTAAATCATTCACAGTCACAATTCATAATAAAACATAGAAATCGTTTGCCTCTGAAGGACATCCCTGTAACTTCCGTTAATTTTAACCACAGAGATATGGTTACTTGGCTTTTGTGCTATATTTTGAGCTCTTGAGCTAAAACACTATTGCTTTGATATTTTTGATTACGATAAAAAAATCGAGCACAGTAACTGAACTATATATAGTTTCGGAGTTTTTTGAAATCGTTACTTGTTTCTTCTTCAGTGGTCAACGTGGTTCTTCAATGTTTAGTGCTGATTAGTTTGTCAAATCGATAGGTTAATCCGCTGAAAAATTTTTAAAAAATTTACTTTGAGGGAGGCTTTTTTCTAAGTTTTAAAGTTTTGATTTTTAAAATTTGAATAAAAATTTTTCAAAATATTCAAAATAGCAAATTGAATTGCAAATTATTGTAACGGTCATGAACTTTAATGTGTCCGAAAGAGAACTTACTGAAAAAATGAAAACACAAAATAAAATTCTAGAGAAGAGTAATATTGAAATAATAAAAATTTTCGAAACAAAAATATTTAATAAAACAATTTTCAATTCTAATATAAGAATATATAATGAATCATACGCTAAAGTTATGACAAGTCAGAAAATTAATGTTGGATGGGACAGATGCCGAGTTTTTGATTGAATAAATATATTACAATGTTTCAAACGTTAAAGATATAATCATAAAGCTTCCGAGTGTAGAAATGAAGAAATATGTTACAAATGTCATGGAAAACACAAAAGTAGTGAATGTAATAAGGAAATAGTAACTAAGAGCCATTATTACAACTTGATGTTATCTTAACACGTTGAGTGCCATCATACAATATAAAAATATAATTGTAGGGTGCCAAAATGTAATAACAGTTTAAAATTAAAGTTTTTGTGATAAAATATGAGTTTTTTGTACCGTTATTTGTGTGACAGCCAGCGGTACACATGGTACACGGATAATATAGTTTTATAAACGCTGTTATTATTTAGAAAGATAAAGAATATGCATTTATTTTTATCGGCAATTCGTAATAATGGAAAGTTGCTTCCGGCCACTTTATCGCCCTGTTATGTTAACGTTGCCATTTACTACCACTAACTTTGTCGCCAAGTTGTAATAATGGCCCTAAGTGTGTCAACTGCATGAAAGAAAATAGAAGATTAAATTTAGGATTAGATGAGAATCATGCTACCGGAAATAAAGAATGCCCTGTGTTTCAGAACAAACTGGATCTGAAAAAGCGATGAATAGGAATTGCGGCATAACAACCGAAGCAAATGCAAGGCTTATAGACCAACATTCAAGGACTTTTCAATAACTTTAAGGACTTGGAAACAAGTATTGAAACAGATAAACTAGATTTCATTAGTCTGACATTATTATGTGACTGATGAGGTTGATGAATCAGAAATCGCAATAAAAGAGTATAACCATTACATTACGTTATCGAAATCAAGCTGGACAGGTGGTGTAGTTGCATATTTCAAAAAGCACTGGAACATTAGCAAAATGAAAGATTACGTGAAAGAATCAAAACATTGGATTAGTGATAGAATCAAAACAATTATAATAGTAATAGTGTACCGATCACCAAGTAGCCAAAAGCCTGAATTTTGCAAGGATTTTCAAGAGATAATGGAAGAAATAACTGAAGAAAGCTGTGATATAATAATAGTCGGAGATTTTAATATAAATTGAAGGATTCGATTTAATGAATGAAAGACTTTTATAAAACAAAGATTGAAAGCTTACTAAATGAGAATGGTCTAACGCAAATAATTAGTGAATATACTAGGATAACAAAGGATACAAACAGTTTGATAGACTATGTTATAAAAAATAATGAAAATATTTCCGTAAAAACTAACATAAATAATAAAGTAGCTGATCATGAAACTACAGACATATTTATTAAAAACGAAAGTATGGTTAAAGTTCAAGAAGAAGTAGAAGTATCAAATATAATAAAGCTCGTTTCAAAAATAAACTAGATGAAATAATAGAGTGTAATAATATGAACAATCTAGATCACTATGTCCAATATTTTGATAATAGTATAGAAAATACAGTTAAAAAATTTACTATTAAGAAGAAAAGCATGGAACTAAATGGTTTAGCAATGAACTTAAAAACATGAAAAGAGAATAGATTTTAAAATATCAAACTGCAATAAACAAAAATACGTATGAGGCATGGAACGCCTAGAAAATAATGAGAAATGCATATAAAGTAAAAATTGATAACGAAAAAAATAATTATATCAATTATAAAATAAACAACTCAAATAACCATTTTTATAAATGTGGAGCAAGATAAAAGAACTAGTACTAGCGAACCCCAGATATGTGATAAAAAATGTATATAAAAATATAGAATATAAAAATAATTTGCAAATAGCTGAAAATTTTAATAGTTGCTTTATAGATAGTATCAAAGAAATAATTAAGTCCAACGAATATGTGCAATATGATAATAATATATGTATATGTGATAAACAGTAAATTTACATTTCTTACAATAAATTTAACAGATTTTGAAAATATATGTAAAGACAGGAATAAAAAACCTGACTATGGCAACATAAGTATTAAGTTGATATTAGATAATTGGGTCATGGTATGCAATAAACTGCTTAAAATAGTAAATGAATCGTTTGAAACCGGAGTTTTCCCAAACAAGTAGAAGAAATCTGTCATAATTCCAATATCAAAAGTTAAAAATACAATAATTTTTGAGGAGTATTAACAGTTTAAAAATATGTGAAAAAATTTTAGAGAAACTTGTCAAAAACCAGCTGGAAAAATATTTAGAAAAACATAAAATACACTCGTGCGAGAACGCTGTAAACTACGTCATAAGCAAATGAAAATATATGATGCATAATAATAAAATTGTGGCCATATATTTAGACTTCAAAAAGTAAAAGTGCTATATTCGGCTGCGCCGAATCTTACATGCCCTTCAGGACTGGCGTAACATATATTTTTAAGTACCAATTTTGTTCTTTCTAAGTTATAAAATAGTTTTAGTTAAGTTTTAGTTTAGTAAAAAAACGTCAATTGCCTTTTTTGGTTACTTTCATGAATTATAAAACTAAATTAATTTTCTTCCTCTGAAAACGAAATTCTAATTTTTTTCTACCAAAGCAAATCTTCCAATGTATAAAGCGGTTTTATTTAAGAAAAACCATAAATGTGTAACCATTTTGGTCACTTTCATGTACCACAAAATGTTGCACTTAACCAACCCTGGAAACGAAAATTAATTTTTTTTTAAATATTTGATACCAGTTTTGTTTTTCCTGAATTAAAAATAGTTTTAATTAGTAAAAAAAACTACGTTAGTTGCTTTTTTGGTTACTTTTATGTATACAAAATTTCAATTTGCCATCCCTGGAAGCGAAAATAATTCTTTTGTTTTCTGTTTTTTTGTACCAATGCATGAAATTGTTTTATTTAAGAAAAACTTAATATTTGTAACCATTTTGGTCATCTTCATGTACCAGAAGATATTGAATTTATCCAATCCTGGAATGGAAATTTTGTTTTTTCTTATAAACATTTGATATTAATTTTACTTTTTCCTGAATTAAAAAGTAGATTTAGTTAGTAAAAAACGAAATTAATTGCCTCTTTGGTTAATTTATGTAAAAAAATTTGGATTTTTCATCCCTGGAAGCGAAAATTTAATTTTGTTTTGGTTTTTTTACCAATTCAATTCTTCATGATGTATAAAGCAGTTTTATTTAAGAAAAACTACAAATTTGTAACCATTTTTGTCACTTTCTTGTACTACAATAGATTGTGTTATCCAACCCTGGAGTCGAAATTTTAATTTTTTTATTTTTGATAATAATTTTACTTTTTCTGAATTAAAAAATAGTTTTAACTAGCAAAACACGATATTAGTTGTCCTTTTGGTTGTCCCTGGAGACAAAAATTAATTTTTTAATAGTTTTTTATCAATGCAAATCTTCATGACCAATAAAGCGGTCCTACGTTAGAAAACCCTAAAATTTTAAAACATTTTAGTTATTACATGTACCACAAAATACCGAATGTGCCAAAAAATACTTTTAATTTCCCATACCTGGAAACGACTGATAGCTTAAAGGATAATTTGAAAACCTACATTGAAACTGACATCAGAAATGGAAAAGAATTATCCGAAGCTTTAAAAAAAGTTTCTAAAATTGGCCAGAAAACCAAAGAAAGTCTTGACACAATATGCTCTAATATTAGACGTACATACAAAGCCGTTGAAACCTTAAGCACAAATATATTAACAGAACTTAGACGTCATCACAAGGAAATAGAAAAAACCGCAACTGAAAAAAATTATTTAAAGAAACTAGACTTGGAAATACAGCAAAAACAGTTTGAGCTGGATGAATGAAAAAATTTGCAATAACAAGAGCTTAATATATGTATGTATAAATATTTTAATTTTTATTTAAATAAAATGATATCTTTTATTTTTTCAACTTGAATGTATATTTAATTGCAGTTTAAGCTTTCCGCAATCATATTTCTTACGGCAATTGCATTAGTATCTGATTGGTCTTCATTCTTTTCAATTGACTCGGAGCTTTCACCGCTGAATACTTCTACCAAACCTTCAATATTAGGTTCAATTTTCAATGAGTTTCAGAGGTTATATAAAGCATAACATATGTACATATATTTATAATTTTAACAACTTTCGATGGGGAATACCAAAGGATTCGAGAAAGGCATCTGAATGGACTCTTTAGTACTCCGATTGTTCTCTCCACAATATTTCTACCTGAGGCATGCTTTTTATTAAGGTTTTGTTGTATAATTGTGCTGGGAGTTCTGTAAGGGGTTATAACAAATGGTTCCAAGGCATATCCAGAATCTGCCAACAACCAGGATCCGCTGTCACCGTTTTCGTGTTGCGACACAAACCTCATACCCTATATAAAGGTAATCGCATATCTTATGCAAAAGTAAATTCAATAAACTTACGATCATAGCATTTATGATGTAATAGTCTTTTCTATTAAAGTAAAGATACTCCTCATCAGTAGGACTCTTTAGTGGAACATGTGTTCCATCTATGCAGCCAATCACCATACCATATTTTTCGGAAAAAAACTTTTTAGACTTTTTCATATCTTCTTCACTAGATTTTAATTTAATGAAGTTTCGAGTGAGTTTTTTTTCAAGACAAGGCAAAAGATAGGATAATTATTTTGATATTGTTGAATGATGCATTGATATACATATATGCATCGTTCCCAATAGATCTTTGAAAACCATCCTCTGCAAAGATTCTTAGCGCTGCTGCCAACTATAATGTCAACGGAATTGAGGAATGTGGCAGATCGTGACCAATCATATTCAATACCATTACAAATCCTTCTTTGTTCAACCGATAACACTGAATAAATCTACTTATACAAACTAAAAGTAAGAAACTGCACTTCCAAATGAAATGATTGTATATACATGTCCTCTGGTAAATCCAGTGGATTGGAATTATCCCGCAATTCTTTTCTTCTTACATTCTCTTTCGTATGCTCTTCTTCCAATAAAAGTACTGCTTCCAACAGAAATGATGCCATTTAATTCACAACACAAATATCTTTTTATTTATTTATTACCAAATTTTAAGGTTTAACAAATTTGCAGAGTTGCTTATATTGTTGTTTCAGGCTATAAAAATTGTACGGAATGAAACAAAATTGGAATATGAAATCAATCAAAATTCATCACATCCAAATCGTTTTTGAGATTGATATCAGTTTTGAAAACGATCGTTTTTCCTCACATACCTGATTATCTAAAAATTTGTAGATTCGAATCGGCTTGAATTAACAGTATGTCCCCTTTCACACACATATTGTTTGACTCATCAAGTCTTGAGTTTATTGGAGAAAGGGAAGAAGAGAATGAAAAGAAGTACAAACCTGACTGTACCATCAAGTTTAAGTAAACTTCACACTTGAAGTTGGCTGCAGAATATCAAAAAGCATATAAAGTAGAAAGCAGAGACAATGAAACTTGATGAAAAAAATGTTCGTGTATGAATGCAGGTTTAAAAGAAAATTGAAGTAGAACTGATTAAGAAAACCTGATGTATGTGAAAGGGGACTATTTTTAAGTTCAAAAGTGCTCTTCGGAGCTTTGGCTCAGTTGTTCAAAAGTAATAAGCAGATCACCTACTTACATATACACAAACACACACATAAACAGATATAGCTTCCCGATTTTTAAAAATTTTCGACTTTCCCAGCGGGAAGTTAAAGTTTTTTTGGGTTCATTGCTTACACTGCTCAGCACCCAAATCCTCCTTTGGATAAAACTATGTGGACTATATGGATTTTGACGTTTTGCAAATATTCAGAGATTAATCGAGAAAAAAAGTTTTTTTTCTACAAAGTTCTTAATTTTTTTCAGTTTAAAAATGGAATTTAAAAAAATTTAAAGCAAATATTCAACACTTTGCACCTTTATCTAATAGTTACAGATCTTAGAAATAAAAAAAGCTGTAAACCATAAAAATCGGTTAAAAAATTTAGATTTTATTTTCAATTTACCGCAGGTACCCAAGATTGTAATTCTACCAACCTTTCATATGCGTGACGATAGCATTTCGCTAGTTGAACAGGTAAAGGAACTAAAGTACAACGGTATTTTGCATGGTTCTTGGATTTAAAAGTTATAATATAGTATTTTTCATTAACCTGTAATTCTAAATCGAGAAAGTTAGAGTAGATTCTAATATTTATTGTAGCAGTGTATGTAGAAATTGATGGACAATAAGTGAGTCAGTTTTAATTTGATATCATGCGGTTAAAGTCGGCAACAGTAAATATATTTCTTATTGTGTAAAGAAATAAAGCAATTAAATAATCCATAAGAGCTTTCATAGTACAAAATGTCAAGGATTTGTAACAAATCTCGAAACTTATTTTGTTATGTATGTCGTCACAAAATACCAAATCTTCTCTGTTGAAATAACTCAAAAAGGATTGTTCTCTATTTCGAAAGTACGAAACTTGCACGTCCTTTTGCACCAAATTACATTGTTTTAATTTTGATGCAAGAAGCTCAAACTTGTTTCTTGAGAGCACTAATTCACGAATTAAGTTATTCAGATGAGTTTGATTCGGAATATAAGGTTTACTTGTTGGATTTCCATATGATTTTAACCGCACGAAATCAAATTGAAAGTGACTCACTTGTTGTCCATCAATTTCAACATATACTACTACAATATATACTAGAGTCCACCCTAATGTTCTCGATTTAGAATTATATGTTAACGAAAAATAATATATTTTTACTTTTAAATCCAAGAACCATGCATATAGTGCACATAGTTTTATTTAAAGAAGCGACAAAAAGTTATATTTTGCAGAGCACTGTTATGTGCATAAAATAATTTCCGATGAAAACTTTTTAGTTTCACTAATCAATATTAATAATAATATATATAATATATTAGGCAGTTAATGCAACTAAAGATTGGTCAAAGGATATTATATTTCCAAACAGTCTTTAATTAAGAAATGTATCACTTTGTGACTTAGAGTGAGATATGTAAATAAGTAATTGTTTATTAAAGGGGATAAGAAACAATTTATGAAGATGTTCGCTAAGAATAGCAGTCAATTGCATGTACAGAGGTTGGAAAGCTGTGTTGGAACTTAGATTTTTGGAAAAATGTTTACCTTGCTGTTGCAATGATAATATTTTTTTTCCTAATGGGTATATGACAAAGGTAACCTTGCCCATTATACCTTTTGTTTATTGTTATTATTTTTAACATATTAAGGTGAAGCGTCAATAAAACAATTTTCATTGTTTATTCATTGTACCATATTAATGACGGACGGTCCCGCCCATAGCTAACTTTAATATCCTAAAAACTTATATAAATGTCTTAATATCTAAGTAAAAATCAAAACAGTACGAACTATTTATGTACTAATCCATACAGTAAAGGGCTACTAAACAATATAACTCTGTATGAGTTATATTGTCTACCCATTTCTGTTTCATTAATATATGTTGTATTCGTTTTTTATAGTTTAGTAAAGTATGGATATGTCTTCACATAATTGGTGGCAAACCAAAATCTTATATTCAATTTCTATCACAAACAATTACACTTCATCTAGTGGGCTACTTTCTTTTATTTGGCTCAGAGTTTTAAATATAATCAATAAAATATGAAATTTATTTGTTGGGTGGTTAAGCAATGTCTATATGCATTTCATTGGCGCTTCTTACCAAATCGTCAGTAGACTTCAACCACAGTTTTGCAAAGTTTCAAACTTCTCAACTTATTAAAAGACTTCCAAAAACCATCTGAGAATTATGTTAAATAAATTAATTATAAAAATTCCCAAACGATTTCAAAAAATCACATTATAATAAGTGTAGCAGGATATGAAACTTATACAAAACAAACCCAACAAACAACTTTTATTCGATATGACTCTATTTTACTTTTCTATACCTTTATACAATTAGAAATCCCTTGGATAACAATGAAAGTATTTATAAGGCAAGATGAAAAATAAAATTTCAATTGAATTGTTAATAAACTAATTTTTTGACATATTGTCATTGTACTATTATAATATGAAATTTTTATATATATTTATATATTTTTATAATTTGTGAATTTTTATAGTTAATTTATTTAACATAATTCTCAGATGGTTTTTGGAAGTCTTTTAATAAGTTGAGAAGTTTGAAACTTTGCAAAACTGTGGTTGAAGTCTACTGACGATTTGGTAAGAAGCGCCAATGAAATGCATATAGACATTGCTTAACCACCCAACAAATAAATTTCATATTATAATAGTACAATGAAAATATGTCAAAAAATTAGTTTATTATAATCAATATATATATATATATATATATATATATATATATATATATATATTTGCAGTATATATCACGATGTCCAAGAAGTTCTTTCTATCGTCTAATTATATTTGAAACGAGGCCAATTTATAATATATATAGTGTTTGTTTCAAATATATTTCTACGAAAGAAGGAACTGTTTCGGCATTTTGAAATCTTCTGATTTGTAAGTCTTCTGTTTTGCCATTAAGCTTTTACACTGAGACTCAGGGCCTGGTTTTAGCTTTAAACCATAAAATGTGATTTTGAGTTCACACAGTAGATTTCATAAATTCAGGTTTGAACACATGATTCTTCAATGAATTGTATCACAGCATATTAAATCCCTCATAGAAATAGACGTATTTGTTGTTGTATTATCTTCTACATGTAACAATATGTATTTAATTCACAAACGATACTGTTATTCTTGTTTATATAAAAATATCAAAAACATATAGAAAATCATGCGAAAATTTTAAAGAATCATATCGCTTATTTACTTCAATAGTGTTGTAGTAAAACTAATATTTAATTTACTAACAACTTATTAGGCTGATAGGTATTGAAAACACGAAATATTTAAACCAAATTTTACTTTGAATTTTTATTGTGCAATTTATGTAAAAATTTCCTGACAAAAATGTAATCAATTTAGGAACCAAAAGTATCATTAAAAAACGAAATTACACAATGAACTCAATAAAACAGAAGAATTAAAGTTAAATAGAATCGTATAAATGGAAATACACTAACAGTTATGCAACTATAACTGTCACGGTGGGTCCATATAACGAAGTTACTCATGGAGGAATATTACGAAAACAGACAATATATATTTAGTTGTTTATTAATATTTATTTCACTTCGTTTCATATGCAAAACTGCAAGTAAATATAATTAATTACGGAATGAGAGCAAACCGAATTTAGGCGAACATCACATTGAAAACTCTCTCTCATATTTCTTTCATCCGCCTCATACTCAAGCCTTATAAAATACTGATTAATTCTTTTCAAAAGTATCAAGAATGACGACTCAGAGTAAAAACGATTTCGAAGTGAGTCATATCAACTTCCGGTATCTTAAACAAACAGTATAATATGCAAATTAAAAATACATACTTCCGAACATCGAAATTTTTTGCGAGTTCGAGATGGATTACATTTGCGTCTCACGAACTGGAAATATTAGTGATCAGATAATAGTTTTTTTTCATTCGTTTACCTAAGCAGTATCTCGGTTACAAAAGTGATTTGGCAAATTATTGAATATTTTACAGCATTATCTGCTACTGCAGATATGTAAGAGCTAATGCAATATAGAGTGCCAGGAATGGGAATAGAAAATCTTTGCTCAGATATACTGAATTTTTTCTGATATTAAAAATATTATGTACATAATAATAATCCATATGTTCGTTGGGTATCTAAATACATAAATATTTATAAATGTTTATGTATGCATATATACGCATATAACATGTGTGCAGGGAAAACCTGCGATAAGGGTTTATTATAATTATGTTGTAAAATGTAATGAGTTTTTACACTTTATTTTAGTACGTTTACGAACATTATGCGGTGCGTAACCAGCGAACAATTGTTGCCGAAGTCGGTCAGCAGTTATAGTAGACAATTATAAGAAAGTTTAACTCGATAAAGTCAGTCTGAAATTTAAGCAAGTTATCAGAAATTAGTGACTGGCTACATATATATCTGCGGCAAAAATTAATAAGTGCTTAACTAAGCAAAGCATAACTTTTTTTAATTTTATGCTATAGCTGATGGTTTTTTAGGCTTGATGGTTTTCAAAGGAACTAAATAATATTTTAGAAATAAGACAGTATTAAGCAAAATTTTCCTAAGCTTACTCTAGTACTACTCATTCCTTGAATATGATCGTTGCATATATACCTTATTCATATATGCATGTACTTCTATTTTTTTGTAGTATACGTTTCTCTTTTGCGTAACCGATGGACAAAACTACTTAGAAGTGCAACAAAAATGTGTCATTGAACTTTCATTTCAATTGTTGTTTGTGTGTGTACTCATTTATTTCATTATTTTCTATTGCATTTAATATAAAACATATTAGTCTGCTTCCTCTATTGCAATTTTATCTTCACTAACAATGCATAAATGTATATCAGATATCGCAGGAATTAAGTGATCAGATATTTAAGAAGATTTCAGATTAAAAACACTACTATTACGTAAATATCTTTAGCAATATTTGATTTTTTCGAACGATATGCAGCAAAATGCCCCGGAGTATCAGAAAATTGCAAATAGTTCTCTTAATTGAAAGGCAAAATTTTAATTAGACACAGTATGTTCACTGGGTGCTCAAACATTTATATCAAGAATAATATTCTTTGTTGTTTTCTGCCAATAACTACTATTTAAAAATGTTTGTTTTGTTTTTTTTATTATGGATGTGTATATTGTACAAGTGCAAGATCACGTTTTTCTGTAGATGCGTGTGTGTTTTTGTAACAATTTATCCTGCATACAAACAGATTTTGCCATTTAACAGTATTTTTGGAATGCTTAAAAACTCATTGTTGTTGCTAATGTGTGTACTCTTGAGCTTGTTATTAGTCCTCAGGCAGGCATCATGCAATTGTGCATGTAACATTAAATGGCACAATTTTGAAAAATATATAAACACATCGTGAAGTAAAAATGTAAATGTCTTGTACATTTAATTTAGCCAACAAAATAAACATTTAAAATTTTGCAATTATCCGTTTTATGTTAATGTTTCATAAAGTAGAGGATGTTTTGCTTATGTTAACATAGTTTAAGTTGTCAACATTGTAGTGTTTGCTAAAAAAATTTTCAATTTCGTAACGAATACTCTTTTGCTAAAACAAACCAGTCAACTTTTTATATTAATTTATTTGTAAGCAATCAACTTAATCAAGGAAGCATATCATGAATGAATTCAATTAACTGTATTGTTAAAGGGCAGCCAATATCAGACCGTCTAATACCTTTGTATTAAGACACCATAAATCGTACCACGGGAAAAAGTTTCCTTTAAAGGAACTGGACTACCTCTGAAAATTATTTTACTTATGAGTTTTCTCATACTTTTCTTTCTAATCAATTTCAATAAAAAAAAATACACAAAGTATGTATTCAATATATGTAGTTATATTTCAAGAAAAATCATGATACAGTAATGACAAAAGCTTTAAATACCAACAATAGAATAAATAAAAATATGCCAATAAATATAATTGAAAATTCCACAGAAGAATTTAAATCTTGCAATGTACATATTCATTGAAAATTTGCAAGACTCTATTTATGATAACGGATGCAAAATTCTAGATGAAATTGATTTACCAAATTATCAACACCATCGCTTTTGAATTAAGCTATCTTTCTGATAATGGATCTTTCTGATAATAGATTAAACTAATCTTAACACACAAAGCGTTAGTAAAGAAAATGTTATTAATTGTAATAAAACATGCTTTGCTAGGCGATTTAAGCGTAGAACAAGAAATTTTAGATCATAATCTCAATAATAATAATTTTAATCCAGATTTAAAAGTAAGCTTTATCTCAAAGATGCATCAGTTTCAAGCATTGGAGAGCATTTTTTTAAATTCTATACACGCGTATAGTATAAGCTTCTTCGTGCAGCTTATGATAATTAGGGTTCGGATGTTGCTTTGGTATCATTTCGTTAATGTAAATCGAACCAGTCGCTGATCAGCACTTGTTGTTTACACTCAAAGCAAAATATTTAATGAAGAATGGGAAAATGGATTTTTTTTACAGAGAACATCGATGGCGATGCGCAATGCTTGATTTGTTAAAGTCAAAAAAGTTTGTTTTGTTTGTTTGTTGATTTGGATGAGTTAGCTAAACGATATGTTAGTAACACTTATCAAAATTAAATTAAAGCTTGATAAATTACTTAATTTTATGTTATGTTTTGTTGTAAAATATTATATATCTTTTTTATTTTGTTCAGTAATTAGTTTATAATTAAATCAATATTATTTTCTTTATTATTATTAACATAAAAAAACTTCAAATAAAATAAAAAATACCAAAAGCCATGATATGTCTTATATTCAACTGAAATATTATTTGAGTGTAAATTTATCGACCGTAGTTCGTATTTTGCTGCTACCCCCACTAAGGCATGTGAGAAAATATGTGTATGCCCACCACTGGTTCTAAAATTGATTGTAAAAGCTTATACGATAAATCAGATAATAATGCAATAAAATTGGAAATTGATAAGACTGTACCCGATTATTAAAATAAAAAAATGGGATTGATACAGGTTTATTTTTAGTTACTCCTAAACCGAATAGAAATATAAAAATATTTCAGGAATAAAATATATACTAAATCAGGTAGTGGAACGACCGAAATATAAAAATACCACGATGTTGGAGATGCCAACAATTGGGACACTTCTCAAAAAACTGTAATCGCTCATTTGCATGCTTGAAATGTGATCAACAACACGCCCTTGGTAAATGTGCTTTAGTTATTGATAATGAAACATTTCCTTTTTGTGTAAATTGTAATGAAAACGGACATACATACATCAAATTATAGGGGTTCCAGCATATAAAAAATTCATTTTATTAAGAGCAAAATCTATTAATAAAAATAATCGTAAAAAGGAAGCTAGGATGAATGTAGGAAAATAATTATACATAAACAATATTATGAACACAGGCAAAAATTGGCCAATATATTAAAAGGGTTTAAGGAACTATCGTAGAGAAGTATTCACAAAAAGGCAGCAAATATTGAAAAATGTTTGAAAATTGCCAAATTATTTTGTAATCCGGAGCCTATTTCTTTGGAGGATAGAATTAAAATATTTTTAGTAGATTTTAATAGTATGTCAAAAGATTAAGCAAAAAAAAAAAATATTTGAGTTTAATGAAGGATGTTCAATATGTCTATATGAATTTATTGACATTTAATATTGGACCTCTTTTTGTTCTAAAAGACGATAGCGACATTCAAAATTTAAAGTTTCCAAATCACTTTATTGAAACAGATTTATGTATTAATGGTACCAATAAAAAGGTTTCTATGTACTCGTAGATCTATATACTTTCCAAGTAATTGCGGTTGTCAAATCATTTGTTCACGTCTTTCTGCAATATTAAATAATTCTCAAAGTTTGGATAGATTAATTTTGGGAGGTGGTTTAAACTCTAAACATATATCTTGGGAAGATTCATCGCTTTTAAATCATTTTCCTCCAATCAATAAAAATTTATCGAATAATGAAATTGGTAATTATACTCATGAATTTGTGAACACTATAAATTTTATATCGCAGAAACTTGTGGAAGATCTGAACAAAAGTTTCTTATATTCGAAATTGTAAAAAAACTTTTAAATATAAAATATACTGGCAGAAAGATATAACTAGAATATATAGAAGAACTCTAAGTACGAACAATCCAAAGTATATATTAGTTTCAAAACAAATAGATCTAATCAAAATTAGAAATTGAATTAGAACAAGTTAAAATTTTTAATGATAAACTCAAAAACATAACTCCCGGTCCAACGGCTTTTAAAGAAATTTTTTAAATATCAGGATATAAAAATAAATCATTTATTAAAAATATTTTCCTAAATAATGTTATAATAAAGGATAAAAATCAAAAATTGGATATTATAAAATCACATTTCTCCTCAATTCCCGTATCTCTTAATAGAGATACATCAGATGTTGAGGATACAATAAATAATACACATGGCCAAAATTGTGTTGTTATTATTGACAATAATTTATTATCATTAAATAATCAAAATAATTTAAATTTCACTTCGCTAAATTCTATTCTGTAAATTTCTAGCTTAATTAACAATATAAAAAAGCTAGTGGTCGAGATAATATCTCAAACTACTTGATTAAAATATTTTCCTAAAAAAGCTTTCAAATATAAGACAGTAATTTTCAACAATTGCAGTAATAATTATTATTTCCCCAAAGATTGGAAAATAGCAAATATTATTCCTATACCAAAACTAAGGAAAAGTAATGGCATTTAATTTAAGACCAATATCAGTTTTGTGTAATTTAGGGAAACTTTTTGAACAAATGATACGTGTAAAAGTGCATTTAGGTTTGACAGAATCTTATACTCCTCAATATCAATTTGGTTTTAAAAAGGCAAATTCTACTACTCATGCACTTTTAAAATTTCACAATGATGTAATTCAACATCTTAGAAAACGTGAATGTGCAGTGGCAATTTCTCTTGATGTTGAAAAAGCGTTTGACAAAGCATATCATAATGGTATTTTATATAAAATGATTTCCATAGGTTTTAATCTATATATTGTAGTAGTTTATGATGTTGTCGGTTACTTTACTTGTAGTTGTAGGTACTTGTTACAATATTTTTAAAGTAGTCTAGAATAATAACTTCTTTTTATAATTAAGTTTGTAATATTTTAGAAAAAATATTATTAATAAAATAGACACCAAACAGCAAAAACGTATTTTATTTGACTACAATATTCTAAAAATTTTTAGTAGTTGTTTTGAAAATAGAAACTTTTCTATTGAAATTGAAATTACGCTTTTGCTACAAGGCAATGTCAATAGTGGAGTTCCACGGGGTTAAATTTTGGTGCCACATTTATATAATATATTTATATTAGACTTTCCACACCATTTTTAATAATTCAATAGGAATTCTTAATGCAGACGACTATTTGTTATATGACCACGATGAATTACAACCTAGAATTAACCCTAGAACACACCTGGGTACAAATGTATCCAATGAAAACTTTGCAGCGCTGTAACTCGGAAACGGCTTAATTTAGGACATAGTTACTTTAGATCTAGGAACTATAATTTCTAATCTTTTAAAGGTTATTTGATTATTTGCTCAGGAGCTATGAGCTTTCAGAGTCGACACCTACGTAAACACACACCCGGGATACGTTTGTAGCACACCAGTTTATATAAAAATAAAAGGCAACAAACCATTTTATAGTGTGTTTAAATTATATTATTTTATTTAAAAAATTAAAATAATATAATACATATTATAAATACTAATTATCATTACATGCTATGCATCAGGTATTGGTCATCAAATGGCTTCTTATATTTGCCGCACACCTTTCTGGTTTTTGAATGTTTGGCGTGCCTTCATTTCCCTAGGAATATACGTCTTTCTTTGCGCGAAGTTCCAACGATTGTTAGATTTAAGATGGGAAGAAGCTCTTCTACTGGCAACGTCGTGAAAAAAATTGTCCATAGTAATATTTCTTCCCTTTTCTTCGTATCTGCTAGCCAAATCTTTTACAACTCGTTCCCCTTAGTTCATTTCCCTGCCAGACGCTGCTTGACAAGTATAAATTTGACAATGCACTCTTTTGCTTATATCTTTTGAGCCAGGTAGAATATTTGAACCCTTTAACGTTGAAATGCTTTTTGCTTGTTAGACTACACACTTAAACAACAAAAACAAAACAATTTTTTTTTCTGTGTATCTAAAAGATGAAAAAACAACATTAGGTTATCCCATGCCCGGAACCTTTTTTGCCTACATCTCATGAATCAGGTAGAATATTTACATGAAACAAGAACTATAATATTTCTGAAATATTACTATACGCATTAAAAACAGTTGGGTATGCGTCGTTAAGTTAGTTTTATATTCGGCTTATACTTATTTATGCATTTCCAATTTGGTTTAGTATTTCAACATATATGAAAAAAGTTTAAATATTTGAAAAACATATTTATGGATATTTATTAAATAAAAACGGAAATTAAATTATAGGATATAATAATATTTTTGTTTGTTTACATATATGTATATGTATTTGTAAAATTGTTCATTTTTTCATTTTTGACAAAAAATATTTTGTTTGTATTCGTGAATTGAAAAAATTTAATATCAAATAATTTTTGTTTGTATATGTTAAATTGAAAAAAGAAAAACATTTAATTTTAAATTACAATCCCTGAAGAACCTACACAAAGAAGTAGCGAAATATTGGAATAAAAAACACAATTTTTATATCAATAATAAAATATAATAGACCTTTTGCTTGAATAAACCTAATGGATTTTCAAATAGTTTATATATGATAAATCTTCAATAACAACTATAATCTATTACGCGCTGAATTACTTTGAAAGCAATATTATGAACGAAACTTTCAGCAATAGGTATTTTGCGATAACAATTTGAAAATATTTCTGGACAAAACTTTTATCATAGAAATACTTCCGGCATTCACAGGGGGTAAAATTTTGTTTTAGTATTAGTTTTAAATTTATTGTTAAGGTTTATTTTTTTATGTTTCTTTTAAATGAATTTCACTTATTGATAATAATAACTGTCGGGAGCAAACGCCGTTTTTTACATTTCAAACAACTTTTAATTAACTTATTACTTATTCTAAACAATTTATAAGAATGTAGCAATTACCTCTTAATAAAATTAAAATAATACTTTATTATTTTAAGTTTCCAATCAATGTATAATCTAGCTAGTTGTTATGCCATTTTTAAGTCCTAATAAAACAAAAGTTTTGATAAAACTTAACTTGGAAAATATAGGTTCACTTACGTCGAAATTAGTATCAGATTTCAAAGCATCTGATCTTCTTTACACATAACATAATATCTCTTTACCATTCACAAAAGAATGAAATGTTTGTCATTCCCTCTGTAATTTCTTCGAAATTAATATGGGATCCCATAATGTATATATATTTTGTGTTCCTATAAACAGCGATGACAATTTCCATCTTGCTATACGTGAAATCGAAATACGGGTCTAGAGCTGGGAAGCTTACACGTATTTTTCGACGCAAGATTCATATCAAAAACCAACTGTTTTTTGTTTGTTTATTTGTTAATTGAACTTATTTCATGCCTTGGGAAGCCTCAATTATCTATTAAAAACTAAAAAATATATAAAAAATTTCCAGGAATGTGATATTAAAAGTTTTTTTTGGCACATTCAGTATAATATATATGATATTATATAAGTAAAATATTTAAAAATTTTAAGGCTTTTTTAAATAAAACCGCTTTATACATCATAAAGATTGCTATTGATAAAAAAATTTTTCACATTAAAGTTTCCCTTCCAGGGTTAGGAAATTGAAACTTTTTTATACATAAACTTAACCAAAAAGACAACCAACGTCGTTTTTTACTGATTAAAACTATATTTTAATTTAGGAAAAACAAAATTGGTTTCAAAAATTAAAAAAATCAAAATTCAATTTCAGGGTTAGATAACTACAATATTTTGTAGTACATGTAATAACAAAAATGTTTAAAAATTTTAAGTTTTTCTTAAATTGATAAAAAAAAAACATAAAAATATTAAAATTTCGTTTCCAGCGGTATGAAATTGATATTTTTTTATTTATTAAACCTTGTATCAATTTAATCTTTTGCTGTAGTGTTATTGGCTTTTATCACCACGAAACTAAACAATTAAACACATAGAATGTATGTTCCAACACTAGAAAATATATTCAAATTTGTGTGGTGGGCTAAACCTTAAAAAAATGTATTTATTAAAATGAAAATCTTTTAGCTATCAATGTATTGAATGTTATATTATTTAATGATAAAAAAAAAATTATTCTTTGTTAAAGACCTACACGTAAATGTTATTGAAAATCGACTAACAACAATATATAACAAAAATATGGTATTACGTTATCGATAAATTTTAACTAACCAAAACCGCTTGAATTAAAAATATTTATTATCATCAGGGAACCTTTACCTAACATTTCTTAGAGTTCTTGTGAGTTCTTGTTATAACTTTGATGTTTGTTTAGGCTTCCCATTTATTAATGTGAAAGTTTGAAATAAATATCTCTGCTGCTGGGTATTAGGAAGACAATATTCAATGATCTTTCAATTTCAAATATATTGTTGCCTGATTGCCGCTCAATTTATAAAACTTTGGTATATAAGCATGCAAAATTTTGATAATATACCGATGGTTGCAGATTTACATACATATTTTTGCAATAGAATAGATATTCAATTACTTTCTTAAATTTAATTATACCTAGATATTTATATCGCGAATGCTGTGTAACACATGAGCCCTCATAATAATTGATCAGCGAAGTATAGCTTTGATTTTAGTGTTGTTTTCCAACGCCAGGTTTGTCTGCAAAACAAAATAATTGCATTAATATATTGCTGTTACACATAATCCATAAGTTCCTTAAAACTAGTTGAAAACTTCTTTCAAAATATATAAACTTTTATTAATATGTTATTTAAATGATTGGTATTCGGTATTTCGCCAATCATCGTTTAGCTTGTTTTTTACTTTTTGTTATTGTAAAATAGTTTCTTCTTAATTATATTAATAATTGTGTTATTGCGTTTTCCTAGACCTTTTCGTAGAAAAGCGATTTTTATTTTTTATCCAGTGCCTCGTTTCTGTAACTGATGTGAGAAACTCTCGCATCAAAAAACTTAATAATTATACAGCAGCAATTGCAACAACAGCGGCAACAATTACAACAAGAACAACAGGTACAACTGCAGCAACAAGCACATTAGCAAGCAATGGGGAGATATATCGACACTTTAAGATTCCTGGGTCTGATTCACGATTCCGATGGCCCGAAAGAGGAACTTTACCTGTTTCTGGAGGGCATCGACAACGTGGTAGCAACAATGGATCGGTATTATCCCACAAGAGAATTATCTTGTCTTGTTTTAGAAATACCTGCAAATCTTTCAAGATGGACGGAAATTAAAAATCGGTTGGAATTAAATTTTGGGGGTTTAACTTCGGCCGAACTGTTGTATGAGGAACTAAGAGGTGCCCAATACGGAGAGGACGTGTTACAAGTTTGTACAAACAAAATTGTCTTTGCTTAATCAAAGATAAAAATTAGATGATAATTTGTTAGAAATAGTGCATAATAATAGAGTAGCATTAGAAATGTTTATAAATGAATTGCCTTTTAACTTGAAAAAAGTACCTTGTGCTATTAAACCAACTTCTTTGGAGGTGGCCCTCCATGAACTTCGACAAGCAAATTTTATTGAGAAGATTAATATTAAGGAAATATTTAAATATAATAGTCGAAATAGGAGTTTTAAACCCTTTCCTAATCCTGATTCCAGAAATCCAAAAAAATAATCAAATACAAAATTATCAGAATAATTACAAAATAATTATGGACACAATGGTTTTTACCCTACTGAGAATAAGTGGTTAGGACGGAGCGATTATCCGAGGCCGGAACCAATGGAGGGAGGTTAGCGGATAGACACGAAGATAGAATCATTATATGAATAAAGAACAAAACCTCGAAATATTCAGCCTCCACGATGGGGACCCACCGAATGTGAATTGCCCTATGTTCTATTTAAGGGGGTATTGCAACCCGAATCTTAATTGATAAAGGTTCTACTGACAATCTGATTGGATAAAGTCATTGTCCAAGAGATTTGATATATTCATTACCACAACCAATAAAGATAGAAACGGCAGCAGGGTTCTTGGTTATAGAAAAGGAGGCTATGGTTTCGAAGAATGGCCTACAGGTGCGTCTGACGAACGATGCAATATTTAGAATATCTAATTTTCATCCCGTATTCGATGAAATATTTGGATAGAAGTTATTGAGTGACAATAGTTCCATAATAGATTATGAAAGCAAAGTTGTAATAATAAATAAACAAAATTTTTCCCGAACTACATCATATTGATGAATTGGGTGTAGAAGAACAATTGAGACTGGAATAATTGAATGGGGAGGAACCAATGACGGTCAAAAGATTAGTGAGTGAGTTTTCAGATATATTTTATAAAAAGGGTGACGACCTGACTTTCACAAATGAAGTGAAACACAGGATCCCTACTAATAATGATAGACCGGCTTACACAAAACCGTACCGGTATCCAGAGGTTCATGGAGAGGAAGTTAAGAGACAGATTCACCCTATAATTCCCTAATTTTGGTGGTACCAAAGAAAGAGGATAAAATAGGACAAAAAGATTGCAGGATATTTATTTCATTTATTTATTTTATTTCATTTATTTATTTTACAGTCTTTGAATTTACAATTCTTACAGACTATTTACATACATATACAGATTAAAATTCAAAGAAATATCAATTATTGGCTGTTATTTAATGCAAACAAAATATTTCGTTTAATCAAATTTTTACTGAAAGAGAAATCAACATAATAATATATCTTGTTAAAGTTCTTACAGCATCTAATAAAAGGATCTGAATTAGCGTAATTTGTTCTTAGAAATTTAATATTAAGTAGACAGAAGAAACGAGTAGGACGTTGAGGAACACAAAATGATAAATTTTCAATTAAGAATTCAGAGCAGGTTTTACCATTAATTATATTTAAAATAAATAAAGTGTTTAACATAGATCTTCGACTACTTAGGGATGGTAACTTAATAAGAGCTAGTCTAGCTTTATAAGAAGGCAAACAAAATGGGTTCCATTGCAAACTTCGAAGACAAAATATTAAAAATTGTTTTTGTATAGATTCAATTCTGTTGATGTAAACCTTATATGTTGGATCCCATATTATTGATCCATATTCCAAAATAGGACGAACAAGCGATGTGAAAAGCTGCTTAGTAACATAAGGATCTTCAAATTCCTTTGCCCAGCGTTTGATGAACCCCAGTTGACTTCTGGCTTTTCTAACAGTTAGAGATTTATGTTGAATAAAATTCAGTTTTGGATCTAGTAAAATTCCAAGATCTGTGAAAGTGCAAACATTTTCCAGCTCATAACCACCCAAAAAATATTTTACGTTGAAATGGCGGTGGGATCGGTTTAGATATAGTACTTTTGAATAAAACATTTTGTTTCCTATTAGTAAGGTAGGAACTAATCCAATTCAAACAGCCACGTGTGAATCCCATATAATGCAGTTTACTCAATAGAAGTTTGTGGTTAACTTTATCAAATGCTTTACTGAAATCTGTGTAGACTACATCAGTTTGTTTTTTATTGACAAAACCACGATTTACCAAAGTTGTAAATTGTATGAGGTTGGTTATAGTTGAGCAGCCTTTACGAAAACCATGTTGACTAGAACATAATGTTGATGACACCTGGTAGCACAAGCTACTTGTAATTAATTTTTCAAAGAGTTTCGGTATAATACTCAGTTTAGCGATTCCTCTGTAATTTTTAATGTCAGATTTGGTACCAGATTTAAACAACGGAATAATATAAGAATTCTTCCACATTTCAGGGAATTTTCCAACTTCAATTGAAAGGTTGTACAATAATGTAAGAGGAAACACTAAGGCATCAGCACACTTAATTAGAACACAGCTAGGAACATTATCAGGTCCACTCTTGTACGAGAATTTCAATTTTTTCAATCCATTAAGAACAGAAATTTCATCCAGAAATGGAATTAAAATAGATTGACTTCCAGGACAAAAATTTGATTGCAACCCAGTAGTAATAGTTTGATCAGCAGAATAAGTAGATGAAAAGAAATCCGCAAACAAGTTACTAATTTCAGCCTCGTTATCTGATTCTTTTTCATTTAGCTTCATAGTGGGCGAAAAGGAAACTGATTTTCTTTTTAAGTTCACGAAATTGTAGAAAGACCTTGGATTTTTCTTCAAGTTGTTTTTAATTTTTTGTAAGTAACATTTATAACATTTAAGATTTAACTTGTTATAGTCGGCATGGGCAACAGAGTATTTTGCAAAATCTGAGGATGATCCTGATTTTTTGTATATTTTATAATATTTGTTTTTGCTATTTTTAAGTTTGGAAAGAAACTTTGAATTCCATGGAGGTCCAGATACTTGAGAAGCGACTTGTTTAGGAACACATTGGGTCAAGATCCAATAAATCCTATCGTAGAATTTTATGGTTATGTGATCAATAACATCGGGATTGTTTTCTAAGTTCGAAGCTACGAGTAAATTGTGCCAGTCTGTATTGTGTAGAAGTTCGATTATTTTGTTATAATTTGCCCTTTTAAAACATAAACTCTTGACTTTTGAGTTGTACGCAGAACGAGATATATAAACAGATGGAAAACCTGTAGATATTAAGATTGTGGGATGATAACAGTCCTCCGGTAAGGTTAGAGGAATAGTGCGAAGGACAGACGTGTCAACACAATCATTTACAAAAACCAAATCTAAAAGCTTGTGGTTATCATTATATATGCCATTTATCTGATAAAGATTCATATCCAATAAGCAATCAATAAACTCGTTATATTTCAGACTAAAAGTAGAATTATATGGTGTAAAGCAACCATTATCAGCCGAAAAATCCCAAAATATCGTTGGCATATTGAAGTCACCAACTGCGATGATGCTATCATTATGATGAGACATATGCACAACAGTTGAAATAGCATCCGAATGCTTTCTATAAATTATTTCAGGAGAATTTGGGGGAATATACGAACAGGTTATGAAAATTTTTTTATGATTTATTTTTACCAAAACACCCATAAACTCAATATCCAGTGAAGAAGTAAACGATAACTTTTCAGAAGAAAGCATGCTTGACACTGCAATTAATACACCTCCTCCTTTCATGTTATTGCCACGATCACGTCTATATATTAAGTAACTTGCACCCATTATTTCAGTATCCAATACATTATTATTAAGCCAAGTTTCAGTGAAAGCGATAACTTGAAAATCAAACGCATAACTTTGATTAAATAAAGATGATAACTTTGTATTAATGCCACGAACATTTTTATATAAAAGAGTAAAATTTTCAGTATAACCATTTAGTTTTTTGAAGTAGATTTTACAGATGACGGCAATCGAACAGTATTCTTTTCTCTTGTTTTAAACATAAACTCACGAACGTATATACCATCAGGCCAAAATCCAGGAGAAATAATATTCTTGAATAACTCATCCGGTACTGTAATTTTAAAAGATGCTACTATTCTTGGTTCTGTGTAGGAAAATTTATACACTGAGGATAGTAATTGATTATAGAAAGCTGAATCTTGTAACAGAGAGAGAGGATAAATACCTCATTGACGACGTGTTGGATAGATTGGGACTACATTTGACTTAACCAAGGGATTCTACCAGATAGAGGTGAATGAAAATTATCAAGAAAAAAACGGCGTTTTCTACTAACGATGGCCACTATGAATTTAGGCGTATAACATTTGGACTAAAAAATTTCCAAAAGAATGATGAATAATGTGCTTAGAAAATATATTAGAAAAACATGTCATCTAAAAGGATGATACATAGTATATTGATTTGCGGTACTTCCCTTCAAGAGCATATAGATAATTTGCAAAGATTGGAAGACACTGTGGGAAGCTAATTTAAAAGTATCACTAAATAAAAGTGAGTTTTTGAAATAGGAAACAAATTTCCTGGTTCACATTGTAACATCAGATGGAATAAAGGCAGACCCTAAAAAATATATTGCATAAAAAATTTTCTTATTCCGAGGACATTGAAACAACTCCAAGCATTTCTGGGATTGAGCGGATATTAAAGGAAGTATATCCCAGACTATGCTAAAATAGCAAAACCTTTCATTCTTAGACTGAAAAAAGACGGACAGATCAACGAAAATTACGCCGATTATAGAAAGTCTTTGAAGAAATTGCGAAAGATATTAACTTAAGATATGGTAATGCGGTATCCTGATTTTCAAGAGGATTTTACGCTTACAATACCCCAGCAACTTTGCATTGGGTGCTGTGCTGTCTCAGAAAAATGGTCCTATAACCTTTGCTTCGAGAACTATTAATAAGCACGAAATCAATTACATTGTAATGGAGAAAGAACTGCTGGCTATTATTATCTCTTGCAGTCAATACAGACATTATTTGTGTGGAAGAAAGTTTAAATTGCATACAGGTCATAAACCACTAATTTGGTTGTCTAGTGTGAGAGAGCCAAATTCAAAGATGATTCGGTGGAAAATCAAGCTCAATGTGTTAACAAGAGTGGAGAAATGTGCAGAATTGAATACATTTCAATGTGACACATAAAAAGAAACGTATAAAAGGAAAGATGTTTTTTATGTCAGCACATAAAGCACAAGCATGGTACACAAATTTTTCAGTGCCAACTTTGCAATGGTAATTTTAAAAGCAAGGTAAAATTGGATTTTAAAATTGTAGATAAAAATACTGTTCAACTTGAAACCGCAAAGACGAAAAGAGGAAAAAGACAAAATTCTCTGGTACTAACAGCACACAGTGCTCAAGATGATGGATTAGATCATATTGGGGTAACAGAAAGACATTTGCTGTTTGCAAATAAACAAATCTTAATTCAAAGGCAGGAAAAGGGCTCGTTTGAAGAAAAGCCTCATTTCAGTAAAATATTATATAACTTCGAAGTCAATTCAAAAGACTACAGAATAATTTTGAAAGAAAAAAATCAGAATAATTGAAAAGGAAGAACATTTAGTGACATATTGTGATATTGAAGAATTATACGATATGACTCAAAATCGGGTTATTTGATTAAGGAATATAAAAAAGTTGAGGATATATAGAACTTATACACTACTAACGAATGTAGAAAAAGAGAAATTGTTACATATTATTATGAGACATCATAAGTTTGAGAATAACCACCCTGGAATTGACAAAACATATTACGAATTGAAAAGATAATATTATTACCCAAACACGAGAAAAGAAATAACTAGAGTTATAAAAAATTGTGAAATTTACAATTATAAAATAAAAATAAATCCTGTTAGACTTCCTTTTGAGAAGACAGAAATCCCTAGTGTACCTTAGAGAGTAAGCCAATATCTGATTTTTCGACGCAAAATACCCTTACAAAACCATGATAGATAAATCCTCGAATAACATTAACCACTTTACTATCCTTTTTAATTTAATTAGAACTCCAAAAAAAATTAATTATTTTCAATGAACCCGACTTTAATTCGGCACTGTCTAAGGATTTTCAAGTAAAAATAATGTAGAATATCATTTTACTACTCCTTACCGTCACACAGGCAATTCAGATGTTGAGCGATTTCATGGTAGTCTGAATGAGAACATCAGGATCTTAAAAAAAAGAGACGAAGCATCTGACATGCTTTATAATATAGATTTTTCAGTGCAAGCGAATTTCATTTACGACAACTCGTAAGAAACCAATAGAAATTCCTTTTAAGGATAATTCCATGGAAAATTTACAAATTAATGATGCAATTGAGTCAAGAACGACGAAAAACTTAGTATACCTTAATAGAAATAGAAAAGATCCGAAGGTAAATGCGAGTTTTAGAAGGGATTTTAGAGCAAATAAGACAGAAGCTAGAAACGAAAGGGTTGCTTTGGAGAAGATTATTACAAAAGATATAGAAATAAAAATCAGAATGTTTACAGGGATTAGTTAATTCGTCCTGAGGATACTTTCAGCTATTTGGATGTTCTGGTTCACCGTGCTGAGGCCAATATTGCTGATATACTTGAGGAGGATGATTTGGTTAATATCGCTAAATGAGGGAATGACGCATGCGACACACACTCAGAAGATTGAGTTTACAGACCTCAGCGTAGGAAATGGGTTTACTGAGGTAGTTTTGGGTAAAAAAAACATCTTATGAGGGAATATCACAGCATTGTGTATATACATATTTAATGTTACAAGCTATGAAGGCTACATAGAAAACAATTGTTGAAGACTATATATATATATATCAAAGAATTGTTTAAAATATACGATGTGGTAACCAAAAATCTTTATTTCGAATAAATGACATTTAATTATCAAACCAAACGGTTTGGATTGGAGATTCTAAAGACGGCGATTTGGTTTCAGATAGAAAAACTAGAATGAATAATTGACAAGGTTGAAGGAATACTTTTGATATCAAGCTTGGGGCTCCTGAGATTTGAGATCTTGAGTAATCATTGATCAATTAGAATATAAAACAATAATGTAAGTTTAGAATTTAAGCATTATTTTTACTTTAATAAACAAAGACGTTCACGTCTTTAAATTTTAATATGTGTTTATCACTTCTGTATATTTTGTGTTTTGTACTATGAATGTACATATGTATGTCGCTGTGTTTACTTGAATACATGTTTAGTTTCATTCTATTTGCTCTAATTTGAATTCTAATTGTCCTGTACTTACCAGGGATGTTATGTATTATCAATTTGAGCTGATATATTTGGGTACCAAGTACATATATCCAGGTTGTCGTTAAGTTTGAATCTTAATTTGAAATTTCGTGCCAATATTATACATTGTGTATTTTCGAATACGATTATTTCAAAAAGTATTAAACGATGCGGAAGGAAGGTGGCGCCTTAATTGTTATGGATTGTGCGGATTCGTCACCCACGATGTTGAAGTGATCATGTGTTCGCTGTGGAGACATATTTTAAGAGTAATGATTCTTACGGAATAGCTCGTCGACAATTATGTTCACATTTCGGTATTCGACGAATAAGTGATGGACCGAGTGTATGTTTGATCCGTTCTTGGGTGCAGAGATTCCGCGCAACTGCTTCGGCTATGAATATTTTACGGCCAGGGCCCAGTCGATCCTTAAAGACTCCCGAAAGCAGTTTACGTGAAAACCCGCGACTTTCAATATGTAAAAGAGCAGCCTCACTGGGACTTCCAAGAACGATTATTCATGAAATTTTAAAAAGGATCTGAAGTGCCATTCTTTTAAAATTGAAATCGTTCAAGAACCAAATCAGTTAAATTTGGATTACGATTAGTAATCAATTAGATTAAATTTTAAAAAGAATGTTATTGATTACCTAATTCTCTTTTTAACAATTCCTGATTATTAACTAACTATGATAACAAATAATCCAAAAATAATTAAGATTAGTTAGAAAATAATCAAAAACAATTAAAAGTTATCTTTGAAAGTAGTCAAATTATTGTTCGATTACTTTTTATTTTTGATTACTTTTTCGTAATACAATCATTACTTCACCTTTCAAAAAAAAATCTAATTACTAATTATTATAATTAGTAATCATTACTTAACAGCTATGTGAAGAACTGAAAGAAAGTCACTTTCATACCCTGAACTTTGTGAAATGATGTCGGAGCCTTTTCGCACTGTAGCACAGGCACACCTTATCCACGCATGGGATAATTGGACCATTTCTTTGAAAATTCTCGAGACTGGGCGACGAATGTCAACGATGAAAGTTATCGACGCATGATTACGGAAATCTTTTTCCGAATCTGCTAGTTCATCTATCGTACTTATCACACACGTGGTTTCAACAGGATGGGGCGACTGCACACACAACCAGAGCTTCGATGAATTTAGTTTGGGAAAATTTCCCCAGATCACTGATCAGTCGCTTTGGGGACATTACGGTTTATATTGAGAATTACCAATCTCTTGTAGCTTTAAAAGCAAAAACTGGTCGAGAAATCAGCTCAATTGAACCCAGATTGTTCAGATTTCTTTTTTGTCCAGTTTTAGTAATAACTTGAAAATATAAAAAACATAGACCATCTTCAATTGTGTTGTAAAGTGTGAGAGGCTTTATCTTACTTCCTGGAGTAGCATGATAAATGTACACTCTTTTCAGTATTCCAAAAACTTGTCCTCGATGTCAATTTTAGCAAAAATTTTTAGGAAAATATGTAACAATAATATCAATTTTATTTTTCCAATAACTAAAAATAATTCTCGGATTTGATAAAAAAAATTATAATATATATTTATAGTAGGTTATATCTTTTTGTTTTATATAATTGTTATTTGAAGCAAAATAGATTTTGTTAAATATGTATGTATAAAAAAATATATTCGTATTTCAAACTTTAATTGGCTAAGGTACCTCCAATCTTGCCATATATATACCACTATATACATACTAATGGAAAACGTTTTATATCAGACAAATATTTCACAAGGAAAACAGTTTGCAGTATAGGATTATAATACACCTTTTAATAATTAAGCAGAAGTTGTTTTGTTTAATAAAAACCCATGTGAATCAAAATATTTTTCATTAGTATTTAGTGGTTACCCTTTTTTGTGCAGATATGTGACAAGTGTGAACGTAACTTTACCGTAACCAATACAAAAAATAAGGTGAAACATAACATATTATTTACAACAAATAACATTTATTTTGTAATATTTTATTATTAATTGAAAACGTGTACATACTTTAGTACATGCTTACATATATATGTACATAAAAATGAACTGCACTAGTATATTATGTTCATCAAACTAGACGAAAGAAATTCCACACACACCACGTAAAGTGGCTTTCTATGTGCTCATCATTTTTAAATCAATAACAGTTCTGATGACTCTCATCAATTTAGATATATACCTAATATACTTCGCATGATAATTGAATTTTTATTTACTTTTTAGCATTTGTACACACGTATATTGATGTCGTCATATAAAAGCGAAAAAAGCCTCAAGTTAACTTTTTACTGGGACAAGTGGAAATCGATTAGTAGCGATTATAAATAATCTAGTTCAGTTTTTAGTAGCAAAGTCTTAGACTTAAAGCAATCGCTTTTAGTTTTGCAAAAGATAAATAATAAGACTGTGAAAATTTTTATTTTTTTATCGTGCAACCGATTAATGACGACATCTAAGTATGTAGCAGCCTTTGTATTTGTCAACCAATTATTAACTCATACATTAGACCCAGAAGTATTCTATGCGTAAGAGTATAACAGTACCACTCTCTTTGTTCTAGTAAAACCAATATTTGATAGAAAAGATAAAATAGAAGACGTTGTAATGATGACTGTCAGTCATTCGTATATTTCTATTTGAGATTTTACAGTTAAAAAGCAATAAATTTCTTAAGAAAAGTTAAGAGTGATACTGTTAGGTTATACATTACTATGACATTATCATCACTCATACTAACTCATATCTTATACACAATTTCTTATTATCTATTGAATTTTTGTTAATAGACAATTCCATTTCTTTTTTTTACAAAAACGTTGAAATTGTTGAGATAGTCAACTTATTTAGTCCACTTGTTTGTTTGTGTGATACATAAGTTTTCATTTTTCTATATGTGGCTTCAACCCAAACTTTTTATTATCCTTAGCAAAGAGCCAATAAACAAGGAATATATTCTTCTTCGTACATAAAATATATTCAATAATGGAATTAGAACCATCATCACCTCACATGCCATAAGAAACGAATTAAGTTAAAGAATTGATAAAGTAAAATAGATAAGAGCATTTTACACCCTCGTTTTTAATGTTATGGTTCGGACATTAGATTTTTCGTTCATGTTACTTTTCTTTTTCATTCCACGCTCCAGCCAAACAATACAGCAATATATTCCAAACTTTAGCATAGAAGTTGCAAGCTATCTATAAGTGGTTTGCAAAAAAGAAAACAGAGCCCTGAGAACATTTCAGATAATTCTTATGTAAACGGACCTTCCAAACTCGAGACTGACCTCCGTTTCACCCATTATACACCATTTTCGGACGTACACCGCCTATTTTCAATTATTTTGTGACTGTGAACAGTGTTGCCGTTTTGTTATATCTAACCAAAATTGGTAATATTATTTTCCAATGTGAAGATGTGAATATTTTTTTCATTTTGGTTACTTTTTTCCGAAAATAATAATAGGTATAAATATTTTCATATATTACTTGTTAAATTTATAGGGTTTTTGTTTTGTGAAGCTTAAATTTAGTTTAATGTAACGTTCCTATTAAAAATAAAAATAAAAATAAAAATTATAATTATAATTTTATTTATGTGCTTTAAAGAAAATGAATTATATATGGAAAATTGACTCTTATAAAATAAAAATATAAATATGTACATCAGTTTTTCGTTATTTTTTCAGTAGTAAGATATCTTTAATATGTAAATAAATTACATTTCTTGTTTTATAATTATTAACTTTGTATTGTATTTAATTGTATAAATTTTTATGCTGTTTTCCAAATAAAACAGTGTATTTTAAATTTAGTTATATTTTCTCAAATTTGGTAACTTTTTCAAATATTTTGCTTAGAATATATTTTTTGAAGAGGCAGCACTGGCTGTGAATTCAATTTATACTGCAATTTTTATCTGGCATCAGTGCATCTTTTATGTGTCTAAATTTAGTAAAATATTTGTCACTTTTTCGTTCCGGATTTTTCAAATGAATTACTGTGAAAGACTGTGAAGTGTAATTTAGTTTGCTTTACTATTTAACTATTCCCCGCAAATGTAAAAATTATTTTGATAGCCTCTAATATGTTTGCAGGAAGTTGAATACCAAATCTCAAAGAAAATTTCTTTTTCAGCTTCCTAGAACTACTTTTAAACTCTACTTTGATTGCCAAGATCGAAACAGGCATTGAGTTCCAAATGGTTTGAAAATGAGGCAAGGCCATTCGCTGTCGATCGCCTGCCGCGATCCTAGTTGTCATCTCATGGATTGTTACTATTGTATGTTTTCCATCAACTAGAACTCTTTACAAATTAGCAAACCATTATGTATCAGAATTTTCTTTCAGCTCTGAGAAAAAGTCTTCACAGTGCCCCCAAAAGTCTGTAATCTAGAACCTAAAACAGACTTCGAAAACTCAGAATGTTAGAGGAGACCATAGAATGAAAAGTACAGCAACTATGAAGAAATTGATTTCGCTCATCGAAAAGCTCATTTCATTATTCAGTCGGAATTAATTTATTTCTTTTGGGATTTGAAATTATCTAAAAGTAAACATCAGCTCCTTGGGTCTTGCCTTCAGCAGTGGAATTTCCTAGAAAAGACACAAAAATCTTAGAATGCTAGTCACTTAACCTCTAAAGTATTGATTTTTTGGGAGGATGACAGCTTTGTGTTGCACAAGTGGGATAACAAACAAGATAACATTTTTAAATTCAACATTTATTTAACTCCTGAACCTAAAATAAATATAAGCTTAGCTTGCAATTCAAAATGTGTATGTGTGCTTTTTGGGTAACTAAAAAAGTTGTCACTATATCGATCATATTTAGAGTAAAAGGCTATGTCATTATCATGTCTCTTATAGAGCAACTTTTGTACTGCCATCTGAATTTTCTCCTTTCATATTTATGCGCAATTGATGGATTCATCAAGACATCGTTTTTTAAAAGGAAAACATTTTCTGGAGAGTGGAATGAAACATCTTTGCTTAGATTAAAAGTGAAAGAAAATTCAATCGTGAGCAAAAAAAAGGAAGCAACCAACAACTGATGGCGAAAATGGCAATGTTTGACACTGTCGAATTTAGCATTAGTATACAGATTTTTTGCTGGGTTATATTTTATTTTACTCTGTTATTTTATTAAATTATTTTCTTTAAACTTTATTATATTGGCGTTAATGAACTCATGATTTTATTTCCTCTAATTAGGATTTATTTGAGAGCTTTAGCTAAAATACGTGTACACATAATCTCTTATGTAATACCATCAGCACAAAAAGGAGATTTGAATTAAAACGGAGCACAAAATGGGATTTCACATATGACAAACAAGTGAAGCTCGAAAATATCTAATTGATTTTTTTCCGGAATAAGGGATAACAAATATATGTAATGATATATATTTATATAGAATATATAGAAAAACAAGTGAAGCTCGAAAATATCTAATTGATTTTTTTCCGGAATAAGGGATAACAAATATATGTAATGATATATATTATATAGAATATATAGAAAAACTTCCAATTCAAATATAATATATATATATATATTTATATATATATATATATATATATATATATATATATATGTATATATATATATATATATATATATATATATATATATGTATGTATATATATATATATATATATATATATATATATATATATACGTATATATATATATATATATATATATATATATTAATGTATATACATATATATATATATATATATATATATATATATATATATATATATATATGTACATATATATATATATATATATATATATATATATATATATATGAATATATTGTATATATTTAAATTAAATTATTATAATTATATATAAATATATATATATAAATATATATTCTAGCTTATAGCTTATTGATATGGATTAGTGACTAGTTAATCGAATTAATTGCGCTGAAGGACTATTATGTTGACCGGCAAATGGACATGGTGCGAAAAACGTACTTGAGCAGAGCCATGATTTTCACAATAAATTTGGAAAGCTTGGAACCATTCCATTCAGATTCATTCTAATGCACTTGACAATTTCCGCAAGGTAAGAAATTTATGCCTCTATGAAAAACATCATTTATTTATGACTACAGAATAGTAATTATTCGAAATTCTGTGGCATCACAAACAAGTCTGATCTTACTGCATAATACAAAACTTGCAGCTGGTACTAAGTTTATGTGGCGCAATAATAAAAATTCAACCAGTTGGGAAAATCAATTTATATTACGAAATAAGTTATGAAAATGCACCGTTTGATTATAACTAAAACATCGAATTATAACGTATAACGTAAATTTAGTAATAAATATCAAATATTATTTGCTTAAAAGCTATTTCTGAGTTAATAATAAGAATTAATATTCAGTTTTAAGTTCAAAACAGCAGATTCAAAATTTAATTTTAGTATGTATCTAATTCGAGTCTCCATTTAGAGTCGAATATAATTTATATAGTTACCAAATAGCAATGAACAAGTAAAGATGGTGCGTGCCCTTCATTTTGTTAATCATGAATGCGAATAATATTATTATTCGAACACATTGGACTAATTATTAAAGCAAGAATTATTGTTCAGAATTACATATCCTTGAAACAAAATTATTTAAGTATTCTATTTAAAATTAATGCAATATCGTACATTATTTTGCAAAATATTTTATTTATTTAAAATATTTATCGAAAGTTTCCATAATTTGGAGATAATAAAAAAAGTGTAAATGAAACTTATTTCTTGAGTGGTTTAGCGATTCTTATATGCATTTCATCTGTGTTTTTAATGAATCATCAGAAGTTTTCAACCACAGTCTGGAAAATTTCTCATTTCATGCAAAAACTTGTATAAACAAATCTGAGAATATATACATATGTATGTAAATGATGGCAACAAACAATTGTTATTCGATATGAATCTATGTATATTATTTTTACATTTTTATGACAATATGTCAAATAGTAAATTTTATAAAAATCAAACAGACAGATTCATTTAGTTAAATAGCACATTTTTATATAGTTACTTTAAGCAACAATATCTCTTTTTTTACTTTCGAATCCCCCCCATACTTTTTCCCGTCCTCTATCTTTCTCAAAACTGTATTCAGCCTGATTACGGAAGCCGAAATTCGCCAGGCCAGCTGTCGTAGTCGTAGCCGATTCTAATAATTTTTGGTACCACGGAAAAAATCGTTGTGTAAAAATGTATTCATATGGAGCTACCTTATCTTTATACAATCGTGTACTTTGGATAAGCCGTCGATCTACGATTGTGAAAATATGTTTTCATTGAGACTGCGTGAACAGTTTTTTGGGTAACATATTTAGGAAACTTTAAGTCTATTTCTATTGTAAATTGTTTTGCACGATTAATAAGATTTCACTTAAAGTAAATAATAGAAACATTTTCAACAATATAAACTTTTGTAAGTTATATATTTGTAAAAGCGTAGCTAAGAACTGTGAAGTGTATATACGCACATAGAAAGTGATAAATAAGTAAATATTATTTTAATTGAAATCATATATGGCTCTCTTTCAAATTTTGTATCTTTGAGATTTTAAGTTCGTATCCGTCCATTTAAAGTTCAAATCAAAAGTAATGCAAAACGCCTCAAAGGATACAAGAATATACTATTTGCTACATGTGCATAAAATGATTTTAAGCTGTCTTAAGGATTTGAAATAACATTCGCTTTTAAAACAAAAAGAAGGTTCCAAGCACACTTAAATAAAAGGAAAGTACATGATAAAACAATTTAGAGCGTGTGTTTGTAACCGAACAATAAAAGAAGACATGCTTTGCTATATATTTACAAGCAAAACACACACGTCACTTTATAGTAGCGGTTAGCCTACTTATTTTTGTATCTGTAAAACGTCAAAGATTTCAAGCAGTGCATACTCGGTTGACCATTAAATTCTATAATGAAATCACCTCTGATCATTTGATGACCATTTCTCATATAAAACATTCGAAGACAACTTTTACTGCTGAAGCACAAATGAACGCGTGCGGTAAGCAATTACTGGCCATTGCTTGTTACTGATGTAGATGTCTATTAGGAAAACTTTGGTAAATAACAATTTTTTTCAATATATTAAGAATTTTCTTAAACTAGTCCGGCATGACGTACTCAATTTTAATAAAACAATTTATTATATATTTCGACAATTGTTTGTTGACTTCTTCAGGGGTTCGTTTGTCTATTTAAATTTAAAACATAACATAATTACAATTTGGAAAATATTTTGAACTAATAAAGTTATACTAACAATTTTTTTATTTTATCGACAACACTAAAAAAATAATAATATGTTTGATGGTATGAAATTACTAAGTTGCATATCCTTAGCTATATAGAAGTCGAATCCACTTCGAATAAAATTGGAAAAATTGATTCTAATATGCATTCATTTATATGAATATATGTACATATATTAGGTTTTTTGAACTCTCAAAGCGGTGAGATTTTGTAAATATAATACGTTTAACTTTAATATGGAATGCCACATTTTCAAAGTATATGTAATTTGTATATGATGCAACTATTTCAAGGATGTAAGTGAAAGCTAGAAAATAGTACGTTTGTTCATGCGGACATATGATTTCGTTATTCTCTCTTATTTTTAATGATCGCACTCAAATTACGTATCAAGTATAAAATTCCAAAAACTAAATAACTTCAGATGCTTCTTTTTGAAGATACATATGTAACACGAAGGAATTCCTATCTTCTCTAATACTTATCGAAATTGATCGTCGGATTACTTAAGCTAACTGCCAAAACAAGAATTATGTAAACAAAAATAAAGCAAAAGTACAAATATCCAAGGAAAAGGTAAAGGTAAAAGCTTGCGGTGTTGGCGAACCGTCATGACGCTTTAGTATGTGTATTGTAATCTGATACAATTTTTGGTTTCAATGAAAGCAAATAGATATGCTTTATTAGAATAAACGGAATTGTCAAGATGAAGAAAGATTCTGTTGTGTGAACAGCATGTCTCACAGTCGTATTTGCGAGATCGAAGCGAGTGCTTCATTCCATCGTGTGAACATCGTATAAAATACAACATTCTTAATAATAGAACTTATATCGGCAAAAGTATCGTCGATATATTTATACCAAATACTTCCTTAGTTCTTGCAATTTTTTTAAAGTAATTCTTAGGCGCAAAAACGGAAACTTCGTGTGATATTTCAGCATAATTATAAGTAATAGAACATTGTTTTGATTCGAACTTTGAGGCATAGCTATATGTAAAATTTGCTGTGTAGTAGAACAGTTATTTTTCCAAACTTTTGATTAGGAACTGCAACACATCTTCCAATTCTACTAAATATATATTATCTCATACAACAATGATATATCACGAAATGTATATACAGACAACGTTTTGGTATTTGCTTACTTAACGCAGCCTATTTATTGTCAACAACTATTTTAGATTCGCAAATCTAGTACAATTTTTATAAATTTTATTCGAATTTCCCTCAAAAACTGCTCGAATCATTTATTATTCTAAATTAAAAAGTATTTTTTGGTACGAACAAAACGAAAAAAAGTTCTTTGAATATTCGAATGATTCTTATTCGGATGCCAACACGTATTTATTAAGCCTACGCCTACATAATATTAATTTCAGAAATAAATATTACCTATAGGTTAATGTTACGCAATTTTTTTATAGCACAATAAATGTATACATATATATATATATATATATATATATATATATATATGTATATATATACAGGGTCCGCCAAATAACTTTTTTTGAAAATGCTATAAAAAAAACTACTAAATATTTTCTCAAATTTCTTCTTTTATTTGAAAGTACAATCCTTCCGGTTAATAATGGAAAATAATTTCATTCAAATGGCTGCCGCGGCTGGCCATGCAGTAGCTTACACGATCGGTCCAATTTTTAAGCACATTATCGATTGTGTGCAGCTGTATTTCACCAATGGCTTCACGAATATTGTCCTTTAAAGCGTCAATTGTCTCTGGTTTGTCGGCGTAACTTTTATCTTTGATGGCACCCCACAAATAATAGTCCAACGGTGTCAAATCACACCTCCGAGGTGGCCAAATGACATCAGCTCTGCGGCTGATAATGCGACCTTCAAAAACAGGGCGGGAAACATGATTGTTTTGGCAAAATCGACATCTTCTGTAAGTCGATCGCAGGCAATATTTCCCAGCGTTGTTCAAGCGTATACACAACCATATTCACTCAGCGGAAGGATAAAACTAATTATCTGTCAAATCAGACATGAGCTAAGTGTTACCATTCACGAAATAAGCACTAGTTGAAAAAAAACGTTAGATTTCGGACCCTACATATAAGTTGTCGACGATTGGTCTTTATTTCCTACTTTGCATTAACCAAATGGGTTTCTCTACTACACTGATTCAATATGTTACAGTATGTCGGAAATCTATTCGTTGAACTGCACGCAGTATGAATTTCGATAATTTTTCCATGTACTTTGCCCCAAAAAGTTATTATATAAAAAACTCATTCAGCTAAATAAATCTAATAAATAATATATAGAAAAAAGATATGAACTAGTACGCAATTTCTGATACTACTGACCGCGATAACCAAACTTGATGTTCCTTCAGCTAATTGTTAGCACTTTCAAGTTTTCCTCATATTTTCAAATTTACTGGAAAAAAAACGACATGAAAATTTAAATTTAAGCTACTACTTGTGCTAACATATAAACAATTCTGACTTGTACTCAATTATTAAAGAACTGAACCCAAAAAATATAGTCAACGAAATCAGATATTATGACAAGAAAAATATAATAAAACATAAACACAAGGAGGTAATACGTGTTTTCATCGGTGCGATACAATTCACGCAATATGCTTCATAATAAAATCTGTATATCTAAAAAATTGTTATAACATCAAACAACGCCATGTAATAAGATATATTAAGCATAAGTATACATGAGTTCTGATGATGTAGCGGCTTTTGAAAACAGATATTCTGCTCGGCTGAATAAGTTAAATAAGTAACTTGATGGTGACTTTCCTTGGGTTTTGAAATATGTATCATGTCTCTAAATTAAAAACACGTGACTAACATGAACATATCAATTTTAATAGAATTTAATACAGCAATAAATAGTTCGATGCAATTAAAATTTTGTCGGGATTTGGCAACTGCAATGTTAGCAAAGACAAAAAAGAGAAAAATTGAGGGTCAAGTTAAAGGGAAGTTTACTAATGTTTAAGATATGGTTTCTAATAAAAATCACAATATATAATGAAATGAAATGATTCCTCTAACTCTGATTGTGTTGGCTAAATTTTGTATACATGAAATGAACGATTTTGAGCCAACTGGTATTTTTTTAGTGTTTTAGATGCCAATATATATTTTTTCCAAGATAATAGCTTTGATAAAACTATTTTAATTTTTAACATCGACACGCAGTTTAGCTGCATTCGAAGAAAATATTTTTAGGCTTTGGAATCATTACATATATTGTGCGATACAAAGAAATTTGCATACCAATACGAGTTAAAATTCATATACAGGGTGGGCCTAAAGTTACCATGGGGCTTAAAAATTTAATAACTTTTTCGTTTATTAATTTTTATATAATTATATAATATACAATATTATATAATATATAAAAAGTAAATTTTTTTATATTAAGTATGAAAAATGATGTCTCGTTCCTTTACGTTCCTGTCCGTTTTCAGCTTCGCACTGATGGGCTCGTTTTAGAGCATTTTCCATAACATCATTCAAAATTTGTGGCTGTAGTGTTCGAATTTCTGCAACAATGTTTGCCTTGAGTTCCAGGTTACTTTTGGCCCATGTATTATAAATTTAAAAAGTGATTTAATGGTAAATCTGTGTTAAACACGCATTTTGGTTACTTTGTATAATTAAAAACTTTAAGTGTGTTTTTCACATATTGTTTAGTATGAAGGCTCTATTAGACAAACTTTAAATATGGAAATTGGACGGTCTTAAGTGTTATAAAGTAAAAATATTTGTATAAATACAAATTGTGTGTATCAACAACAGCCAGTTTTCGTTTCCTGTATTTGTACATCAGCCGTCAGTATGGCGATGGATCATGTCCGTAGGTATGGTTAAATAGGGTTCATTATATAAATAAATATCTTTTACATAGCTTTTGTAGCCTGAAACATTTATTCACGTATATGTATATACATACATTCATACAAAATATATGGAAATATTTGTATCAGTCACGTAATATATATAAAATTCATTTCCAACTCAAACATATACATACATCAGTATTTATGTACATATTTCGTTTTTGAAAGAAGTTTATATGTTTCATATGTATATACATATGTACATTTAAGTCAAGTACATGAAAGTATTTAAAGACAATCAACGCACGAGCTCATTTCTATTTCATTGCTTTGTTTGTACTTCATCAATGTTCTTGAGATATAATCAAAGCCAGGGATCTCCTGATAAAGTGAGGTAGAAATGATTATATGGTTTGGAAAATGAATATGTGTGACACTTGCTTATTAAAAATCATTTAGTTAATATATTATTTCTCACCTGCTAAAATGTTAGGGATAGGAGCACACAAATAACAAAAAAAATTTAAGGTATTCTATATTATAATGTAAAACTAAGTAATTAATTATTGAAAAGTTTCATATATGTATGTCGGCTATTTTATGAAGTTGATATGTGTTATTCTAATTCCATGTAAATAAAGATGAACCAAAAAGGTTTACTTGATGAAATCGCAAGTTGTGACAATTATCCTAAGAAAAACAATTTAGTGTATTATACATAAAACAACATGTATAGATCAATAAATTTGTACCTCGCAAGGTTTAAATTTATTTTAGGTTTTCATTTAATCTTCCAGTAAGCAATTTAAAAAAACGGTTTATAATTTTATTCATTTAGAATTACTTTTGCTTACAAAATATACAAAAGATCAACCTGCTTTTTATAAAACGTCTTCTCCAATTGTATTTCAGAACTTTACTATTATATTTCAGAATTTCTTAAAAATTATCTCTAGGTTCTAAAACAGCAGCTACAAAATACAATTGAAAATTTAGAATATTATCTTTTATATAACTGTAAATTCTCAAATTTTTGAACAAAACTCTTATATATAATTAAAAAATTCAAAAAAATAATTGGAAATAATGTGGTTTTTATATCCGATTTTGGCATATTTATTAAATAGTTATTTATTTCGATGTTGAAGCAATTAGAGTTTTTCAATTCCAAGTAATCCTCAGAATAAGGAATTCCTTCTAAAGTTTTATTTTCTAAGAAACGTCGAAATTTCGTTTTGTTTAGATTCACCTTACTAAATGTACACTTAATGTTTGCTAATAAAGGTGGAAGAACCATTAATTGTTGAATAAATTTAGTAAATATTTGAAAATCTGCAGCTTCATTTCCTTGTTTTATTTCTAAAATCTTTTTCCATAAATATTCGACAATTATTTCAGGCTTTTGAAACATATCTTTGAAATTCATAAATATCAGTTCATTGAACTCAGAGTCCAAAATTTGGCTTTCATCTTTTAACACGAATTTGGGAAACTGGTCTACAATTTCCATACACGATCTAAATTTATTTTCAATTATGAATTTGGGTTTAACTATATTTAAGGATTTAAAAATCAACAACAAGCCAATTGAATTATTATTTTGCTATTAACTTTTTTTAATTATTATTATACCGAATAACTTTTTTTGATATTTTCACTCTGTCACTTCGTATCATACACTTGTTATGAGAGAGAATTAGATAATAATTGAGATAAAGATAATAATGTAACCACACGATAAATCGGCATTCTTGACGGCCTTCTAGGCTTCCATTTCCCGAAGATACCGTTAGAGTCTTTACCGTCGGATCTAAGAGGGGAACAAGTTCCGGCGGGTGTTTTTACGTTGAGAATTTTAACGTAAAAGCTTTATTTAGGCTTCGTGATGGTTGCAGCATCCTGCAAGCCGAAATTTCTGTCACTACTCATTTAGTCAGATGACTGAGGTATTATAAGATATCGAACGATATCTATATCTGAGCAGCTCGATGATTTGCGACTTGACTGGCATTCCTCTATCGCACTGCAAGTTTTTGATTCAGTGTGAATAATACAAACTTGGAAAAAGGCCACGTGGCCTGTCTTGAACAGCGCAAGGGCAGTGGCGCTTCAACTTTCTGCGAGACCTAGATAGCCTGGTGAGTGTGGAGCTAGTTAGAATATCGACTTATTAATAGTCCTCTGCTTAAGGGACCGAATTAACGGAACCAAGTGCATTGTATCGGCAAGGGCCCTAGTAACCTAACCTAACTTTTGACATGATAAGCGGCGAACGATGTGGTTTTCTAATATCAAGGGCTGGCTGGTTAGGCTATAAAATGGATCGGTAAAGTTATAAAAGAAAAGTACACGTACATATATACTTCTTCAAAATCGATTTGTCCAAATAGTTTTCAATCCACGGGTAATCCAAGTGTGATAGGACTCTTTTTCGAACGGAACTAGCTCAAATCGATTTTTTAATCCATATGATAATAAGGTTTTCACACATTTCCACACACACAATCATACAGAAATTGTCATTCAGAAAGATTTCTGGATATTTAAAACACTGGGAGATGAGAGTTGGATCCTTAAAAATCGGAGTAATTTAAAAAAAAATTTTTATATTTTTAGTGGTATTGTATCAAAAATTCATCGGCGCACGGTGGTGCAGAATCAATTTTCATTGGCCAAAACCTAAATTTTTTATTGACATAGATTCTTAAAATTTGTATGCCATCAGAAAGGAAACAGATCAAAACTTATGGAACCGAAAAATTGTATCAATATATTCGCTGTAGCAGGCGTGGCATGCTGCTAAAAGCAAAGAATGTAAGATAAGATATTTTATCTCATATTATTGATAATGGGCTGCGGTTTTTTGTTATATGGGGTGGACTGTTGTTTCTAACAAATGATACTAGCGCATACCGTATAATTTGCAGCTAGGATGTTATTTAATAAATTTGAATCCACCATATGTAAAATTTTAAGTTTAATAATGTATAACTTTTGACGGACAAAAAATCGAAACCATCCAAAGAAAGGCACAATTGTTTTCTTTAAGGTTATATATACTTTTGCATCTGCCCGGACCCGCCCGTAAAACACTTTTTTAATTTTTATCATTAAAATACAGTATTATACTGAACTCAGATTGCATGCAATCGAAAACGGCTCAAAATAATATCCAGCATATCATCACATAATTGCAGCTAAAAAAGAGTTTTATGCTCCAAAGGAATCTATCGAAATCACACTAATTTCAACTGTACAACTGCAAGCTCTACTTCATCATTCAACCGAAGGGTTGCTACAATCACTTAAAGGAAGTGAGTTGAAAGAACATGGAAACTGAAATTTAACTCTTTTCTGTAAATGGGGATGCGATGGATATTCTGGAAAAAAGCAATATAAACAATTTCTATGTGAAGATATTTCTGATACAGATATGTTTATGGTGTCATTTGTGCCAATGCGATTAATAAAGAACTTAGAAGACTCGGAACGTTCGTTCAGCACAATGCAAACAAATTGTATTTTAAAATACCATACTCCATGGTCTACGAAATACTACAGACCAATAATATTTTAATTTAATACATATATATATATACATATATATATATATATACATATATATATATATATATATATATATATATATATATATAGATATATATATATATATATATATATATATATATATATAATATACATATATACGCGACACGAGCTTGAGCTCAAATATCTGATGGTAATGCATATGAAAAAGTGATGAATTGAATGCACAAGCAAAATTAATCTTGCGTTCTAACCTTGGGGTTGTGCAGATATTTGTTTAAAATAAACATTTCAAAATAATATGTAGAAGAGTGATAGTATTGCATGTTGAGTGTTTCTGTGTCTAAATGTTAATAAAATGAAGCCAAGCATAAATTGGTAAACAAAATAGTTAGATATTTTCACTATATTAATTTCACATTCGAAAATTTCTTAACAAATAAGTATATTCACAATGCTTCATGCAAACATAAATTAATACAAACAATTGTTCTATACCCTAAAATATTATAATATCGCATTCACATTTCAATTTTTATATAATGTATATTAGTGTGGCCGCAAGGTATATGGACAAACCCCTTAGTTAGTAGTTTGATTTCAAACTACGTGCCTTGAGCCCACAAAGTTTGTTAAAAATTCTATTTTTCTCACTATGGCTCGCTTTAATTGATCATAACGTCAGTAATATTTACATATTTTAGATAAAACCCTTATTCACAAATATTCTAGGGCTATATTTGATGAACAATGTTGCTCTGTATTAGTTTTCTTTAACATTAATATTTAATCCAGAAAAAAACCAAATTAAAATATAACAGCGAAATGTTCACATATCTTCGCATTCTTTGCCTGGTGATTAGACTGCTCTGCAAAAAAAACATTTCTTGTCTTTCCTTGAAATAAAACTATTGGACTATATGGACTATCCGTTTTCGGTTTTTTCCTTCAGATCGGGATTTTTTTTATGGGCGTGGCAATTTTCCCGCCCAAAAATAGTGAGGTACGTAAACATATTTTACAATAACTCGAGAACGAGTCATCCGATTTTCAAATTAAAATTATAAAAAAGTATACAGCAATTATAATTAATATACAGTTAAGATAAATACTTAATTTCATGCATAAAACGAAACAAACAATTGCAATGTGCTTCCAAAGGACACGTTATGAAATATAATCAAAGTCTCAACTCCATATCAGATACAACTTTATCGCTTTACTTGGCGCTTTTAACTATTATAAAAAGCGTAAATCAAAAGGTGTATAAAACATTCGCAAATTGTTTGTTTACCAAAAACAAATGTTTTTTTTTTTTTTTGATAATGTTGTTATGTGTTTATATCTATGTATGTATATAGAAGTACTGAATTTTCATTTAGTATTAATATTGCCTGTGCACACTGGTTTGGGAAATATTTTTATATGAAATTATTTCAGTTAATTGTCACGCTGTTAAATTCACACTGTAGTCATAGAGTCATAAGTCATAAAATAATAGCACAAAATATATGACAACTGTGAACAACTTAGCCTGCTAAATAAATTTGTATATATCAACTCTAACAGCTGCCTTGTTATGAGCTGAATAAATTTTTTTTGCGGCGGCATACGGAAAAATGTTCCGTGGCTGCCAGCTACGTATAGTAAACGAAACAAATTTTTCACTTTTATATATTTAGCTTTTGCGATTTAGTGATCTTTAAATATTTTCTATGTTATGAAATGTCATGCAGACAAATTGGTATGAACAATTTTTTAACCGTTTCTTAGTCGCGAATCATATATAAGTAACGGCGGCAAACACATACTATCGCCTTCTCGCCTAAAGATTTTCAGCCTAAAAAAGAGCTATTATTTTTTATATGCAGCACAACAACAACTTTTTTAAACTAGTCTAAAATTTTATAATATTATGACAATATGACTAAATAGCACAAAGTGTGAATACCCCAAAGTTTTATAGAATAATATATCATGAGTGTATATTAGATAGAATAAAATATAGTTCTTTGAAATTCTCTCACATATTGGCTCATATGCGGTTATTGTGGCAGCGAACCTCATTCTCAAAGCAATTCTAATATGGTACCAAATGCTAGCTGGGTATATTTGTACATAAAATATTTGTTTTTACTTTTGTAGGAACGTTGTTATGAATTTAAAATATTTTAACATTCAATGAGATGATACGCTGCTTTTTCATCTTTATAATCTTGTTTTATAGACAGAAGACAAATAGAAAATAAGGAATCAAATAAATATGGCGTCTTAAGAATATTTTTGAGAACATTTTTGGAAAAAAGTATTTATATATTTTACTTGATGTGATGGTTATGTAAGTTCTATTAACATTTTCATTGATATGGATCTCAGTTTTATGATTGAAAATTTAAGCAAATGAAAGTCATTCTAGGACAAACACACATTCCACGTATCATTGGCTCAATCTTATAAATTTCTATGTCCATTAGCACATACACGACATATCGAGAAAATCGAATTTAACTAGTTTTATTTCATTTAACCTCTCAGATAGTTATTTCCGAATAAGTATGCCCAACAAAATCTAGTCAAACTGTTAATCTAAGTTCACAACATGAAGTTTTTACTGCTCAATTTTTTTTCAATTCCTTTTTGAAGCTGCAAGGAGAAATATGCTGCAGCAAATCTTTTCCATTACTACCGTGATAAAGACATACTGGTTGTCTTAGGTATTCTGTGTTTTAATACTTGACGGTGTCAGTCGGTAATTTTCAGCGACCAGTGCTATGGCTTTTTTATTAGGACAAGATGACAACCATAACTGGTGTTTGGATGCTGTAAAGTTTACAGTAAGATGGATTTATTTTTAAGAAAAAAAACTGGGGGTATGAGTGGAGTATTTCTGTATTTTTTCATAATCCCACTTTTGAAGGTGATACCAGTCACTAGATATATATTAATAATAATTTATGATAATTTATGATAATTTATGAAGAATGAATATGGATAGTTATTATACTACTTTTGAAGTGATCTTATAGGGTGTGTCTTGTAGAGTGATAAAACTTTGAGTTGGCATCACTGCTTTATCTGACAACCCATTTAACTGATTGTTTTTTGTTTAGGTTGCTTTGACATTTTATTATGGATCGACTTACACCAGAGCAACATGTGCAAATTGTGGAAATTTTTCATCAAAATAATAATGGTTCTGTTCGTTAAACTTATCGTGCACTTCGTACATTCAAAATGTTATTTTCCGATGAAGCCCATTTCTGGTTGAATGGGTACGTAAATAAACAGAATTGTCGCATTTGGTGTGAGGAAAATCTACAAGTTTTTGTCGAAACACCATTATATCCATAGAAAATTACTGTTTGGTGCGCTTTATGGGCTGGCGGAGTCATTGGCCCATATGTCTTCAAAGACAATGTTAGTCAGAATGTTACTGTTTGTAAAAATTGGTGTTCCAGATTGCGCCTTGTACGCGCCAGCCGTGGCGGCCACATGGCCGAAATCGTAGTTAAACATTAATGACATAAAATTTTCTATCCAATAAAGACCGTTTTATTATGATTTAAAGTTGTATAACTTTCTAAAAAACACCCTTACTTTTGGTTAGTACGAAATTTCTGTAATGCTTCCACATGACTCTGAAAACTATTCAAATTTGGAAGACTATGAAGAAACAGACGAAGATAACTTATGGAACTCATTATCATCTTAGTGAAAGAGATTTTATTTTAAGTAATTAAATTGTTATCGCTTTTATTTAAAGTTATTATTACTATTATACGCAAAATATTTTTATGAATAAATTAAATATTTTCAAATCAATTATATACTATAGAGTAGTGAAATACAACATGACTATTTGTTAATATTTGTGAGGATTGGGGAGGCATTGGAAAACGACGTGTTTCTCAACTTAAAGCCTACAGATTAATAATTTTAAGAGATCGGAAAACAAATTTTGACGGGAACGTTCCGATATTGGGAGCTGCGCTTAGTTCTTATGCATTAAGTCAGATATAGTCCTTCTCTTTCAATAATTACATAATTTTTGCATATAATGTTCAATTTCATGGCCCACGGAGGGAAGGGATCTAAAAATGAATGTATATTAATATATAGAGGTCGGATTAGTTCTTCTTTTTCTGCTTTGGCCGATTTTTCTTGCTTTGGAGAAAAATACTGTAGGACATAAGTATTCCTGCTGATGTAATGAACAAAAGCCTTCGATAATGTAGACCCTGAACTCGATATGAATATGGTGTTGAAGTTTTGTGATCTGTATGAATGTATGGTTGTGTTAGTTGATGTCGGCTTGGCTCAAAGTAATATTACAAAGAAATAATCTTTTTTTTAAATTCTAATGCTGAATAAATTAGTGATAACGTTAAACAAGATATAAATACCCTGCATTGTACGTTTAGCATGATATTAAATTTTCAAAGTCAGCATAATTCAGCAATATTGCGCGTATTATATGTGCGGCCCATTAGTTCAAATTGCTATGACATTTTCACCAAAAAGTATTTAAGTATAATTGAGAAACTGAAAGTGTATTTATGCATATATAGCATTTTTATAAAGTTAACTCAAACTATACTTATATATTCATTGATTCATTGCACAACATTCATATAAGTGGAACCTTAAAATAATAACTGCACTTATTCTCAGAAATTTTGTGTCCTCTGATGGTCTGCCTTAACCCCAATGAAATGCGCATAGCAACTACATAAACTTTTTCAATTTATCCCTTTGATATATTAAAACTATTAGGAAAGATGATCAAAACTATATTAAAGAGTAAAAAGTACAATAAAGTACTATTGCATTACAAACTTAACTGGAACTTATTCATCGCTATAAAATATAATAAAATGCTAATAAGATTGTCATACGATTTTACATACAATTTTCTTAAGTATTATACTGCTATTGCTCCAAACAATTCAATATCCTGCACAACATTGGAAAAAATATGTTGCGCAAATTTTCTTTCAACATATGTATGTAAAAGAAATTACGCTATAAAATTTATTTCTCGCGATAATAAATTGGTTGGAAGCAATATAAACTATATATATTACTAAAGCTTTATCTAGAGTATTAGTAAAACGCAGAGTTGTCTTTTTCGAGTCATAACAGTAGTAATAACGTCCACGTTATTGTTTCCTGAATATCTTGGGAGAGCATTATTTTGCATTACTTGTGCGATTTTCTCTTACTGTAGGTATTGAAGCCAATAACACTCTTTATTCACAAGAAAAATAAGGAAACATAGAATTTGCCTGTTGCGAAGTATCATGCATTTTGCAAATTGATCAGTAGTTTGTAGTAGGTGAAAAAATTATCAAAAGTCACGGTATGCTAATTTGGGTTTTCAACATGCTTTAGGAACTGTATGAAGAAATCCTCACCTAATTTAAAACCAGAGAATTTAGCGGACTGCCAATCATATGGAATAAATTGATATAAGTAGTCATCAGACAAATGCGCCAGTATTTGCATGCCACCATCCATTCATCAATAAATAATTAATGAGAAAAAACTCCAAACAAAAATTTAGTATTATCACATAAATGAGTGTTTGCTTTAATAGGTTTAAATCTCTCTTGTTTTACAAATTTATTTAAAAATGCAGAACTGTGTGACCAGTACATTCTTATGCTGGGTATTGCGTTTATCCCTATTAAGTACAATATGCCAATAATTTTTTGAATTCGTATTGAAATTTACAAGAACCACAAAGCGCAATATATCTCTGAAAGCAGTTGTCGTATATAAATGAAATTTGGTGTGTAACTTTATGTCGAATCGGTGTATTTGAGCGCAAGATCTTAACAAAATCGGTCTAAGGACACGCCTACTACCCACAAATACTTCAATATCTAAGAGTCGACGAAATCCACAAAACTCAAAATAAGTCTTAGAGTAGGTGTCGGAAACAAACGAAATTATGTATATGATTTGATGTGGAGTCATTTTATTCATATTTTTCATATGCAGTGTAGTTGTATGTGAAGTCAGGGATCCGCCTACCACTCTTATCTTCCTAAATGTGTTATATTTAACTAAAATTATGAAAAACAAATATACCCAGGAAAACATTTCTGAAATCTGATTACTTTTGGTGAGTTAATCAATGATTTTTGCAAGGTTTGTCGCAAAATTCAGGCAAAAATGCCACAATATCACTTTTAGAAAAGAGTATACGAGCCGTATTTCCGTCGTTAGTATTCCTAAAACCAGGTTCAAGTTGGTCAATTAATAATCCAGTTTGTTCGTTTTGTATTCTTGTTTCATTTCAAAAATATTCGTTTTTGTGTTCTCTGCCAACACGCCAAGTTTTAAATGGAATTCTCCACGCAATGTGTAAAAAATTCAAAAAACCAATGTAGAGTTAATAATTCATACATTTTTCTTGGGGTCTCGGCATATTTGTAAAACTCATTTTTAATGGACTAGCATTGCAAATAAAACTTTTACTTGCTGTACTTGTACTACTCCAAATATTGGCAACTGAACCATCTATCATGGTGCAATGCATGTCATATGAAAACTCTGCAATTATTCTATTTTCTTTTTTCAATTATATCGCATTCCAAATTTTTTATATCGATATCAATTTTATTGAAAGTATCGCGAGCAAGATCTGGTTTTTCTTTTTCAAAAACGAACTTTATTGGCCTAAAAAATTACGTTGATGATGGTGTTTTCTTGACCCATAAGAATCAGGTACCTTAGGGGTACAGAAGCTACAAAAAACGTAAGCCCGTCCGTTTGGGCACCACTTCCTAATTTTTGCTTTTCATATCAAATAAATTACACGTTATAGGCCTACATGTTCGTGGAAAATGTATAATTTTAAAAATGTTTGAAAATCCATTCATATTGTAAAGGTGGACGAAAGGGGTTGAGATTTTTTTTGTTTATTAGATAAAGATCTATAGTGATATAAAATCGAAGAAAAAATATATGATACTTGTTGTATTTTTTTAATTTTCCATTAAAATTTGGCAATTTTATAAAAAAGAATCCAAAAACTTCAAAATTCTATTCAACAAAACATTACAAAATTGGACAAAATCAAAAAATTCCTTCAGCTTTGTGTTAGCTGTATTGTTATATGTATATCGAAACTAATTATTTTTAATAACATTTGCGGAAATAATTTTTTTGGTTTTTGTCCACTGATTGTAGCACTGTCGGTTGTGTTAATTGCGTTTCTTGTTCTTTTCGTTTCTCTTCATTGTACGTAGGTAGTATCTACATAATAATTCGACCTCACCTTCTATACCCGTTGAAAGCGTTTCGTTTTTATTTAGAGGATGTTTGTCTTTTTCAATATCTTCCGCATCAGTTGTTTCATCCACTTATTATGGTGGCAAGATTACAATATTTATTTTGGCAGCAATTTGTAAACCGATTTCATCCTCGTCGGAGCTATTATTCAATAAATCCTTGATATATTTTAAACTCAAAAACTTTTTACAAAACAAACATATGTACATACAAGCTGCAGACCGTACACAATATATATATATATATATATATATATATACTTATATATGTATATATATACATATGTATGTATATATACTTATATATACATATATATATATATATATATATATATATATTTATATATATATATATATATATATATATATATATATACATACATATACATATATATATATATATATATATATATATGTACATATAAAACGTTAGAAAATTAAAAAGGTTGAGTTTGTTGACGTTTATTTTTAAGCTTCCCATTTATTAATGTGGAAGTTTGATAGAAATGTTGGGTAAAGGTTTCCTGATCATCTGCATTACCCCAGTGAAATGCGCATAGGAACTAGCTAAAACCCCTCAATTGATCACTTTGAATTTTAATATATAACTTTTGGGAAAAAGAATCAGCACGAAAATAAAAGTTAAAGAGTTAAAACGACATTTCCCAAAAACGTAATAAAAATTAAATTATATATTACGGTGCTTCATTATAATACTAAGTAATCACAAAATGGCTGAAGTGGGCTTTAAAGGCTCCTTTTGTAATATATTTAATTTTTTAATTCTTTTGAGGAACGTTTTCTATTATTATCATCAGAATCTTCCAGCCCCAAATTTTTTACCTTCTGTTCAGATATTCAATAAATATGGCAATAAGAGTAATGAAATATTTGATCAGCTTTTTTAAATATGTTAACAGCACATATCCTTTAGTATGTAATAAAAATCAAAGAATAAAAAACTATGTTAAAGTTCAATAGATAACAAAAAATTTGTCAAGTCAGTTAATCGACTGATTTATATATTAATCGAAAATTCCTAATTTTATTTAAATCGAAGAGATAATACTGTAGTAATTAATTAGTTAACCCTAGGAGATAAATTATCTGTAATTTTTAATCACCCCCAATATCAATTGAATTTGTGATTGCACTAGAAATAGTATTATCTCGGATAGTGAATTATAATGAAGTTCCTCATGGTCCCTAAATTTTAAAAATTCTTGATTTTATTTAGCTTCTTAGCACCCTCAGGTATGGTCGCAACATACATATATGATAGTTTTATTTATATTACTAGTATTAAGTACATGTCGTAAAGTGACATGGCATCAGCCCTTATATATATAAATCTTTTGGTGAGCTCACGATACGAAATTTAAATTTTAAGATCTAGCATATTCATATGGTTGGATTGAAGGAAAGAGGCTCTAGAATCTAGATTCTAGATCATCAATTATATTGATTAAAATAGAAACTGAAAATTGTTATTTTCAATACTACAGAACTAAATTTTTTGACAAGAAGTATCTTTGCGATATGTATTGGAATCAATGCAAAACTCAATTTTATAAAATAAACAGCAAGAATCTTTTCAATTGAGATCATCGACATGTAACTATATATGAAAGTAAATTTTCTTGGTATTATGCACAATGAATATATAAAAGAATAAAAAGCTTAATATACTGTTTTGAGAGCGTGAATATAATAGGAGTTTTTAGTCATTTGCAATCAGGATTCACGTGAAATAATCACGACATCTCTATTATCTTTTATATATTTTGTTGTTCAATAGAATGTTTTTCTTTATTTTAAATGTGCCAATTTTCGGCACATTTGTTGCGTACCGGAATACTAATCAATGCAATAAACAGCATGAAGAAATTTTAAGCAAATTTAAAATAATTATTCTTTATTCGCTACATTTAGTGAGCATTGTAGAAAAATACAATTTGAATAAACTTTAGCCTTTACTAAATTTTGCATTAAGTTTTTCATTTTGTTTTGAATATTTGTCATTATCGCGAGTTACCGAACCAATTTTTTGTTTTATGTTTCTACTATGTATGTATGTTTGTATTTTTGCATATAACAAAAACTTGATACGACTATTTAAAAATGGTTACATGGGTCTATGGAGAGTCAACTAACAAGGATATCAACCATACACGAATAGCAGAAGTGACATTAAATCAATATAGATTCAAGAACGTCAATATCAAAATAATCTTCACATAAAAGGCATTTTTTGTGGCATAATCCATATTAATATACGATTAGTATAAAAAGGATGTGAAAGTTTGTTTGCAGATTTTTATTATGGTATCACAACTAAAGGGCTGTACTGACTTGGATGATATTGTATACATTGCTAAGTGTTTGGCTTACAATTACGAGATATGTAGAAATATTTTATCCCCAATTTCGGAATGAGATGATATAAAATGAATAAAAAGTGGTAAATTGAAGCACTAGGAGCAACATATGCTAACACACACTCGTATATCTGCTCCTGCTGATCTTCCCATATTACAAAGTAGTAGATACGAATATACATACATTCATACAGCGATTTTTACTGAGTATAAATATATTTGTTACTGCTTCGTGCTTAAACTTGATGTAGTGACAGATATATGACCCACAACAAATATACAAAGTCTTGCTTCCTGAATTTTGGAACGATGGTAAAGATCGATCAAACTAGTACTGCCTAAATACACATGTATATGTATTACGTTCATCCTTAAAGTATCCTTAAAGTTATTTATAACTGGGAACAGCAGTCAGGGGCTGGTCACTAGCCATTCAATGCATGTACGCTATGAGTAGTAGTACCCATAGTATATAGTAGTAGTACCATAATATTTTACTTCAGTTCACTCCTATCATATTGTCAACCGCTGTCGGTACGAATTCATGGTTGAAGAAGTTGATAACATGTATAACATACTTATTCGATTGATGATATACATCGATGCACAAACATCTGAGTACCCCACGCTTAAGTACCCTTGCCGAATGTTTAAACGAGTTTTAAGTCCATTTTTTCACACAATACTTAAGGTCCATTTGTCATAAACGTGTATGAAACAGGAAAATTTTAACAGGAAGAAAATTGTTTACGACTGCTTAGAAAGACAGATAATTCAACATTTTCATGAACAAATTACGTAGGGTGAAGAGCTTATGAGAGAACTGTAATAATAATAATAATAATCCGACATATTTTCTAAATTTTTATGTTCTACAGAACAAACCAGTTAAACTTGGATTACGATTAACAATTCCTGATTATTAACTAATTATGATAACAAATAATCCAAAAATAATTAAGAGTAGGATTAAGAGAAAATAATCAAAGGTAATCAAAAAAATAGGTGACTACTTTCAAGGATTATTTTTGATTATTTTCGATTATTTTATACATCATTTTATACATATGTATGTACACTTTATTTTGAAAAAATTGCATTTAAAACGTAAAACAATTCTGAACAAACAAAACAAAATTAGATAGTTTTTGTACACAAAAACTACGTTAAAGGCATGTGAAAAAAATATTTGCATCCTGATTATTAATTAATTATGATACAAATAATCCAAATAATTAAGATTAGTTAGGATTACGAGAAAATAATCAAAAACAATCAAAAGTAATCTTCGAAAGTAGTCAAATTATTTTTCGATTACTTTTTATTATTTTTTCGTAATTTTTATTAATCTTGATTATTTTTCGATTATCTGTATTCGTAGTCAAATAGTAATCTGAAAATAGTCGTAATATAATCATTACTTCACCTTTAAAAAAAAAATACAATTACTAATTATTATAATTAGTAATCATTACTTAACAGCAATGCTACAGAATAATAGACACCAATTTTCGAATGAAGGATATTTAAGGAGTTTGAGAAAAACGATCTGACTATAGAAGTGTTAGGTTTTTTAAATTTTATTTTGGAATAAATTTTATATCATCTAAAGCTGTAATTTTGCAGAAATCCTTTAATAAAATGCAGAAAATTTTATGAATTTCGATTTACTTGAACTTTGAAAATAGTCCGATTAATCTGAAACTTTCTCGTGGAATCTTACGAATATTCAAAATTAAATTTTCAAAGCTATTTTGCGGCGGTGGTGTTATACGTAGAAAAAATCGGCGGGGACTTGCTTGCAAATAAATTATCCGCAAGAAAATATCGACAGATATTTTATAGCATTAATATTTGGAGATTCTTCAAGCAAAGTTTGCAGAAACTAAAATTAGCGTTATATTTTGTTAATTATTTATTTATTATCTTAATAGTGTAAGAGTACCAATCAAAAAGGAATGGAATCAAGGCATGAGTGCCGTTCATCAACAAGCAGTAGTCAGTCGAGATTTTACCACCGGCCGCGATAGAACATGTGTACATTGATTTTGAGTATAAATAATTAAATGAAGAGCTGAATAAATAGACAATAAAGCAAATGATTAAATAAACAATAAACTTATAAACCAGACTAATTATTTATGCTCTAATAATAGAAATAAAATTGTTCTTGGAAGTAATTTGTTAGCTACTGGCCTACCGTGTTCAATGTAAATAAAAATTCAAGTTTTATATCATACTTGTCCCGAGGTTTTATGAATTTTATGCTCTCTTTTTCAAAAGATCTACGTAAGTAAGTAAAATATTACATAAAAAGATTTTTTTGTTTATTATTTGAAAATTTGTTTTTCAAACAAACAAAAAAGTGCCAGTCTAACCACCCTACAAGAAATGAATGACTGAAACTAATACACACAAAAACATTTTCACTAACACAATTAAAAATGTTTTACCCTAACAGTGTTACCATTTTTGGACTTTTCATACCCAAATTCTTACGATTTGTTTTTAGTTGATCAAATATATACTTTTTCAGTATGTTTGTGTATGTACATACGAGTTCAATGAAGTTGCAAAAATAGTTATATAATAAACCAATTAACAAAACTAACTTAAATTTTGCTCTAATTGTTGTTTTAAATGTTCCACGAGATTCAGAGACTTTTGGAGTATGAAAAATTCATTATATAGGAATTAAGAAAAGAAGTATGAGCGACAACGCTGGTATTTACAGGCTAGAATACTGTGTGCAAGAGTAGGACAATAAATTTGTCAACCTTTTGTATAGAAAAATTGTAAATTGAAGCAAAATAAAATAAAATTTAAAATATAATATAAATAACACAAAATAACCTGTGATAAATAAAGTGAATTTCCTTGCGGATTATGATGTCCAATGATGATCATTTGGGATACGGAGAAAAGGACACTACAAGAGGTAAATCTATTTTTTGAAAAACTTGCGGTGATATTTTATTCTTATATTGCAACTGATGACAGTTTCCTCGCTTTCTAGGAAATGTTGGAATTAGCTGTAAGGGAGATGTCGATTTAATTTTGTTGGGCGGTGATTTATATCACAATGATGTGCAAAGCCAAAATGCATTGCGCAAGTAAGTTTAGTTTTAAAGAAAAAACAAGATATAAAACTAAATTTATATCCATCTTTAGATGAATGAAACTATTGACAATGTATACTCTTGGTGATCGTGACCTGAATATCTCGGTACGGGTATACTCCACACATAGTAATCGCGACGACCCTAGCGGTTTTGGACGACCCATCGAATTTGGTTAGGTTAGGATTGTTAGCAACCCCGTCATCAGTGACACCATACCCGTCAAGGGTGACCGGTCACCAGTGAAACCATACCCGTAAAGGGTGACCGGTCACCAGTGAAACCATAAAAGTCACTAGAGAAAAATTTATATAGAACAAAAACATTAGAGTAAGTAGTTTGAATATATGTTTAACAGGCGATGATATACCACAAGTTAGAAAGGGATGCAAGATCACACGTACACAAAAGTTTTAGTCATTTTTTTCCGTTTGGCCTTAATAAAATGATAGAAACTTTGTTCTACGTGATGACCGAAATTCGGTCATCAGTGCCAGTCATTTTACCGGTAATATGACCGGCACTGTTCTTGTAGGGCAGCTATAAAACTGCAATCACACAACATCTGTGATTTTAAACTCTTTTATCTTTTTTTTTTTTGATCTTTTGAAAAAGAGAACATAAAATTCATGAAACCTCGGGACAAGTATGAAATAAAAACTGCATTTTTATTTACATAGAACCCGGTAGACCAGTAGCTAACAAAATACTTCCAAGAACAATTTTAAATTTAAATAATTTAAAAGTGTTTACTTTTGACCTCCAGTCAGTGTTAACGACTCCTTGTAGCAACGCACAGTGGGTTAGAATATCATGTTTTCTTGGATCAAATCAGGGAAGCTATGTTCGGATAATTTTTCTTTATTTTTCAGTTAATACCATTAAAATAAGTAAAAAAAATGTTTTCTAAGTATATTTGAGTATAATTTTATTAAATAATGCCAAATATCAGTGTAGGTATATAGTGCAAGGAGTACATATTAGAACTTAAACATTACATTTTATACATCTTAAAGTTAATCATCAACATCATCATCATCATCATTATAATCATCGTTATCATCATCATCATCGTTATCATCATCATCATCATCGTTATCATCATCATCATTATCATCATCATCATTAGCAGCATCAGCAAGTTCAACATCACTGTTCTTGTTCGGAGCTGCAGGTACAATTAAATCAATTGCCTCCTCTGGCAAGCTTTGAACCTTCTTTGTAGGCAATTTTTGCATGCTTGAAATAATTGGTCAGAGGTTATCAAAAACATATTAAAAATGTCTTGGTTTGATTTTTCCTGACTGCACTTTCGTGAATGAAACTCCCTATATTTTTTAAAATCTTTATTTCGAGCTTCTTGCGCTTCTTCTGATAACTGCCCAATAGGTAAAATGGCATTTGACACAATTTCGGGTCCGTGAATAAGATACTTGTGCAAAGTGGGAGGCATATTGTACCAAGGATACGTTTCAACAAAAAGTCGTCCTGTATTGTGTGCATATATTTTAAATTTTTCATTATTAATTTCATGGCCACTGGATACAGCAATAAGCAACACGTGCATTTTTTAAATTAAATTAACATCTATTTTTGTTATTTCGGCAGATTTTTCAGCGTTTTGAAAAAAACGTCTCGCCGTATTCCCATCATTCGTGTTTCCAAAATCAGGTTTGGGTTGGTCAACTATTAATCCCATATTCTCTTTAAATTTTTTCTGAATTTCTTTTTTTGTTTCAGCTACTGTTCTTTTTTCAGAATCAGTCCTAGCCTGCCACTTTTGTAAAGGTATTTTATATGCCACGTGCAAAAGACATTCGAAAAATCTGATCCAGCCATGAAGAATGGCAAGGCCAAATCTTAAATTGTCTACAGGCACAGGTCTTTGGATCATGGCTTCTATATTATTAAAATCCTTACTTGTAGCGCCACATAAGTAACACTTTTGTGTTGATGTGGTTTCTGTTAAGGCATTGCAAACTTTTCCATCTACCATTGCCTAAGTTAATTTGTGGAAAACATGTACAATTTTCTTACCAATCGTGACAGTTGAACAGGTTAAATTCTGTATTTCCTCTTCAACTCTTTTTTGTTCACTAATTGACACATATGCGGTTTCTTTGGTAAATTCAATTTTCAAGGGTCTGCAAAATCTAGTTGAAGACGACCGTGGATTTTGCCAAATTACCTTCTCCTCAAACATAAGTCTAAGTGGTACAATTGTGGTTAAAAAAACTGATGAATCACTAGCATCAGATCCATGAAAGGCTTGTTTGTATGAGCTATGGCCAGAGCTTCCATCAAAGCCCCATTTTGAATATAATACTACATTCGAGTTGGTAATGCCTAATGAGTCAATAACAGTCTCTTGAAGTTCTCTTAGTCGCTCTGCTGTGTGATTAAGAAGACCTTGTAAAGTTACTTCAACGGAGGTCTCGCTTATTTTAAAGCTGGTCGATTCTGGGTAAGTTTTTTGTTTTACAGTTTGAATATTGTTATAGGAGGGAAATATTTGAGGAGCAGCCTGTCTAACAACATTGTATTGATTTCGTGTCAGTTTAGCTTCTACAAAAACAGCCAAAGCTTTTGTATTCGATATTTTCACGGTGAGAAGTGGTTGTTTCAACTTTTTTTTTTTATTTATGCCCTTGCAACACTTTTCATATATGGCTCGCAACACTTTTGATTCCTCGACATAACCTGCGCTTTGTAATTTAACCTGTGAAGCATAAAGTAACTCTGGCAATGATATGGTGTCTCTTAAAAGCTTTGTTTTTTAATATTTACTCCAACCACTGGACTCGGTAAAACTAATTTCTTTTCGACCACGTTTTGCAGTCGGGGCAAGAGTAAAACCAATAGAGGATTCCAACCAGATTTTATTTTGAGCAATAAACCTCATTTCCATTCTATGCGCTCTAGTCCACCTAGATTTAAATTCATAAAAGAAAACATCCATTCTTTTATTAAAATCACACATATTATCCTCAGAGCAGTTGTGCGTTTTTTGATTTCTTCAGCTAAAAATTTCATCTTGTCATTCATTGTTTGAGCGCTTGAATTCATCATAATATCAAATAAGCTTCGACGAGTATAAAAAACAACGTTCGAACTTGTTTCTATAAAAAACAAAAAATAATTCTAATAAAAAAAAAACCTTTCAAAAATCCCTTTTACCCGATTACTTAAAACTGTACAACACGATCACTGTTTGTCAAAACAAAGAATATTATTAAAATAAACAAAAACAAAATATTATTGAAACAAAGAATATTATTAAAAGAAACAAAAATAACATCATTAATATACTGAAAAGAAGAGCACAAATAAATGGAAAAAAGTAACATGAAAAACAACACAACACAATACACAACAACAGCAGCAGTCGCGAGATCAATCTGATTTATAGCTAATTTGACTGCTGCAACACTTGCATTAAACAATGCATAGCTTCTAAAAGGCACAAAAAGGCAGCGTAAAATTTTGCAATATAATAGAGATTTATGTCTTCTTTAATATAAACTAAAAATTATGGCACGAATATGGACGAATCATAACTATTTATCCATTTAAACTATAAAAATGCTAATTTTTTTGGCATTTCCAATATAAATAACTAAATCTAAAACACTTCCACACACAATTTGACACACAAATGTTAACGAAGTATTTGCAAAATAACCAGAACTTGATGGTTCCATTGAAAAATGTTTAACTTTTGCAATACTTTTTAAAATAAATAATATTTTCAACGGGAAAGTTTTCACTTTTTTTCAGCCTTTTTTTGCACAAAAATTTCTATAAAGTTTGACTTTGATGTTTCACTACAAAAACACCAGAGCACTTTTGACATTTATTTTAACGACAAGTGATGTAGAATTTTATATACTCTAACCGGGTACAAAAAATTTTGACAATACTTAAAATTTTTTTTTAATTAATCCAAGAAAACAGGCTATTCTAACCCTCTGTGCAACGTAAGCACGATATATTACAGTCGACAGTTCGCGACGTAAAATAACACATTTTACGAAATTGACAGTGGAGAAAGTTACTGTTTTCTATGGGTTGAAAATCCTATGATGTAGAAAGGCTTCAATACAGTGTTATGATTGATCTCAAAGCCATGTTTTCGAGGTTAGGCCGTGGTCTTAAGAAAAATATAAAAATGACTCGGTTTATTGGCTTAATCTTAAGTTCCTCCAAGTGAACAAAAATCATCGAAAACAATTATTATACAAGGAGGAATGGGATGGAGACTTAAAATTAATTGATATTGAGGAACGCGAAAAATAAAAGAGGTGATCATCTTTTCGTTTACTGGAAAACACAATAAAGAGCTGCCAATTTGTAATCGAAAACTGCATGATCTCCAAAATTTTTGAAAAAAGAATGTAATTCCTCGTGGATCGCAGTCAGTTTTTTAACCCTCAAGGTGGAAAGAAGCGAAATTGTTTAGATGAACCAGATGTAGCAGAGGAAGAGAAAGCAGACGAATGAATTTCTAGTTATTTTTGATTTATGCAATGTATACCTTAATTTCTCATAATTTTTTGTTTATAATAACCCGAATTGGAAAGTAATGAATATTTGCCACTGAATTAACAAAACTATGAATTAATCACTGTTTTAAAATGTTACAAATTGATATTTTTGGGATCAAATATTTTAATAAAAATACCGTAAAATTATTGAATAAAACATCGTATACCATCCAATATAAAATAGTGTATCAGATACATCATACGAATTCCTTAAAAAATAAAATAGCCTATATGGAGGACTTGCGGTTTGAATGACATAATTATAGTCTTAAAGGATGCGTAGAATAAAAATAATTGGTCAATTTAAAGACAAGAAACGATTTTATGTATTCGTCGAAAAATCCAATATGAAGAATTTTTATTTACCGCGATATTGAGGTTTTATTAGACATCCGATTTGACAAAAACTTTTAACTCGATTTTCTCAAAACCCCAAAAATATTATACGCTATTGTTATATTGAGGGGACGATATATACAAATATACACCACACAAAGTTTAAGAAAATATACTCCTATTAAGTTACTCAAAAATTGTGTTTACATGAGAAAGAGAATAAATAAGCCATTGGATTTCGTTGCTACATACTTGTCCCCCGCATCATAGAGAAGCACATCATAGAATTTTTGGTATAATTGATCCCATTCAAAATAGTAATAATTAAGTAATAAATAAATTTGTAGAAGAAATTACAAAACCTGTAGAAGAAATTACAGCTTTCGAACATCTGTGGCAGAAACTAAGTTCATATGAATGATTAAATAATAATTGAACAGTTGACTTTAGGCTAAAAGTATGTATATGAATATAAAAATGCATTAAATCAAAATCCCTTCATTGAACTAGCTACTTTTGCAATGAAGTGCCTGGATTTGTCATTCAGCAACGCGGAAGTTGAAAAGGTTTTTAGTGGCATGAGTCTCATAAAAACGAAAATTCGAAATAGAACGATGTTCAACACTACGAATAGACTACTTTATATTAGGCGTGGTTTGGAAAGAACGAATACATGTTGCGAAAATTTTAAAATAACGAATGATCTCATTAAAATATGTGATAAGAATATATATTGTAATGATATATCGAACGAATCTGTAGAAGATAAAGAATATTCGTTACGTGACGTATTTCATTTATAATTTAAGCTTATTACAAAATATGTAATATAAATTACTAATTACACTGCTCTGCAAAAAACAACTTTTTGTCGCTCCTTTAATTAAAACTATATGCGCTAAACTCGAACCCGTTTTCAGTTTTTTCCCATCACGTCCAGATTTTTTTTATGGGCATGGCAATTTTTTGCCCCTAAATTAGCCAGGTACGTAGACATATTTCACCATAACTCGGGAACGAGTCATCCTATTTTAAAGAGTAAAACACCAGAAAATGTATTACAAAATTGGTTGTTATTTTAATCAAATACAGATTATCTTAATTTCAAAATTTCTTAATTTTTTTCAGATTAAAAATGGAATTAAAAAAAATTTAAAGCAAATATTCAACACTTTGCACCTTAATCTCATAGTTACAGATCTTAGAAATAAAAAAAGCTTTAAACCATAAAAATTGGTTATAAAATTTAAATATTATTTTTAATTTACCGCAGGTACCCAATATTGTAATGCAACCAAGCTTACATATATATGACGGTAGCATTTCGTTAGGTGACCAGATAAAGGAACTAAAGAACAACGGTATTTTCATGGTTCTTGGACTTAAAAATTATAATATAGTGTTTTTCATTTACCCTTAATTCTAAATCGATAACATTAAGGTAGATTCTATTATTTATTGTAGCAGTGCATGTGGAAATTGATGGACAATAAGTGAGTCAGTTTTAATTTGATATCGTGCGGTTAAAATCGGCAACAGTAAATATATTTGTTATTTTGTTAAAAAATAAAGCAATCAAAGAATCCACAAAGCTGTCATATATGAACAAACCAGAGGCAATCCGTGAATTCAAGACAAACTTGTTGCAGAAATTCGAACGCTACAGCTCTAAACGAGCCCATCAGTGCGAAGCTAAAAACGGAGGTCATTTAGGAGACATTATTTTTCATATTTAGTGTAAATATATGTCCATTTTGCTTAATATATAATCTGAAAAAAAAAATAAAATTAAATATATATATATATATATATATATATATATATATATAATATATATATATATATATATATATATATATATATATAATATATATATATATATAATATATATATATATATATATATATATATATATACCATATATATATATAATATATATACTATACATATATATATGTATATACATACATATAATTGATAAACGAAAAAGTTTTTAAGCCCCAAATCCTATTTTACTTTTATATTTATTTCAGGGCATTCGCTGCTGTTTGTATACATTTGCAGAATAATGGAGTAAAAGCTAAAAAGTACTTGAACCAAATTTTTTATTTATTTAAATAATAACAATTTGGAATTACTTAGCAAAAAAATTAGTCACTTTTCAATTGTGTTTGTTTAGTTTTTTAAAATAAATGTTTTTATCTTACTAAACTTTACTGCAAGAAATTTCTTTAGCAAATATTTGCAATATAAGTTTGGTAAAATGCAGTTAAGATCAGTAATAATGTGTAACAACTACATTAATACTCGACTACTGCTATATAAAAAAAATTTGCAAAGCATATTTGGGCATAAAAACATTAAATTTGCTCCACGTACGTTATGTTATCTACCTTTAACTAGCTTAAGTATATTTTAGAGTAATTCTAAAATTTTTTGTGTAGGGCTATTTTTTGAAATAGAGTTTATCAATGCGAATTTGTCGTTTTTTTTTTATATATAACAAAACTAGTTCTTTAAACTTAAGGTCTTTATGTTGTATATATATTTATATATTTATATATATTTACAAATATATATATACATATATTACTTCTTTAGGAATTTCTATATATTATCTATAATAACATATAAGAATTCCCGAAGATGTTCGCCAAAGGTTTACGACATAGCGAAAATATGAATATATATATATATATATATATATATATATTTCTTGTAAATATTATTTTCTCTACAGCCACATCTCAGCAAGGCTAACGTTTTATCGCCACATTAATATACATATTGGTTTACATAGAAGTACATACTATATGCGAAGCTTAACTATTCAACTATTTAGAACTACAAATAAAATGTTTTAATAACATGACTTTTGGGGTGTTTTTCAAATAGACATAACTGTATGAATAATATTTTCTTCTCATACAATTACATATATAAACATATTTATGCAAAAATATTCGGGTACCATTTGAATGTTAAGTTGCCAACATGTTTTAAGAAAATGCGAAAATTCCTTACGTATATTTTTAAAAGATGAGCGAAGTATTCTCCATATTACAGATTTGGTTATATAAATTACTTAATATTGTAGTCGAATCCACACAAGTTGTAGTGTCCTGTTTATACGGATTGTAATGTCTCATGACATTAGTTCCCATGTTAGGGTGAAATATGTCTACATACCTGGCTAATTTAGGGGCAAAAAATTGCCTCGCCCATAAAAAAAAATCTGTACCTGATGGAAAAAACCGAAAACGGACTCGAGTTTAGCGCTTCAAAATCCATATAGTCCACATAGTTTCAAAGGAGGATTTGGCTGCTGAGCAGTGTTATTAGAAATTTATGGTTGAAGTTACTTTGATTTTTGTTAATTTTATAATAATTATTGTTGAATTTAATGATACCTTTATGAATATACATAAATATGTATATATACTTCAATAAATATTCTGTTACATTTTAATCAGTTTGTTTCATTGAAATGATGTGCAATAAGTGTTTATGAGGAAGAATTATGAAAAATAAACCGTTTATGAAGATGTATTAAGTAAAGTGTCAAATAATTATATAATTAAAATCTTAACATTATTTTTTGAAAGTTTAGGATTTTTTTATCATTATTTTATAGCCGATTTAGCAGCAAAATATTTTTGGTTGGAAGTTGCCATCTACTTTTCACACAGGCTTGCCTTTCTCTACGGATTAAATGTGCACTCAATTTCGTATTGATATGAACCCAGTCATATTAGAAGGTAAGGCAAAGCAAGGCAGATCAAATGAAAGTAAATACAAAATACATATATTAAATCAAACTCACTTTGATTTATTTTTACACGCCACGCATTATATGTGGGCATTTGCTCCGGATGGCCTACCGGGATCAAAGAATAAAATGTTGATAATCACCATCTTTTATTCTTTATAATTATAAAAATAAAACTATATTTTTATAATAGGATGGTTTCATAGCATATCTCAGCTGTTTTACTTGAGAAAATTTGACTGGAAAGTGGAATAAGACATTTTTATATTTAATTGTTTTACATATAAAAAATATATTATGTCTGCACTCCTTCTTCAAAATTTCTCTATTACAATCAGTTAAGAAGAGAAGAGTGTAAGTAGTACAAAAAAAGTTCGATTATGTTATTGTAATATATTTGCATTAAACGTCATTTACTTGTAAACAAAAAAAAACTTCTGGCTTATAGTTAAATAGGTTTTTTTTATTTGCAAGAATTCGTACGTTCGCGACCGTAAGTAAATATTTTTTAAATTATGAACTTATTTGCTTAAAACGCAACTTTGATTTCGTAGATGGGTAACAAATGTGGTAAATCGCAAAATGCTGCTATAACAGCTGCTGAGGGTATGCGAAAACGACGCTTCTCACTAACAAAAAATAAAAGTTTTAGAACAAATGCAAGAAAAAGAATATCGACAAAAGAAGATAATTGCAGCTCAACAAGAAGAAGAACACGAAGCGTATTCGTGTAAACAAAATCTTAGAAATGCAATGAAAAAGGCTGAAAGGGCATCACCAAGTAATTTTAAAAAATCAACTTATTAAAGGCTATTTAAGAAGTATGTCGAACACAAAAATGGCCAAAAAAACATCTACACTAGTTGATTTAGAATGGGAGAGGAAGTTGAATTATCATAATATACGTACTGTGATGAAAACTTTAAGCACAGCTCTAACGGCACATTCAATAAAAGCAAAAATATTAAATAAAATAGTCTATATCAAATAAAATATTATATTTCTTCTTATAAGTGTTACTACACTCTATATATTGAATATTAAGTTCTTTGTTAAGAAAATTTGAAGATATTTATGGGAAAATGGTGATAATAATAAAAAAAAACATTTGGAAAAAAGTACGTTCGCGACCGGTACTTACGCCAATTAAACAAAAACCAATAGAAATATTTTATTGTGTAAATACTGAATAGAGACTTTTGAAATCAATTAATCGCCCCTGAATATTCCGTTCCATTTCGCAGATTTTAACACTTCACTACTGTCAGCATTCAATTAACTTTTCAACGATATGCGACTTATCACAATGGGACTTTTCTGTTGGGCTCCACAAAGGTTTGAGTGGGACCATACACCGAAAAACACAAAAGTACCGTTATCTAAAAAACGGTACATAAGAAAAAAATTATAGCATTTTCGGTGTACAGGAGGTAACTTATCTAGGCATGTGGCGTTCTTGGTATTTTTTCAAATTAAAAATTTGTAAAGCTGTGTAATTGACGACACTGGTATAAATGAAGAGCCAAGTTGAAAGTGAGCACTTCTGTTAACATTTTTTTATGAGAAAGCCTCGTCCTACATTTTCATTTTCTCTATCACTTGTTTTACTGAACAAAGTTAATAACACCAAACATTAACTGTATACGTTATAACTTTATTGAATGAAATAGAAAGAATGTACAAGATATGAGAGTAGCTTCAGGAATCAGTGTGAGATATATATAAAAGTGTGTGTTAGTATAAAAACCAAAAGGATTTATTGACTAATGAAGTGTGCAATCAGTTAAAGCTTCCGAGTCTAAAAATAGAAATTTCTAATATATTGAAAAACAGAATCTACAATAGTGAAAAGTTTTTATATGTATGTATGTTTGGAACAGAGATAAAACATTTAACGAAAAATCGATACGTATTTTTATGTCCCACACCAATAGACAATCAAATGGTTGTTATTGTTCTTCATCATATTATATATACGTATGTATATGTACATAATATTTATATACACCCATTCTACAAGTTTGTTGTGAAATAAGCTAATGCTGCGATTTGTGTTTTAATAATATCAAACCTTTTGCGGATATTTAAAGCTTTTTGAGCTTTCGTATTCTTTCGTTGCCATTATAAATAAACTTATACATTTTTTTCTTATTAACCTTATTATTGTGCCCCATTATTACCAATGGATATTGTTTTGGTAGCTATAAGCCATCTCCATTTTTACGGTTTGCTTATCGAATATTACTTAAACTGGATTTCAATTTGGCGGCCATATAATGTGAATCATTGTTTTACCAGTGGCATTTGCTTGAATGGATTCTAAAATCATTTGTTATTTCAGGAGTGGAAGTTTCTATAGACAAGATGAAAACCTATACCAAATCACCTAAGTACTTAATTGGGTCACAATGAACACCAGGTAGCGGCAAGTTTTGGCACGTTTATATGTTTTGCAATAAAAATATAATTAATTGAAACTAAGTTTTATGTCTCTGTGAGAATTCTAAATACATGTGTATGGATGAATAAATGGTTACACTTGCAGAAAACCTCAAGTTTTGTATTACTTTTAACTTGGCAATTAAATTTTTCGTTGAAACATGGTAGAAGTAATTTGCTAAAAATATTCGAACATTATACAATACCCCATTAAAAATATTGAGTCAAATACATCAATCATTAGCAGAGGGTACCATTTTACACAATTTCCATATAAACAACCTGTGTTATGGAAGACAAATAAAAATTTAATTATTGTATAAATAGAGAACATAATTTTCCTATAAAACATACCTGATAAGATTACAACACCTCTGTTTAAATATTTGATTATTCAACAAATGACGATATTTTGGCTTCCGCTCATTTATAGGAATATAAATAGACTTTTTAACTACTGTACCAAATTCAACACCTTCTAAACAGCAGTTTTTACAACTGTTTAGTATGTGCCTAGAGAATGAAAAGATTCCACAAATTCTTTCATTATAGAGCACTGAACTGTGCGCGTTAACGTTTAAATGAGTTTCCGATATTTTTATAATATTTTACTGGTTTTCCGTTTAAATAGCTCGCATCTGCTAAGTATATCATTACGAACCAATACATTATCCATTTCTAAATGGTATTACTTCTCGATTGATTTTGCAAAAGCACAGAGCTGCTGAAAAATATGAAAAATGAAAACAAGATATGAATAAACTGGGTATGCACTTATCCAACTTCACAGATGAGCAGAACAACTCATTAAAGGTATTCTGCCCTGCTCATGTTGAGTCTTCTCATTTTAAGTTTTTCTGAATATATTACGCTTCTAATACTATCCAATTATTGTTAATTGTGATTAACTGTCTTAATAGTAGTAGAAGTGGCAGCGAAAATCTTTCAATATATTGAAAGATTATAGCACGGAAAAAATTTGGAATAAATTAACAAGTCAAAAAATGTTTTTCAACTAGCACAGTATTGATCGGAGCTTAAGGAATATGCATTCCTTTGCTCTCAATAATATAACTTAAAACTATATCGACAAACAAACCAAATCAAAAGTTAAAAAGAAAACAGACTCATCAAATAAAAATTATTTGTTGGTTTTGGTTTGTATAAGTTTCATATGGAGTAATTTTTAAAAATCATTTCAAATCTGTAATTAAAGTATAGTGATGATATGGTAAAATCACCAATGAAGTGCAAATAGAACCACCAGCAAATAAATTTCATTCCTGTTCCATAAGGTGGTTTTTATGAGTAACACACTATACACACTTCTTCTTATTTGAGTTATAATGATACTCAATTATTTCACAATACAATTTCAAATAAGTTTCAACAATACAATTTGGTTTTCTGAGAAAAGCCTTTCTAATTGAGAAACATATTTGGAAATTATGTCTCATATTTGCTTAGTTAATAATACATTCTCCTAACAATGCTTTATTCCTTAAGAACATTATGTAAATTTTTTTATATATTAGTTTTCTTCGGAATGACTTATATCATGGTACAATAATCAGGTAACACCACCAGTTTAGCTGCTTCATTCATTTTTGTAATGTCAAATTTTGTTTGAAATTTCATATATGTAAACTGCCGAAGACTTGAATAGCTTAACTATATTCATTGCATTCAAATTAATTTTTTTCTAAATTGCTCCTCTGCTATGCAGACGACTTAGGTAACGTTATTCCTTACGTAGGCTAAGAAAATAATAGCTATATCCATCTGGACCTTCCAAATTAAACTTTTTTCGTCTGAGAAAACAACACGATGACACTCATTTTTATCGCTCATATGTTCCCGTGCAAACTGCAGTCGTTTTGCTTTACGAACACTATTTAGCGATGGCTTTTTTTTTAAATTTTGAATCTTTTTAAATGTCTAGCACTTCGAATTATTCGCCTTACAGTGTGTACGCTAGCTGTTATACACAATTTTTGCCTAATTATTGCAGTATCATTGCTCGAAATTGAGGCAGCTCTTATAATAGCCCTTCTGTCCGCTTGTTTTGTAACTGTTTTCGTACGTCCTTTCATGTTATGTCCATAATTGGACATATTTCTTAAAAAACTGCTTAGAACATTCTAGCTGCGACCAAGTTTTTTTACGATATTCTATGACCAAAGCCAGTTTCTTTAAATGCTTTAATTTTACTCTTTTCTTCTTCAGTTAATTGCTCAATGCGCCTAATTTCCAATAAAATTTGGTAAAAAGTATTGCAGTAACTCACAAACGCTTAAGTTTAGAATTATACTGTCCAAGGTCAAAGGCAAACTAATTTTATTCTAAGTTAGCCTTTTGAAGTGGCATTAAATTTACACGTGTTTTTACTGCATTTTCAAGTAAAAGCAAGGAATGACAATTTAGTTTTATTGCTTTTTAAACTCTGATCATTTATAGTATCACTTAATTTGAGTTTAAAAATATGTTTCATTCAAGTATATATTGAGAGAAAATTAATATGTAAGTGTAAAAATTAGTAAACCTATTCAAGTTGCCGGCAGTGTATTTGTGGTTGTGTTTACATTTTCTTAGTGAAAATAATTTTATTGAGAAAAAATAATAATTTTCAATTAACAAAGTGTGAGAAGAAATGTGTGGAGCAAAATTTGCAAAGTTACCTACTTATCAGCATATATAGACTTAAATTCCAATAATTTAATTTTCAACACAAATGTTTTTGACAATATTTCGTACTATTCTACCAACAAAATACGTGTGTTTTTTTTTGGTATTGATATTTGTTGTAGTAGTGGTGTTACCTGATTATTGTACCATGACTTGTATTTTATTTCTCCAAATTAATATTTGTATACAAGCTTGCATTCTTAAAATATTTCTTATTTTCAAAGTATTAGTAGATATTTTATTATAAATACAGACAGTGAATATGACTAATGACATGTCTTATGTACAATTTGCTACAATACTGTTGCTTTTTAAATAATTTTTTAAACTGTTGTGAGATCTAATTCATAAGGAAATGTGTTCTAAAAACTAAATTTGGTATTGGCATAGCCTCTATCTACAATTTACATTTATGTAGAGAATATACATGTATGAAAATTTTCGATATTCCGATCGTAGCTTCAAAAATAACTTATTTTGACTATTCTGAAAAATTTTATCATCAGACATGATCAATTATTCCTGAAAGCCACAGCGGTTTAAGGCGCCAGCGGTTTAAGGCATCTGCGACAATCAAAAATTTCAAATGAAATTTCTTTTAAATCGGAAAATTTTTTGGAAGCACCCTCCAAAAAAATTAAAAAATAATAATATTTGTTTATGATAATAATTAATAATTAATAATAATTGTATAGTAACCCTTAAACCGTAGCTCTTAAACTTTTATTATCTTTTGTTTAAGATTGAATTAAATAATATTTTTTTGTGCCTTATATTTATTTAAAGGTAATAATATTACATATACGAGGTCTGTGTACAAAATAATCAGATTTTTAAGTTTCCCAATATATATATATTTATTTATTCTTCAATTTATATATATATTATTTGCGTTTATTTCATCTTCGCGGTGATACTTATATAAAATTTTTTAGTATGTCCTTGAGCTACCTTAGCTATTCGGTTTTTATTCCTTAATCATTACAAAAGAAATACTTCGGTGGATCTCTTCAATTTTGGGAATAGCAAAAATACGCAAGCAGTCAGGCAGATCTAGTAAATATGGTGGCCAAGGTATGATTACGAGCCAAAAACTTACAAACATGAGAAGATTTTTAGTCAGTCTACCGATTCGAATCGCTTCAACTTCTCACGAAATATAAGTTCATATCGTTTGATTCCGTTTGGTAGTTCAAAAGTTCTAAGCGGGCGACATACTCACACGCTCAAATACATACGGAGGATAAGAGCGCGATTTGTTGAAATCCGTGTTGAAAAAATCGCCAAAATTACTTAAAATCAACGCATCTACCGCTCCCGTGCGTTGTCATTACCGAAAACACTTGCTCCATTCTTTCACTTATGATTGTGAGTCACACTATTCACACAAAAGATTCTTGCTTCGTCGTGACACTGTCCTTGATATAATACGTAACATTTTGTTGTAATATAGAATTTTTTTAATGGGTAAGAAAATTGACTTAAAATGTCATAGCGAAATCGTTGAGAACATCACAAAACGCTTAAAATTTTAAATCTTTTCTTTTTATTTGTATTCATTTTGTTCTATCGCGATGAACTGTGATAAAAGTTAAAGAATATAGAAATTTCTTCGTGCTTCGCATGCAAATTGAAATTGAAGCTTTGTAAAACATACAGGAGTTTTGTGCGATGGCAGTTGACATCCACGAAGACTAATTCTGATATTTAGAAATTTAATATATAAGGAGGTAACAACACTCCTAGAATATATTAAAAAGTGTGTGCAATGTATATGTATATGAAATGTGGACATGTTCCTTTCCTACCTTTTTCTTTATTTTGTATGTATAAATAATTTACATACATATTTGCGAAATATAATGTTTGTTGTAAAAACAAAGTGTTATGTTATATTAAATTTTTTAAGAATCAGAAATATTTAGATTTTAGTACTCTCTTAAGCATAGTTTATACAACCAACCATCAAGCACATACATTAATGTTTAATTCTTATGTTGGTTGTTTGTTTTTCTGCCTCATTATTTTTCTACATATTATGGCACAAGTGAGCACATTTGGAACTTTAATATACAACATATTTATTTGTTTTTCGCGAAATCTTATTCAGAAACTGTAACTAGTGTGACATTCTAACTGTCATATTCTAACGTAGTAAGGTTGGGCAAAATATATAAATATTTTTAAAATATGTATATATATATATATATATATATATATATATATATATATATACATATATATATCTATATATATCGATATTTTCAAAAGGATATGTATCGATATTATTTGAAAAACATCGATATATATTGTTGGTTTTATTTATACTGTTTTATGTATACATACATTTATAAATTATTGTTAATTTGTCTTATTGAAGGCAGCAGTAAAACTAATATATTATTCGTAGTATCCTTACATATTATGCTACTATTATCACGTTATATAATTTTATTTAATACAAATACTTTGCTGGTATTATTTTAAACCCAGATCGGTCTTACAAAAATTAGTAATTCCACTCTTAGGTCTTTTTTAACCCATATGAAAATATACTTAAAAAAGTTATTTATTTTTATGGAGTTCATGAAAACTGTTTTCAATCGAGGCGATTTATAATTTACTTACATTATGTACATTTGCTCACATATTTTATCGGGCAATAATTTACAGAAACAAAGTGCTTTCACTTGTTTTTGCTCTTTACATCTCTATACGTAACTCTGTTTAGAACATTTATGTCACACAAGATTCACATTGCAACAAAACCCTTAAAGGAAATTGTCTAAAAGATACGTAAACAAATTTTTAATAACTTTCCCATATATCAATTTAAAACAGAAATATAATCTTCGTTTAAAAAATCTGTAAAACAAAATGTATATCGAACATTGCCGACCCAAATATTGACCTAATGTCAAACAGATTTTGGGCTGAGAAAGCGGTTGTGTCCGCTGAGTTGGAATAAAAAAAAATCAAGTAGTAAGAGCTCAAATACTTAATTTTTCGAGGTTCTAAAATAGTAAATCCGACAGTAACCGGCAAAACAAGTCGTATCAAATAGAGGTGATGATCGAAATTATATGCATACATATTGAAATAAAGACATATACTTTTTCGATACATAGCCCAGCAGTGAGATATATGTATATTATGCATATATGCACGGCATATGTTTGTATATTAAACATTCAGCTTTACCGACTTTAGTCAGAGTCGTAGAGCACTTATAACGGCCTTATAGCAGAAGGTTCTACACAACTTTATCGTATGAATGTTGCGAAGAGGCTGAATATTTTTATAATTGAATACTTTCAATTACAACAAAAGCAAAAATTTGTAATTGCGTGTGTAATCAATTAAAAAGTTTATTTATTACTACACACATACATATATATATATATATATATATATATATATATATATCTTATACATATATATATATATATATATATATATATATATACATATACATATATTGTACATATACATAAACATATACATATACATATATATACATATACATATCCATAACATATACATATACATATGCATATACATATCCATATACATATACATATGTATATATATATATATATATATATATATATATATGTATATATATATATATATATATATATATATATGTATATATATATATATATATATATATATATATATATACATATGTATATATATATATATATATATATATATATATATATACATATGTATATATATATATATATATATATATGTATATATATATATATATATATATATATATATGATTTTTTTATTCTTTTTGAGCAAAAGATCCACTATATTGTTTTTATATAAAAAAAAATTTTATAAATTCTTTACTTATATCCAATATTTCGCTACCAACAATGTGTAGCTTCTTCAGGGATATTTTCAGCAACAATGTTTCCTAAAATTGTGTTTTTAAATTGCTTAGTAAAAAAATTTAAAAACATAATTTTAGTAAACATTGTTGTTGAAAATATCCCTGAAGAAGCTACACATTGTTGGTAGCGAAATATTGGATATAAATAAAGAATTTATAATTTTTTTTAAAAACAATACAGTGGATCTTTTGCTCAAAAAGAATAAAAAAAAATAAAATAAAAATCAATAAGATCGAAGAAATTAGAAGAACATTATATATATATATATATATATATATATATATATATATATACAGGGTGGCTGATGAATATTGCTACATTAAGAAACTGAATTAACTTTTTTTTCAGTGTATGGAATACATTTTTCTTTTATTCATGTGAAAGCTCATTCAATTTTATTAAATATAGTTTAATTTGTTTTAAAAATAATGGAATTTAAATGCCCCCCCTGCTCGTTGATGCATGTGCGGTATCTTAGCAAAAAGTTGTTCATTACTGCTTGGAGAGTTGAGACAGGAATAGCCGCAATTGTTGCTCGAATGGATTGCTTTAGTTCATTTAAATTTGTTGGTTTTGCTTTGTAAACTTCCTGTTTGCAATAACCCCACAAGAAAAAGTCAGGTGCAGTAAGGTCAGGCGACCTGGGTGGCCAACGGAATGTGGAGTTTCTGGATATCAGCTTATTGGGAAATTTTCGTCGCAATTCTGTCATAACAGGTTGGCCTATGTGAGGAGGTGCACCATCTTGCTGAAACCACACAGAGTTAAAAGGAATTCTCTTTCGGCGTAATTCTGGATAGAAAAACTCTCTCAACATGCTCAAGTAACGGTCTCCAGTAACCGTAACGGGGTGACCGTTTTCTTCGAAGAAGTGGGGCCCGACAATGCAGCGTGATGAAACTGCACACCACACTGTGACACGAAGTGGATGCAATTCCGTCTCATGGAGTGTCTGTGGGTTGGAAGCACTCCATATTCGACAATTTTGTTTGTTTATGTTGCCGTTTGAATCGAAATGGGCCTCGTCAGACATGAAAAGACAGTTCAACATGTTTCCATCCTCTTCAACCATTTGAAGCATCTTCTGGCAAAATTCCAAGTGAATCGGCAAGTCTGCAGCGTTCAGTTTGTTGGCCATTTGAATTTTATATGGGAATAAGTCCAAATCTTTGTGCATAATTGACTGTAATGACTGTCTGGTTATACCCATTGAGCAGATAAGCTTCTTCTCGAAACTCTTGGATTGTGTTGTATCGCAGCAGCTACAGCAGCGATTATTTCCTCTGTTCGAACTGAAGGGTTTCGATGGTAAGGTCTTCTGTTGACTGTCCCATGCTCGGCAAAATTGTTTACAAGTCTCATGCCAAATGTGCGCCTATACTCTCTTTGAACCGAAACTGCGGACTCCAGTGCGTGATAACGGCGGACAATCCAAATTCTTGTTTCGGTGTCCCAGTTATCCATTTTTGTCAAATCTAAGAATCAATCTGCGAAATAAAAAAAAATGGACCACATTCATTAAATAGAAAAAAAGTTATTACATTTTTTTTTGGTAGAGGCTTTCATCAGCCACCCATCATATGTGTATATATATATATATATATATATATATATATATATATATATATTAAATAACCGTTATTTTAATTTTTTTTCTGTTACATTGTTACACATGTCTGTTATATATGTTGGTAATATCAGCCATTGTGAATTGTCAGTTTGTTTTTGAAAGATAAGAAGGTTTGTTGTGTTTTGGTGTGCTCTTCGATTTTTTACTATTCGAAAAAATGGACCAAAGAAACTGTATTAAGTTTTGTGTAAACAATTAAATTAACTGCGCAAGGACATTTGAAATGTTGACTGTGGCGTTTGGCGAGTCTACTATGATCAGAACACAAGTTCAATTATGGTATAACTGGTTTGAGGAAAGCCAAGAAGATGTCGATGACGACGCTCGTCCTGGTCGATGAAAGCATTGAAGCAGTGAAGAAAATGATTTTGGATAATCGTCGAATCACTATCAGAGAGTTTGCTGGTGATGTTGGCATATCGTTCGGCTCATGCTAAGCAATTTTGGGCATGAAACGTGTGGCAGCGAATATTGTTCCAAAATTGCAAAATTTTGAGCAAAAACAACGTCGCATTGGACACCGCTCAGGAGCTGTTCAACATCGTCAACGACGATCCAGATTTCCTAAGAAAGGTCATAACTGGTGACGAATCATGGGTGTAAAAAAAGCACGTCAAGTTCGGTCAAATCTGAAGGTTTTGCCAAATATTATTCTTCATTTCTTCCCTTACCCAGGGCCCCTTTAAGATTTAAAAATTTTATTTCACGCTTTGTTCCACATACGTCTTCTTAAAATGTATATTCTTTGCTTTTGCTCACTGTTTTCTTCGACTGCAATGGCGTGGTGCATCATGAATTCTAGCCACAAGGTCGTACGGTTAATAAGGAACACTGTCTTGAAGTTATGCGCCGTTTGCGCGAGGAAATTCGTCAAAAACGCACAGAATTTTGAAAAAAACAATCATGGATTTTGCACCATGATAACGCATCAGCTCACACATCGATACTTGTGCGTGAGTTTTTGGCCAAAACAAAACCGTTATCATGCCTCAACCACCGTATTAACCATATTTGGTACCCGCTGACTTTTTCCTCTTCCCAAAACTGAAGAAACCAAAAGAAAGGAAAGCCTTTTGCTACGATTGATGATATAAAGAAAAATCGAAACAGGAGCTGTTGGTGATACCAAAAAGCGCGTTTGAGAAGTGTTTCGAGGATTGGGAAAAACGCTGGCATAAGTGTACTAGATCTAAATAAATACTTTTTGAAAAAAATTTAAAATAATGGTTATTTATTGATCAGACCTTGTATATACATATTAAAATACAAAATAAAACGACAAAATTAGGAATTTTTGAAACCGAATTAGAAGTAATTAATATTTTTATATAAAATTATTAAAGATTTTAGGCAGTATCGTAAATAGAATCGATTTTGGGTAAAAACTTAGCGGATAAGTTATTAATATGCGAGTAAGGGAAAGCAGGCAGTGTAAAGTAAAGTAGTACCAGCAAACATGAAAACTAAATTTTATATTACAGGCTTGTTGTTAAAGAAATGAATTTGAATTTAGAAAAACGTGATAAATAATTTCAAGGCACAAGGGAAAGTCAACATCAACTTACACAGACGAGCAGAACAGCGTGTATTTTTATTAATTACCACTTGTTGGGTGGCTTAATTGAATGCGATAACAGTTTTTATTTATGCCACTATTATTATGAAAAGGCTTCGAGAACTGTATCAAACCGCCGGTAAAACTTTTTCGGTTATATATCTTCATGTCATATTTTTATTTCATATCTTTTAAATCAGCTTCATCCCGATTGTAATATTCTTAAATACATTTGAACGAGTATGTGTATCAACGAAATTTTATATCAAAACTATTTACAATTTTTGTTTTATGAAATTGTTGGGGCCATTCTTACAACTATATGTAACTAAAAAGTTAGTTTTTCACGCATGTATACAAAGTTTTCATATTAGAGTTCTACTTATGCCTAGTAAATAAAAGAAATTAGTAAAAGATATTTTGTAATAAAGAAGAGCTGTCTAAACGTCCTATAAAGTCCTGCTTTTAACACACATAAAGTTGTAATACTGGACTTCAGTTTTATTTGTAATGTTCAATATTGTATATATTTCGGGGTTTTCATATAGAGTTTTTAAAGCGTCTATAAGTGCGATTAACTCTGATATATTTGAGAGAACGTCGGCAGAATGAGAGAACTGATTTCTTTTAATGTTTGCCAGGGGGAATAATATTTGTATTAGGGCCATTATTACAACTTGGCGACAAAGTTGGTGGTAGTAAATGCCAACTTTAGCATAACAAGTCGATAAAGTGGCCGGTAGCAACTTTCCATTATCTCAACTTGCCGGTAATAGTAAATGTATATTTCTTATTGTGTGGCAATACCGCTAGCAATTACCGACTACTTTTTCAAGATTATATAGATCGCGAAAAATTGTAGTGGCAACGACGAACTTGTTTTTAACTTTTGAAAATATATGCAGCTTTTATTTGTGAAAATATAAGTTTGTGTAATAAAATAAAAAATGTCAGCATCTAAGGAAACAATCGTGCGAGCTGTGAGAAGACAGGCAAAACACTTTTCAAGTGAAGAAGACCTATGTTTGGTGCTACCATATTAAAAAATACGAAAAAACATCGCAAAATCGAACTTGCCTTTAATTTACCGCACATATTTATATTAAAGGAAAGTTGTAATAATGAAAATGTATTTATCCGACCGATAAAATCTCACTTTAAGAATACATCAAGATGTAATAATGGTCCTTAATCTTATAAGAATTCATAATTCATTGGCAGCCATGGTAGGAGTGTTTATTATTTGCCAAGAAATCATTTGATAAAATTATTGGTGTTTGTTTTTAATTGTTTGCAAAGTGAATTATATTGTTAAATAATGGCGTCTTGCTAATCTATGTATGCAATGCTTTTGTATGCGCTAGTATACACGAGCACAATTATGCATAACATGGCAGTTTGTTGGCATTTTCGGTGATTGGAGTAGTTTTTGCGTGGCATAAAGCCGGATTCACCCATGGTTTCAGAACGATATTGACGTTCGACAACATTTCTAGTTTTTTGAGAGTATGCTCTGAAGCGATCCACCCACTTCGCGCATTTGTTCTGCAACATCAAGGCTACCATATGAAATAATTTTGTAAACTATGTGTGTGAGTTTTACAATTGGGCAATACCACTATTTATTTAATTTTATTTATAACAATATTAACCAGTTATGTATTTTTTTAATACAAAACAAGTGCTCCGTATTTTGTTATATACACAAACAATATAAAACAAGTGTGTTGTTATACATACAAAAGCATAAAACAAGTTCTGTATTTTACTATACATATGTACATATAATATGTTGTGGCATCTCAGTTCACTTAAGAAATTAAACTTTCTGGCAGCACAGTTGCAATGTTTCGGAACGTGAATTAAAATTAAACCAATTCAGGTTCCGAAACACGTTACTCTCTTTCGCTCTCTCTCTCTCCCACTCTGTAAAACAGAAACGTCAAACTACATATAAAAAAAATGTTTCAGAACGTGAAATTTATTCTGAAACCATGGGTGAATCCAGCTTAATACATACGCACTTATGAAAACAAAGAAAACACAGGTTCTGTGTTGTCTATTTAACAGAGCATTTTTCAATCTTCAGTTGTCGTTCGGTGCGTCAACATGAATATGAGAACAAAAGGGGTTGATCGCGGCAACAAACAGTAGAACTAATAAAAGAAACTCATAAAAGTTTTTGCAGTAATTTTCACAAAAGTAAAAAATATCTGCGCAGCTTCATTCTATTATTTTTAAAATTTATTGTATATATGTAAAATGTATGGTGTTTAAGTTGCAACTGGTATGTACATACATATGTATGTACATATAAAATAGTTTTTAAAACAATTTTTTCACAAGCAACTAACCATTTTCTACGGCGCCTTTTTATACACAAATACAAATGCTTATTTGACAGTTCATCTCATAAGATTTTGTTATAGGATTTCTTATAACAAGGCTCTCATAAAAATCGTTTAACATAATTCGCTCTGCGATTGAATTTGCCGCTCTCATCTTACATATTATGTTAGGTGTATACTCTATGTAATGGAATATGTCACAGTTGAAAGTTACAAGCTGCAACTTTAAAATTATTTATTTTCCATATTTTGTGCAAAAACAATATACTCTAAGTTCTTTCCCTTCTAAGTCACACTTGAAGAGGTCAAGGCTATAAGGCCCGTATTATCAAAAAAGTGCCCTGTTTGAAGCCTTAATATGTTATAGTTTTCGTAAAAGGTTTTCTAAATCGAATGTCTTAAAGCTATTTATTTAATTATAATGTTGAGGATTTACCATTATCAATAAAATAAAATGGCATTTGAATGACCACCTCTAGATTAGATCTTTTTGCGTTAGCTTTTGATCAATTTTTAGTATATTTCGGACGATATCTTGGCAATAGATTGATAAATAGTTATTTCAAAATGCTCCAAAGTTAGAAGTTTAACCGCGTAGACAAAGTGTTTGACATATCCAATGGGCGTGTGATTAGTGCTACGGTCTTGTTGAAACCACATATCGTTCAGGTTACTATCGTCAATTATACGACAAAAGGCCATAACGAGCCGTGTGATAGACCCAATTATTGCAAATACCGGCGAATAAAAAATCTGGGACTATATATAATACTTTAGATTTTTTGTTAGTATGAATTAAAAGCTTATAATGTTTCTTCAAACTGCATGTTGCACGTGTTTGAGATATACGTTACTATATATCGCATTAAATCCTTCAGCTAATATTAAAATAAGTAGCAAAAGTACATAGCTTTATAAGTCAAGTGTGGTTGAACTAAAGCCAGATACACAATACTTATCATCGTACTCATTGGAGCTCCATCCACGAAAATCTAAGTGTTTTGGAGTTTAGTACTTCAAAGTATATTTATTTAGTACTACAACGCGATGCGCTTGTACTTTTTACGTTTTTAGTGCCGTGTGCACTTTATATTAAAACGTATGCGAACTTGTTTTCTGCCGCACAAAATAAGCGCAAGTGTGTTAGAGATCCTTACTGCCACTTTCCTGTGTATGTTAGACAATGCTTACACTTTATTTTCGCTTGTTGAACACTTCTCTATCTCGCTTACTTTGCGTACAAACGAATTGCATTAATGACGGCTTTTTTAGGGAACATGTAACACGTAGCCAAAGTTCCCAGGTGCGATTCAACAGTCAGTCATGAACATGGTGTCGAATTTTTATGAATTGATAAGAAGTAAAATAACAAACCTTAGTTCTTAGGAGCTGGAAATTCCATATTTACAAAATGCATAGTGTTTTGTTTTTATTTATTTTTTTTTGTTGGACCACCTCTCAGGGGTTGACTACTACTTATGTAGTACATTGTGCTAGAACTAGAAAGGAGTTGATAGTTTAAGAAGTCAGATGAAGACAGACTAGAAGACAGAAATTTGTTTACAAGTTGTGTTCGATGTGTTGTGTACTTTTGAAATTTTAGATGTTCTTAGGTTTTTTACCGTGTTCAAATTAAGCCAAGTTTTCATCACTATATAGTCCTTACAGTTTCCTTTTTTCTGCAATTATTGAATTATTATATTTTTGGTTATTTTTTAACAAATTTTGTTTTTATTGCTTAAGTAAATAAAATAAATATATTCTTATATTTCCTCTTTGACATATTGTCATAATAATAAAAAGTTAAATTTATTTGTTGGGTGGTTAAGCAATGTCTATATGGATTTCATGGGTGCTTCACCAAATCATCAGCAGACTTTAACCACAGTTTTAAGGGGTTTCAAACCTCTTATCTCACATATAAAAATGATTTTTAAAAATTACACCAGAATAAGCATGGTAGGCTATAAACTAATGTAAAAAAGCCAACAAATAAATAATATTCGATATAAATCTATTTTATAATTTTTGAAAATCATTTTCATATAACTTTCGTTGATCACTTTGAACTTTTTAATAACATTTTGGGAAAAAAGGATCAGCATGAAATTAAAATTAAAGAGAAATAAATTTCATTTTGTAAAATAAATATACATATTAATTTTAATTATGTTCTAGTTCCTTTTTCCCAAAACCCCTCAACTGATCAATTTGAATTTTGTAATACTATTTTGGGAAAAAAGAACTAGCACATAATTAAAATTAAAAAGTTTAAAAAAACCCCCAAAATATAAACTAAATATATTTTTGTTGGTTTGTTTAATGCGATTTTGTTTTTTTAAGTTAAATTTGAATTTATGCGATTTTTCAGAATTTCGGAACGAATTATTAATTTTTATATGAGTATCCTTTCGTGCGAATTTAATTTATGCGATTTTTTTTGGAACGCATCTACCGCATAAAACGAGACGTGAGTGCACACTAACATTTTTACGAATATTAATAAACGCTTCAAATTTAAGTTACTTATTTACTATGTTTTTCCAGTCGCAGTGATTCGATGATATGCTATCAACTTTAAAACATGCTTTTACTAACACAACAACTTTTATTTAATATTATATGTTTTGTAGTTTTATTAATCATAAATATTTTAGCACCGTAATACATGGTAATATAAAATAAAATCTTTTATATATATATATATATATATATATATATACAGTGCTGTCTGGGTGGAGTGAACTAATTTTTGCAGAGCGATTTCATAATATCAAGGCTGATATTTTTTAAATTAAAATAAGCTAATTTATTTATTTAAACACTTTTATATTTTATAAGTTTTAGTTTTTTGAATTTAATATTAAAATTTGAGTTTAGAAATGAAAACAAATTTTAATAGTTGTTTATTTCTTTGATTTGTTCACCGACATTTGCACTGCTTCCTCGCGAAGGCAATGTAACGCTTAAATAATCCGTATGTATTTACATATGTGTATGTATATGTGAGTACTCTAAAAGAATCGTTATTTTACCGTTATTTAGAGGTTTCTCTTAAATCCTATATTCTTTATCGTTGTTTTTTTTCTTTAAGCTTTTTTAAAACCTTCCTCAAATTATGTTCACTCTATAGAGTCTTAAGATTGTTCACTCTATAGAGTAGTCTTTGTAAAAATTGTGGTGTTCACTCTAACGCGGTATTCAAAGCATCAGGGGTTCACTCTACCCAGAAAGCACTGTATATATATATATATATATATATATATATATATATATATAGATATATATATATATATATATATATATATATATATATATATGTGTATATAGTATATTAATATTATATTTATATAATCTTAATATTAAGTAAATAAAGAAGTCAAATATATAATTATATTAGATCTGTCGGCTTAAAACCTTTTTTTTTTAGTAAATATAGATATTGAGATATTATTTCATTTTTGCCCATTATTTGTTTCTCTTGTAGCAACGCTGATGTCTATGGTTAAGATGAAATGAAATTTAATATAATATTGGAAAAACTTACTTTGAATATTTAATTATCCAAGAAAGAGTATAGGAGAAAGTCGTTATTTATATATTCAAATCTTACCTGAAAAATACAATGGAGAAGCAATAGTGAATTAATATGCAATATTTTACAGACGAAATTAAGTAAATAGTTTTATCGATTAGCCAAAACTAACTGCGTGGGCCACTTTGTCACTAGAGATCTATATGAATCAAAATTTGATACTCTGTTTTTTGTTTTGAATGTGCTTTCGAGACAGAAAGCTATCCATTGACATTAAAGTAAGTAATAATAAATATATTGAGAGACTACCCGAATAAAAAATTTTAAGTATATGATACGGATTTGTAGTTTCCCATATTGATAGTAAGCGAATTACTTGAATCTCAAACAGTCGAAATCGGTTAAGCATATACGCAAATTTTACAGAAATAAAAAGAACTTGGAATAATTGAATCTTGTTTCAGCTATACGAGATCTGCGCTCTTGAAATTGTTCAATAAAACCAAGATATGCCACATGAATAATTATGGTGTAACAAAATTGCATATTTTTGGCATAGCAATGACGTGTATAAGACTTCTCGTACATCTCTTTTATGGTTAATTCACATTCAATACAGCAGACTATAGACTACAACCTATCAGAAATATAATACACGTGTTTTTATGAAGAGGATCGTTTTCACTACTACAGCCAATACGGCTACGGCTGTTTTTGTGGTTGTAGTTAAAGTAATGTATTCATAATTGTTATTCATTACAATTTCAACAATGGCCGATATTTTCTTTCAACAAAATTTTTACAATATGCAATACAGAAGATTTTGAACTACACAAATATTATAAATTTTGGAAGCAGTTAGAAAGCACGCTATATATAATGCTCCTACAACAAGAAAAGGATGTACGAACGTAACCATGAATGGTTTTAAAGAAATTTGTTTTCGATATTATATCCACAAATTTCAAAAATAGAAAACAGGTTCGACCAATAAAAAAAAAACCAGAATTGGGATAATTGAAGCAGTAATACTAGAAGCAAATCCAAGGCGAACAAAAATTATTTTGAAAAATATTCCTACACCAAATGAAGATAAGAAGTTCACCCCAGAAGAGGCGTTAGCATTAATTTTGGGTTTATTTTGCATATAAATAATTGAGGAAATGGGCCAATAAAAAGAATTCTGGGATTTTTCCAGAGTATAGGGACTTATAATCTCTGTCAAAAAGTAATGTTTTCCTCCACAAACTGCTATAACTGTCACTTCCACTTTAGCAGAAATTATATTCCAAGATCTTCTTGAACATAATGCCGAACGGTTGCTAAATACGCTTGATGTTGATCGCTTGATGCTGATCGCTTGAAAAAACTTGGAAGTATTAGCGTTACTCTTATTTATAAATGGGGATGTAATGGGTCCTTCGGTTAAAGACAATACAAGCAATGTAACGCCAAATATACATCAGATGCTGAATTATTTATGCTATCTTTCATTCCAATATGCTTAACAAAAAGTTATACCGGGTTAGAGCCATCAACCAGCAGGGCAACAGAATTTGATGTGTGGAAAAATTAAATACTCTCATTAACAAAGTATTGCAGACCAATAAAATTTTCACTCAAAAGAGAAATAAAGGATCAAATTAATGCCCTTCAACCTGCTGTATTTACAGTTGATGACCAGGAAATCGAAGTAAATTTAAAAATGTGTCTCACAATGATTGATGGAAAAGTTGCACAAGCTTTAACTGATACAAAAGCATCATCTAGCTGCGATATATGCCAAAAGACATCAAGTCAATTAAGTCACTCCATTCCAGAACATGATAGTTTTAAGGCAGCATACGAATTTGGGTGGTCTCCTCTTCATGCGAGAATACGTTTAATGGAGCATATTCTTAAATTAAGTTATGATTTGGATTTCAGCCCGTTAGGCGAAACAGTGAAAAAAAGGAAAATGAAGAAAAAATAAAACAAAGAAAATAACAAATTCAACAAAAATATTTAAAACTAGGTCTAATGATCGATCAGTAAAAGCAATGAGAGGAATAGAAATACTGCATGATTTTTTTCTGATCCAGAAACTGCAGCATATATCACAGATGTATGTATATTTGGAGCTAATAAGGCGATTCAGCGGAAAGGTAAATGCAAAATATTTGGAGAATACGCAAAAAACAGCTATTACTTATAAAGAAAAATACTCTTGGAGATCATCCACGGTCTAATTATACACAATATGCTATCAATAGGAGATCTATCTGAAGAAGCGCAAGCACAACGCAAGAAAAATTTCCAGATGTTGTACTAATGCAGATCTGATTACTATTTTATTAAGAACATCAGATCCCTACATGTGCAATATTCTACAAACATTACAAACCAACACTATTGAATTAGATATAAAACTTAAACTACTTCTAGAAGATGAAAATCAAGGCAAGTTTGTATATATATATATACATTGAACAATTTTAAATTGACAAATTTATAATAAAGGTTTACATATACACATAATCCATTTTGAACTAATAAAATCCTTCATCTTCTTCATTAAAACCTTTTTATCTAAATAAAATTTTACTAATGATTGTTTTGTTTATGCTACTTAGGGCCATTATTACAACTTGGTGTTATCGTAAAGTGAGATTTTATCGGTCGAATAAATACATTTTTATTTTTACAACTTTCCTTTAACCTAAATATGAGCGATAAATTAAAGGCAAGTTCGACTTTGCGATAAGTTTTACCAAGAGGATTAATGTTTATATTACCATATTTTCTTATTTTTTAATATGGTAGCATCAAACATAGTTCTTTTTCACTTGAAAAGTTTTTTGCCCGCTTTCTCACAGCTCGCACGATTGTTTTCTTAGATGCTGATATATTTTAGTTTATAACACAATCTTATATTTTCACAAACGAATACTGCATACATATATTTTCAAAAGGTAAAAACAAGTGCGTCGTTGCCACTACAATTTTTCGCGATGTAAATAATCTTTCAAAAGTAGTCGGTAACTGATAGCGGTATTGCCACACGATACGAAACATGCATTTAATATTACCGGAAAGTTGTAATAATGGAAATTTGCTACCGGTCACTTTATCGCCCTTTTATGCTAACGTTGCCGTTTACTACCACCAGCTTTGTCACCAAGTTGTAATAATGGCTCTTAATGAAGTAAATTTTAACTCAAACTTGTTCGAAAAGCGAGCCTTTGACCTTTTGTAATAAGAATTTCATAGGGACCAAAGTTTGGCATTCTTAAAATATATAAATTGTAAACGTGACTCAAAATGTCAGATTGCGTGTAAAACAAACTTTTATAACAAGTTTCAATACTACACTTTTGTACCAAAAAAACCTAAAACTTAAAATGTGTTTTAAATCTATTATAAGTATTCTAGTTAATCGATTTTAAAAGTTAATAGGTTAACTTAAAGCCTATAGTTTCACCTAGTAAACAAAAAACGAGTATTAAAATTCCAATCTAGTCAAAAGTAACAGATTTTTAACCGCCTTCTCGCGAAATGGTCCACTGAGCGGCGATGGCATATGTTTGCCGCCGTTACTTATATTCACGACTAAAAAACGTGAAAAAAAATATTTTAATATTATTCATACCATAACTTACAACGGGTTGTTCACACTAATCATTTATTTCGTGCTATTATTTTATGACTTATGACTTTATGACTACAGTGTGAATCCCCCAATGGTAAGCTTGAATATATATTCAGCCTGATTAAGGCTGGCGTTTTTTTGCCTTGAAATTCAATAGTTTGTAAAAGATTGAAGACATATTCAGCTTTTTGTCTTTAATCTTAGTAATTAGGCTGATTGTCTTGCTCCATAACGAGAATAATAAATTACATCCCTAAGCAAATGTTATGATTTCCCTTTGTGATTTGTATGGTTTTATATAGTTTAGTAGAGTAGTTTTACATATAAGGGGCCAGTATTACAACTTCATGCTAGTTAAAAGTAGGATTTTATGCGACGTATATCACAATGTTACTAAATTATAATATGAATGATAGATTGAAATCACACTCATCCTCCATGATAGGTTTAAGAAACGTAGTACTAAAGACAAACATATTATCCGTATTATAAAATCCTACTTCTAACTTACTGGAAAGTCCTAAGTGTTGTGGTCTATACATTTCAGTACCTTAACTATTTTTTAAAAGGAATGGACTTCAGCTGTACTTTCCGTAGGAATATTAGTAGGCTTCCATAAAAGATTTAATTATATAAAAAATAAGATACAGAAAGCTTTCTGAATGTATTTGTGCGCGTATTTTCACTTTAGTAAATTGATAATCTGCTTCTCATTCAAATATTGTTAACAGCCAGAAATGTCATTGTTTCTTTTTCCGAAGAAATTTAATTATATTATATCGATCGATATCGATGATATTGGTCGGTTAGTGAAAAAGTGCTATATATTTACACATATTTAGTTAGGGAATTCGAGACAGTGATAAATAAATCCATCATATGTATTTATTTTTAAGTATTTAAGAAAAACTGATCGGTCTCAAAGAATTTTCATACACTTTTTCGGTGGCAACTCTGCTGGTAGAGAACTCCGAACAAAGTCCTGACCATTTTGATAAAGACCCCTTTTACACTATAAAAGTTTACTTTGCTAAGTTTCAATAAAGGTGATAGAAAAACAGAGACATGAAATATTCCTCTCTTACTGTCTGTCTTTCTACTTGCTGAACTAAAATTCTACAAATTGAACTCTCCCAGTGCAAAAGAGGATAAGCTTCACGTCTTTAAAGTTTAATTTAAGACTAATTATTTTCCTGGCGACTTTCACCAACTAATTTTTTTAATCCTTCATGTGTTTAGCGAAAAAATTTTGTGGAAGGAAAGACATTCTTATCCATCCTTTTCATAGCACATTAAGAACATCAGAAGAAAACCAGTTGAATTTTCTGACAATCAACCCAATATTACCGAACTTATATTTTGAAAGTGGCTATTTCAGTCACCAAATGGTGTCTTAATTTTTACTTGAAACACAATTTGAATATGACTTGGAGGTGGTCTAGCTTGAAATACAACATAGTAGAGATATTACTTATTCACTTCCTAACATAACAATTTTGATATGTTTTAACATACGTGTATAGGTATATACCTTTTCTAAATTAATGCCATTCTCTAAATTAATAACGTTTTAATTCTGTTTTTATTTAATATTTTATTATGGCATATTTTTACATCTGTGAAGTTTCAGGCCACCCAAAAGGTTAGATCAAGAAATGAGTTTTTATAATAGACTGTCGGAATAAAGCTGTTGATTTTGAGTTGTATATTTGGGGGACTCACACTGTACAAATAAAGCCATAAGTCACAAAATAATAGAACGAAAAATATGACTAGTGTGAACAACCCGTCATAACTTAGTCAGCTGATATGATAATACATTTGATATGAGCTGAATACATATTTTTTGCGGCGGCATACAGAAAAACGTTCAGTGGCTGCAAGCTAGGTAAGTTAAACGAGAAAAGTTTTTCACTTTTGTATATTTATTCTCTTTTAATCTTTTTATGTTGTAAAAATGTAATTCAATGTACAGACATATTGGTATGAATATACCATCGCTGACTCGCGTAAAGATTTTCAGCCATTCGACTCGGATGTCTAGAGCTATTTTATGAGTGCTATTTTTTATGATTTTTTTATATGCAGCACAACAACAACTTTTTTAAACTGGTCTAAAATATGATGACTTTATAACAATATGACTAAATAGCACAAATGCATGTTTAATATTTTTTTTCGGTATAATATTTTGTTTTCCTATTTACTTGATCGGAAGTATATAAAATTGTTTTGAATTCGTCATATACCATTTTTTAAATTAGAGGTCTAATATAAACTGGTTTTTAACAGTTTAAAATAGTTAATTTATTATATATATATATATATATATATATATATATATATATACAAATGTACATTTATATACTGTTATAAGCAAGTTCTATGAATTTAACTATACACAATCTTATAATCTTTTTACCTACGTATTGAAAATTTATTTATTTGAAGTTCACTTTGATATTAAAAGAAAAATAATCATCAGTTGGAAAAATAATTTCATTATAAAACTATTAATTTTGAAGTTAATTATTTCAAAATAATTATAATACTTTAGACAGAAAATTTACTCTCAAAGAATAATTTTATTTCCAACAATCTTCAAAATTAATAATGTTTCGTACTCCTCCAAAAGACGCTGGATATATGTATGCCCCGAACCAAGAAATTAATAAGTCTAATTCGAATGAAATTGCCGATAATAAATATAGCTGTGAAAAATGCACTATGAAAGACAACCAAGAGATGGTTCAATGCGATAAATGTGATGCATGGTATCATTTCACATGTGCCGGAGTAACTGCATCAGTGGAAAACCACGACTGGATATGTTCTATATGCGCAGGAAAAGAAGAAAATGATAAGAAATCTTGTAAGTGTTCTGTGACTAAATCAAAGGCGGCTTCGATATATTCTGTTGCATCGTCGAAAAAGCGGCTATTTAATCTAGAGCTACAAAGTCTGAATGAAGAGAAGGCTTTAGAAGGACAATTTTTGCAAAGAAAATTTGAAATTCTGGCAAGATCGGAGGAATGTGAAGGAAGTGTTTACAGCAATTCTCTTTCTCGTACAAAGAATTGGGTTTCTAAATTACAAACCTTTCCTCAATATCAAATTGGACACTCGAGACATAACTCACCTCGCAATTTCGACAATGAAAATTATGAGGCACCGTTACCGAGGAAAGTTTCACTGGAAGATGTGCCAATATTAACAAAAAGTCAACTTTCAACAAGAAAAGCAATTTCTGCTGATTTGCCAATCTTTACAGGAAAAGCTGAAGAGTGGCCTCTATTTATCAGCTCTTTTATGAAAAGCTCAAAGCTTTGTGGGTATTCCGAGGCTGAGAATTTATTGCGATTGCAAAAATGTTTGAAAGGTAAAGCATTTGAAGTTGTTAGTTGTCATCTTTTATTACCAAAAAATGTACCAGAAGTGATTCGAACGCTTAAAATGATGTTTGGTCGCCCAGAAATAATAATTAATTTGCTATTGGATAAAATTAGGTCAGAAGCTCCTCCAAAGGCAGATAAACGTGATACGTTAATAAATTATGCTATATTAGTGCGAAATCTATGTTCGACCCTTGAAGCCTCTGGATTACAGCAGCACAAAAATAACCCCATTCTTCTTCAAGAGCTTGTAGATAAATTGCCAGCTCAAACAAAGCATAATTGGGCAATGTATATGTCAGTAAGAGACGCTGATATTGTAGTATTTTCGAAATGGCTCTTTGATATCGCAGAAGCAGTAGCTAAGGTAAGCTTACCAAATACTTCTTTTAAGATAGCTGGTAATGTAAATGAACATGAGATTGAAAAGACACCGGTGTAAAAGTTATGTGTTATTTGCAACAAAGATCATTTGGTAGAAGCATGTGTGGAATTTTCTCAGATGAAGCTTTCTGATCGATGGGAAAAAGTAAATTTAATGAAATTATGTCGTTTGTGCCTTCAGAAGCATGGATATTATCGCTGTTCTGATAAGAAGTGTTCCATTGAAGGTTGTGAAGCTAGGCACCACAAGTTACTGCATAAATTTAAGGTGAATCATACCGTTACGACCCATTCTACCTCAAATAACAGCAAAACATTTTTCAAAATTTTACCTGTTACCTTATATAACAAAGATATTTCGAAATTCGAAGAGGTTTGACATTTTAAATGCAAGAAGTATTAAAAACCTTTCTTTACCAGAACAGAGTATTACAAGAAATGACTTAGTAACGTATCGTCATCTAAAAAATATTCCTATTTCGACATATGATAAGGTCTCTCCTAAAATCCTTATTGGTTTAAATAACGGATACGTATGTAATGCCTTAAAAATAATTGAAGGAGCTACTAATGAACCCTCCGCATCCAAAACGAGATTGGGATGGGTTATTCATGGTGGAAATGATATCTCTAGTGACAAAATACTAGGGTTTCACAGTATAAAAAAGTGCAGTTGTGAGCATAAAATGGAAAATTTACAGAAGATAGTATCGGAGTATATGTCATTGGAAGATATTAGACAAAAGATCGAAATAAGCTCACCTGAAGAGGAGCGTGGAAAATTCATACAAGATACAATGCAAGATACAATGAAGCGTGTCGGTAACAAGTATGAAACTGGATTGCTTTGGAGAGATGATAATATAAGTGTTCCAAATAGTTACCCAATGGCAGTAAAACGTCTTCAGTGTCTCGAAAAGAAAATAGATAAAGCACTTATACCAATTATAACACAGCAAATCGAAACGTTAGTTGAAAAGGGTTACGCACGGAAGTCACGAAAAGAGGAGGTTGAGGATTCAAATGGAATTGTATGGTACCTACCTATTTTTACTGTTTTCAATCCTAACAAACCAGGCAAAGTTCGATGGGTGTGGGATGCTGCAGCAAAGGTGAAGGGAGTTTCACTAAATGATATGTTATTAAAAGGTCCAGATTTAATGGAGCCATTACTATCTGTTCTGTATAGTTTTCGTTTAAAAAAAATTGCAATATGTGGAGACATCAAAGAAATGTTTCATCAGGTGCTTATACGCAAAGAAGATCAAAATGCCCAACGATTCATCTGGCGAAATGGTGAAAGTAATAGAATTCCTGATGTATGTATATGTAATGCAAGTTATGACTTTTGGAGCTGCATGCTCGCCTAGTTCAGCACAATATATCAAAAATATAAACGCAATGAAATTTAAGGATCAATTCCCAAGAGCAGTAGATTCCATCGTTAAGCATCATTATGTAGACGACTTATTAGATTGTGCGGATAATGAAATTGAGGCTATTAAATTAGCCAAAGAAGTAGCAAATATCCACAATAAGGTAGATTTTTTCATCCGAAATTGGAAGTCTAATTCAAAGACTGTTAAGGAAAGTCTTGGCGAATTAGAAGAAAAGAATAAAATACAGATTGATTGCAAAGTAAATGAAATGACTACTGATAAGGTGTTAGGTATGTGGTGGTCAACATCCGATGATAATTTCACCTACTCGTTAAAGCTAAATCGAGTTAATAAAGAAGTTTTATCTGGTATAAAACGTCCTACGAAAACTGATGTAATAAGAACGCTAATGTCAATTTTTGATCCCTTTGGTTTCCTATCAGCATATGTGGTTTACTTAAAAATATTGCTTCAAGAGGTTTGGGGAACGACTGAAGAATGGTTAGATGAAGTAAATGATGATATCTTTAAAAAATGGTTGATGTGGATTAAGGTGCTGCCAAATATTGAAACTGTTAAAATTCCTCGGTGGTATTTGGTCCAACCTAAGTCGTTAGTTCAATTACATATATTTATTGATGCAAGTGAATTAGCTGTTGCATATTTCCGAGTAATATCTGAAAATAAAACTGATGTATCTTTAGTATCTGCTAAAGTAAAAGTTGCCCCGAAACAACCATTATCTATCTCACGTATGGAGTTATTAGCTGCAGTATTGGGTGTTCGTTTGGGAAATTTAATATACAGTAATTTAAACATTCAGATTGAAAAACGAATTTTCTGGTCCGATTCTAATACCGTCCTTTGTTGGTTAAACGCAAATCCGCAAAACTATAAACAGTTCGTTATGTATCGTATAGCGGTGATCTTGGAAAGTAGCAGACAATCAGAATGGAGATATATTCCTTCAGCGGATAATGTAGCTGACGATGCGACTAAGTGGAAAACTGTTTTTGAATTTGACAAATTTCAAAATCAAGCAATTTATACAAATGTTCGCCTTATGTTGATGACAAAATGTTAATACGAATGAACGGAAGAATTCTATTGACTCCCGGTGTATCTGATCATGTTAAGCATCCAGTCATTTTATCACGAAATCACTATTGCACAAAACTCTTGATACAACATTTTCATGAAAAATTTCATCATATTCACCATGATACATGTTTAAATGAGCTGCGCCAGTAAACCTATATTCCCAGATTGAGAACCGAATTAAAAAAGGTACGCAGAAATTGTCAGGCATGCAAGAATTTAAATGCATCACCAGTAATTCCTGAAATGTCCGAACTACCAAAAGCACGGTTGACACCCTTTACGCGTCCATTTACGTACGTGGGTATCGACTATTTTGGTCCACTCTATGTCAAAGTTGCAAGACACCAAGAGAAGCGATGGGGTGTTCTCTTTACATGCCTCACTATAAGGGCAAAACTGATAATTATATTATGGCAATTCAAAATTTCATATCTCGACGCGGTATTCCACTTGAGATATATTGCGACAATGGAACAAATTTTAGAGGTGCTGAAACAGAGTTGAAAAATAACATAAAGAATGTGGATTTTACAAAAATATCTGTAGAATTTCATCGCCATCAACAACATGGCATTTTAATCCTCCAGCTGCGCCACACATGGGTGGAAGCTGGGAACGCTTAGTGCAATCTGTTAAAAAAGTGTTGCATCAAATTACTCCTAGCTTTGTGTTTAAAGATGAAACGCTTTATAATGGACTATTGGAATGTGAACGAGTTATTAATTCACGACCTTTAACCTATGTAGATCTGGAACTATCAACCGACGAAGCTCTTACACCAAATCATTTTCTTTTGGGATCTTCCAATGGCAGTAAACCATTGGGCGAATTTTCAAAAGATGATTGCTTATTAAGGAAAAATTGGAAAAAATGCAGTATTTTGCTGATATTTTTTGGAAGCGTTGGTTACGTGAATATCCACCCACATTAACTAAACGAACGAAATGGTTTAAAAAATGTATTCCGCTTGAAGTTGGTGATGAAGTAATTATTGTGGATCCTAATTTACCAAGAAACAATTGGCCCAAAGGAATCATAAAGACAGTTGTTAAATCAAAAGATAATAATGTAAGAAGTGCTTTTATTCAAACCAGGAGTGGTATTTTACACAGACCAGTAACGAAAATAGCGAAACTCGATGTAAAAAGTTCATCAAAAGCAGAAGATTGAGCTAGTTAAAATATTATTTTAACGAGGGGGAGGATGTTATAAACAAGTTCTATGAATTTAACTATACACAATTTTATAATCTTTTCACCTACGTATTGAAAATTTACTTATTTGAAGTTCACTTTGATATTAAGAGAAAAATAATCATCAGTTGGAAAAATAATTTCATTATAAAACTATTAATTTTGAAGTTAATTATTTCAAAATAAAAATAATAATTTAAACAGAAAATTTACTCTCAAAGAATAGTTTTATTTCCAACATATACTAAATCATTTAAATATGTTTAAACTCATTTTTCTTTTCCTTCTTTTTCTTTTCTATTCCTTGAATATTTTTAAAATCTAGCAGAAGGGATTGATTTCGAGGCCGCTACGTCATCTCATAAGCGTTCTTTGCTCAATTTTTCCACTTTGAAGGTGGTACTTGTCAGTAGAAATACCGACTGTTTAACTTATCTTTTAACGAAAATTTAATAAGAAAAGTGACGACATTCATATATAAGTCAACTTAATTTTAATTAGTACTAAAATTCCCAGCTCAGATTATATATATTTCCAATATTTCCATTTTTTTTTTTGGGAAATAATTTTCAACTTCGTCATTTATAATGAAAATCTAACTCAATACATCCATAAAAGTACATTTACTTTATGAAACTCTGTATATAAATTTGTTTTCAAATTAGGATGTATAAATTTATATACAGATGGTCTTATATATCATGAAATAGTTGTTTGTTTTTTATCACATTATGTTATACGTAACACTTTTTTTGAACTCTTGTAATAACTTTTGCAAAATAAACAGGTGAATAAAAGAAGTAAATCAAAAGTAAATTCTAGCAAAAATAAATTCCCACCGTAAATAAATTAGAATGATAGGGTAATATTATAACAAACAATATCTTAATATTATTATTAGTACATATTTTTGGGATTTGTCTTTAATTTAATTATCTGCTGATTCTTTTTTCCCAAAATCTTACTCAAAAATTCAAAGTGATCAATTCAGGGGTTTTAGCTAGTTCCTATGCGCATTTCATTGGGGCTAATGCAGTGAACCTATTAAAACTAACATTTTAATAGGTTCGTAAAATGTATCAAACTAGCAACTGGTGTAACATTATACTTTTGAGCTTAAATTGTATCAAATATATACAATTGTACCTATTTTTGTACCCCTGATTTGCAGCATGACTTTGAAAAAAAGTGAAGAAGCAAGAACGAACATGAATATAATATGAATGAAATAGAGATCATAATGTACTAAATCAAGTAAAAGATGTGGAATAATTTTATTGCATAATTCAATAGTTTAATTAACTTAGAATTATAATTTGGTTCAAATAATTCGTTACAGATCTCTCGATAAAAAATAATTCATACATATTTCTTTTATTTCCCAAAGCACCTTCACGTCTTGCCACATATAAGGAAAATATACTCATTTATGTCGTTCTCCAGTGCCCATAACAACCAGATGGATATCATGGTTTTCAGCTGTAAGGAACTATGCTGAAAACTTTAAACAATTTAATGATATTGTAAAAGGGTTTTACTACGATGGTGATGCAAATTCAATAATGAAATGAAAGCAATTTAAATTCATCGAACATTGAAGCGAACAAATATATAACACTATACTGAAATTGGAGAAGTCTAATTGATTGCATAACTAAATAGTACTTATGGTTGATGACGTAGATAAAATTTATAGTTTATAAAAAACATTACTTTTATTTGCTTTTATTACTTCTTCCGAATTAATATATTTCACTATTTCTTAAGTAATAGCATTTTTTTCAACATCGTGCTAGGAAATTTTAAAATGGTCTTGTAAGTTTTAGGGTCCTAGGGTGGTTTCCTATGTCTGCTTGTGTATGTGTAAGTAAATGTGTGAATTAATCCATAATCGAGCAATGAAGGACTAATGACTTGTTCATCCCTTTGGAGTAATATGCGAGCTATCGAAACTTTTTTTTTGTTTTGTTGTTTATGCCTCGCTTTATACTCCAAATTGATCAATGAGGGATGTATCACTTCGTCTTGGGTTCTTTTCTTTGATATAACTGTTTATTGTTCATATTTTCGTTTTGTTTTTCTATTTAGTCAGATTAGTTAAAAAAAAAATGAAAAGATTCATGAACCATGAATTTTAAGGCGAACATATTCCAAACACAGACAATATTTACACCGGAAACTATAACCAGCGCTTCGATTAATATGACAGGTAAATACATAGAGCCTCCTTATTATAGTTCTTGTATTATTCATTTTATTATATTTTTCTTTTCTTTTCTTTTCATTTTCTTTCGCAATGAAGCGAGAGGAAGCAATTAAAAAACGTGCAAAACAAAGTTGATATTCTCACAAATAACGTCGGATCATTAAAGAAAATTATGTGTAAACAGACCGTTTTATTAGAACAGCTTGCTAAACATTTACGCCCAAGTAGTAGGGATCTTAAAATTTTCCCAATTAATTCTTTGGAGGAATTAAATTCGGCAGAACAGCTGATTAAAACCGACCCTGATTCAGAACTGGTAAGACTGACTTTTTTAATGCAATCAGTGAAACAAGTTCTTAAAATTATTTGTTTTTATTTTAATTTCTTTCAGATTTCGTATATTAAATTGAGGTTTGACAAAATCAAAATTGAGAAAGCACTACGCAAAATGATCGGGGAAAATATGTTGCTCAAATTATATTGGTATGGATAAAAAAATATTATAGCTTTAAAAAAATACTATATGTTTAACTTTTTTTTATTTCGGTAATAGCTGAATTTTTAATATCATATCTTAAATAATATATTACGTGTTATCTTTTCTTTAATTTTCTTGCAGAAGCACTTAAAGGCACGTATCCAACATTCCCGGAATATGGAGTTTTATGGAGTAATCCATTACTCGCAAAGGAGCGCTCCAAGATTGCTCTTTGGATAATGCTATTTTGAGCGGTTTACTCATTTTGAACGCTTGAACCGGATTAAATGTAGGGTTCTAAAGAATATTGTTGAGCTTAGATGAATTTGAACCGATTCGAACCAGTATATTGCAAGTATCTCAAATAAGCTTATAAAAATATATTTTCAATGGGGTTTTTTAGGAATTACTTTTCAATGATTTCTTCGATCCAATGCATAACCTCTCAGCTGTTAACATTAGAAAATCACATCGATCAGCGCAAACTGGGTCAAATTCGGTTAAGCCGTTCGTGAGATATCAATCACGAAAAAATTCGAAGCAAGTGATAATATATTTAAAACTCCTAAATTACATATGTATCTGAACAGGTATTATTCTCGTTTCTTTTATAATAATCGAAGACTACATTAATCACTGCTTATCATGTATGAATCGGATAGAATAGCACAAATACCAGGCAAAGATGCCTTTGCGGTTAAAATTAGCGGGAAGTCACAGGGATGGTCTTTAGAGGTAACCGTTTTCCATATTGTTTTTCTGTTTTATAACTAATATTGTTACTATTTCTTTTGTTATCTCTTCTTTCTAATAAGTATTAGAATACCTTTTTGAACTACCAAGTTTATTTGTTTTGCTTATATCTTCTTACAGAGCAAGTAAATAATGACCATTAGCGTTGTAAGCTTCTTAATTTCAAAAAGCACTAAAACCAAGTAAAAGCAGCGTATTTGTAGCAAAAGAATACTGAGTCTAAAAATATATTTCACAAATTTATTAGGTCTTATTTCTTATGGACTTATTATGTTTATTCAAGTAAAAGGTTAATAATTTTGTATATAAAAAACTGTGCTTTTTGCTAAAAATATTGTATACCAGAGTAAGATATATAGATGCGATATTGACGAACATATAACCGCGAAATGACAGATATGAAAAGGAAACAACAAAAAACATTTTCTGAAAAGATACGACTTATAACGTTATATTCTGAATGAATTAAAGTGGATCAAACCATAGAAAATTTGCAACTATGTATTTCATTATATAATGCACAGCACAAACAAAAAATTAAGTTCTTGGAACTTACTATGCTTTTATCACCAGTGCTCGTGTCTATATGGTGTAACAGCCACTGCTTGTTAGACCAGTTCCGCACAAGCAAAAAAAAGGGCAATGTATTTACAGAGTTGTACTTGGTCACCTGTTTGTAATGAATTGAAAGTAGATTTTAGTCCATCGTTGCGAACAATTTTGAGGTTGGTGCTTTTTAATATTATTCTTAGTGCTTTTTCATCGCGAAATTTATTCAAATAAAATTAAATTTTTATAAATAACAATTGTTGTCATATAGCACCAAGTCAACTAAGACATCTTTCATTTTGCAGTGAAGTTAATTTAATAAAAAGTCGGCCAAGTACAATAATGCGATAAATAAAGATCATACAAATCTATTATAGCACCCTTTTTTCTTCTCTGTGCGAAAACGGTGCAACCAGTGGTGGTAATTGTACTATATATGTACACAAGACCCCCGATAATGGGAATGTAGTACCTCGAGAGAATTGCTTTATTACGCTATTTATTTTGGATAATCTATTTTGTTAACTTTCCCCCTTTCTTCGATGTATTGATTCTCCTTAATTCTTTCTGAAGTTTAATTACAAATCTTTGTCCAATAAGCAGTTTGGGCTTAATATGTATATATACTTTCATGGTTTTTGTTCTTCATATATACAAATATTGTAGTTATAGCTTCTTCAACATCTAAATTCTAATATTTTTGTTCATTTCTATATTGACTTTAGGTTTAGTGCAAAAATTATGTGTTTTTTTCTTGATTTTAGTACTTTTTGAAATGTAAATGTAAAATTTTTTATTGAGAGTGCGAAAATCGCAATATTTTCATTGTTAAGTTGCTTACCTAACCAGTGCAAAGTGGTCACAAACTTATTGCAGAAATGGTCATTACTATTTTCTAGAACTACGCAGATGAATAAAAATTCAAACGAAGTTATGACATGACATATTATGCTCACACAAGAAAACAAATGGATTTCATTGTGTGGTGATAGATATGTAGATATCACCACAGTGAATTATAGTCAAAAAATTCACGAAAAGACCAGAAGATTTCCCAGTTTATTAAGAATTATTAACTTTATAAAAAGATCTTATATATGTCGAGCACGATGCTCTCGCACTTGCCTCAAGTCCTTAATGCGATATTAAAGCACTTCTTAAAAAAAATTCCTATGGATAGTGCAGCATTTTGAATAATATGTGATCGGTAAATCAATTTTGTGGACACTAGTGGGCATACAATACTAGGGATATAACTGCGCTTTTACTGTTATTCTCGAAAAAATTCTGCATTGTTAGCACCACCGGATGCAATAGTTAGTAAAATGACTCCAAGAGTTCTAATTAAATTTGCATCTGCGCCAGTTATTTGGACAGCGACATATACATTGTTGCTGAAAAAATCATCTGGTTGTATTTCCATCATTAGTACTTCCATGAGCTTTCTTTGGTATACCAACCAGCAAGTTTATTTCTGCTTTAAGGCGACTATTTATAATATTTTCGTTGAATCAAGTAAAGCATTTTCCGATTCCCCTCGAGCTTGCAATTTTAGTAACTCAACCTTACACGAAATATACAAAATACTTCCATGCATATAGAGTAGGACTTCCATGCACGAAAAGGTTGACATTAGGTTTCAACTCTTTAATTTTGCGTTAATCATTCATGGCTCTTGGTGATGCTCAACAAATTCCACATCGTTGAGACGACAATTTTGCAATAGTTAAAAAAAAAAATTCTCATCAACTTTATATTTTTATTTAAATGTAGTTTTGAGGGGTCTACAAAAGCGCGTAGAAGAAAATTTTAAGTCTGTTAATACAACCTTTTTACCCCATTTTTAACTCTAAAGGAACTATACATACGCCAATAAAATGCCGATATGTTTATGGAGTACGCTCACTAAACGATTGAGTATATGTTGTGTGACCGCTATCACTACTACCGGAACCCAATTTATATGTTAACATTAGCAATATACATGTATGTTCCTCCAAATCTTTTTATAAATCATTAGCCTATTTGCCTTATGGTCAATTAAGATCTCTGAGTATAAAAACATTTAACAGTATTCTAAATTAATGTTTTTAGGCTACTACACCTAAAGTAATTCCCATTTAACGGTTTGGTCCTCCATGGAACTCAAAGCTTCTGGCTAAACTCAAGAATAAAATGTATAAAAATTATAAGTAGAATGCTTGGCGTATTAATTAAATAAGATGTTCAACATCGAGATAGAATTATATAGCTGCTAATCAAACGGCGTATAAAAATTATCTATGTAAAATGAGTAATAGTTTTAAAAATAACCCCGAGTCGTTTTTAAAAGTTATTAACTCCAAGAGACGAGCAATGGATTTTCCTTCCGTTGTGAATTTGGGTTGCACAGAATCATCAGATAATCATGAAATAAGTAATGTTTGCAGATTTTTTTGCTTCGACTTTTTCGTCGTCGTTGTATAATACTGACGATCATTACAACATATCTGAATCAACCGATATTAATATTTCGCCTTTTGATAAACAAACAGTTTTTAAATATATGAGAAATCTCAAATTTTCATATTCTCCTGTTCCGGATGTAGTTCCCAGTTGTATATTGAAGAACTGCCCTGAGTTTCTATGCGTCCCATTAACTTATTTATTCAACAAATCCTTAAATGACGGATATTTTCCATCGCTTTGGAAACAGTCATACATTTTACCTCTATTCAAGTCTGGATCTAAAGCCAATATTGCAAATTAAGGAGATATTGCTAACTTAAGTATTATACCGAAATTATTTCAAAAACTTTTATATGATATAATGTCGCATCATAACCTTGCGTCTTCCCATAACCCTGCGTCACCACTAGACATCAAATATGTCCGACAATCAAGTCGGACATGAAAAAAACCAATGTAGACGGCAATTGTCCATTTATCGTCTATGTTCAGTCATCGGTGGTCCGCCATATGGTCGGACTCGACGTTCGTCTGAATATATAATTTTATTTTTAGAGAGTAAGGATATATCGCATAAAGTTAAACTTGTTCTCTTTTGCACAACCTAAAAACTAATTGATAAGTCTAAGCATGTTGTCGCCAAATCATTCAATAATATTTGTCCCATCACTATGACAGATAAGTACACCAATTTTCTGTCTAAGTTCGGCATACACCAGTAGTCGACAGTGTTTTAATACAGATTAAATAAATAAGAATAACGGCAATTATGTATATTTTTAGGCAAGATTTAGATGTAATTGCTATACACTTTTCTCTCGTTTTGTAAAGTTTGTATTGGTTGAAATAACTATTTTGATGGCTTTGACTTATCATTCAGTGACAATCTCTCAACAGTAGTGTCGGTTTTTAAGATATTGTTTAGTGGGAAGGACAATTAGAACAAGTAATTAATCACATTAATTTGAGTTGTATTTTCAAAAAATGGGATAAATATGCGTTCAAATATTCTCTCTAGTGAAAACAACATTGAAAAATATGTATATTTCGTTTATTTTAATAGCTGCCGACACTAGGAGCTAAACATTTTGCGCTCTCCATTAGTTGACATGGTGGTTCCGACTTCTGGATATATGTAAAACTTAAAACGAGTTTGTTTTATTATCGTCATGAAACTAGGTTTTTAACTTCCCCCTAGGAAAATTTAGGATGTTATTGGTTTTTCCCTGTTCTTAAAAACTGATGTCATCGTCAGGTCTTCACGTAATGCGGTTCCAGGAAGCTACCCAGATTAATTCGTTACAAAGTCCTCTTCCAAACTTATATTTTCCGTGAATTCGAACCGATAGATAGATATTCCATTCTATTCCAAAAACTAGTCAGAAAAATATCAAAAGAAGTAATTTTTTACCACTTTCTAGAGTCAACTGTATATATGTATATATATATATATATATATATATATATATATATGTACGTATATATATATATATATATATATATATATATATAATATATATATATATATATATATATATATATATATATATATATCAACTGTAATGAATGAAAATGAAGCGAAATGGTGAGGAGAAAAGAGATTAAGGGGAAGTACAGAATTGCTTGTAGTTGCAAATTCATTATTGATTTATAAGTGAAAATATTTCGTTGTCTTTGAAATCATTAAAATAAACGTTAACCTCAATATATTTAATAATTAAACTAAAGCTGAGAGTTGATTGCATTTTAAAACATTCAATTAAATTCTTCAATTAAAATCTTATTTTATTTACTGCCTGTCCTTCGACGTAACTAGACAACGTTCTGTCCCACAGTTACTTATATGTATGTAATACATACATACTATGTATGTATAACAGAAACAGAATCATGTATATATACTGACATCGTGAGACAGCCAGTTAAAGTTTTTTATTTAATGGCAGATAAGTAATTAAAAAGTTAAAAAGCTAATTGTTTACAAATCATTATCCTTTTCATACATTTTTCACTAAAAGAAGCCATAAGATACATTAGGATTTTTAAACAACGGAAGAACTTACTACATTGAATAAATCAAAAATGCTTAAATAAGAACGTATGACTTTGTACCAACACAGCAAACAACAATTGTTCACCATATGGATGGTATATGTATGTTTTAAGGTTCGATGCCAAAAATTCAATGTTAAATAATTAACAAATAATTCAGTTTCATTTAATTACATACCGGCTAGAACAAAAAAAACCTTTATTTTATATAATACATATTTCATGATTTCGTTGGCATTTCAGCATTCGAACAAAAACGAAATAACACAAAATTTAAATGTAATAAAATTGAAAAACTCTAATGAATATTATATCTTCACTGCAGGGAATTGTTGAATTTTAAATTGAAAGGGAAGTGTGTGTACAAACAACTATATGCGTTAATCTTATGCAACAAACTGTACTGCTTGTATGTATGTGTGGAGAAAGTAATAGTTATTTTAAATCAAGTGTGTATACAAAAAATATTTTAATGGATTGTAGAGAAAGAATCATGTGTTGCTGAAAATTCCTTGAAATCTATTAAGTGCCATTCATCCCTTATATCTACATTATTCGGAAAAACTACGCTAGATATTTCAATATACACCTACCTCTACCCGATATTAACAATATCGCATGTACCATGCAGATCGATGATTTGATATCGAATTTTAGAAATGTCACAAAGGATGCAATAAACGGCTATGCCCCTAAGAAATATATTTCCTCTCATAGAACAGGTCATTTTACCATAAAATCTGCCTCAAAAAAATATTCTTAGAAATGTCTAAATTCTCGGCAGAGCACTTCTTTTGGCCAATAAATCCAAAATAAATCAGTTTCAAAGTCATAGCAACACGTGTTATAATATGTAAAAAATTGAAAAATTTTTAATTTCATGAGGAGGTCGCATCATTTTACCACAAAATCTACCACAAAACCTGAAAAATACAATTCAACTAAGAAATAGATGTAGACGTAATTGGCAACGAAACAGGAATGTAAATGATGTGTACCAAATGAAAATACTAAAGTTAAAAATACGAGAAATTTTGAAACAGATCACGGAATCATTTGCTATCCAATTTGGATAAAGGCTCTCCAGCTTTTTGGAACTTCACAAAAATCTTGAGGAAGAAGCCTAAAAATATTCCTATATTAAAAATGAACGGTTCTCGTTATACAACCAATTAATGCGAAATCTTAGCTGGAACATTTGCTTTGAATCATTCGATTTCGGCTAATCTTGGAGACTCCGTTACTGACACGTTGGTAAATAATACTGTTGAATCACTTAATATAAACTACACAGATGAAACTAGCACTTGCACTTCCAAAATTTATGACATTATTACATCATTAAAAAATAAAAAGGCACCTGGAAATAATGATATTAATAATAGATACCTGAAAGCACTCCCTCGAAGAGGCATAAAGTTTCCAAAAATTCTCATAAATTCTTATTTTAAACTATCATATTTTCCGTTAGATTTTAAAGAATCAAAAACCATTCAAATAAGGAAGTCTGGTAAAGATCTAACATGTCCACTATCATATCGTCCTATCAGTCTTCTGTCGTCGGTGAGCAAAATCCTCGAAATAGACTTTATCGACAAACACGGTTTAATTCCCCCTCAACAATTTGGCTACCGTAGAGAACACAACACTGCACATCCACTGATTCGATAAGAAACCTAGTTAGTAGAAACTTTAAAGAGCAAAAATCAACTGGAATGGTCCTGCTTGACGTCAAAGCAGCTTTTGACACAGTGCACAGTGAACGGTCCCCATAGTAAAAGAGGAAAAAAATCTAAGGAGTTATGGTAGCTTAATGAAATTTTTGGCACATATTTCATTAAGCTCTTGGCCTTCTATTTGCAAAAATTAATTTTTTAGAAATCGTTTTATTTTTCCGTTGCGGGGACAATGAAATACTAAAACTTCCACCATATCAGTAATTATTATTTTTTTGAATTTTAATCTGTCATTTCACATACGAAATGATATAGCGTGATAGTTTTCTTATGAAATAGAACCAATCACTAATTATTTAGGGTTGTCGTATACCTTTTTTAATATAACATTATTTTAAACTTTTAGTATTTTTTTTTTGTTTTGTTTACAGTTTTGAAAACAACCATTGGTATTCAAATAACATTATATAAATAGGGTTGCCAAATTAACAACACTAAATATTTCAAAATTAAATTACTATTTAAGATAAAAAACATATTTATATAAAGATTAATAATAAAGTAACAAACAAGTTCAAATAACACAACAATTTTGAACAATTTCTCAATCACTCAAATAAGTTTCTGAGCCTGAATTAGTGTTAAAAGATTCATCTACCTCCTTGTATTTATTGTATTTCTATTAGATGAAATTAATGGATCAGAAGAAATTAGGAGGTTACTCATTAAATCTTGATTACAATTTTCTCTGCTATTTTTTCGAGTGTGCTCAAGTCTGTTCTTTGTACTTGTTTTGTGTAGACATTCTAAAGCATTTTCAGAAAGCATCTCTAAAATAAATCAAGAAAATATTTAATACACAATATTTATTTCATACAGGTAGTTAAATATAACCAATAGGTAAATAGTTTATACTTTCACAACCATGCAACGTTGATGGCATATAATACCAATCATAGTTATTTAAATATATTTCTCGAGTTTCCTCCGTTAGCTGTTTAAAGTTAGATATTTTATAGGTTTTCTAGAGGATACTGTTTGTAAGATTAAATTCAAATTACACATCAATTTTTCATTAACTCGTGTAATATCGGACGTTTTTTGAATTCGTTAAAAAATTTTCGAGCTGTATTGCCATCATTTCTAGTGCCAAAATTAGACTTAACTTTATTAACTGTTAATCCCGTCTCAGATCGAAATTTATCTTAAATTCGTTTTTTTCTTTCATTATACAGTATTTTCTTATTATTCATAACTTGCCAAGTCTTAAAAGGCAATCGGTACGCAGTGTGTAACATGCTCTCAAAGCACCTTAGCAAAAAATAGGTGTGTTCATTTACTTTACTAGAAAAATCAGCAACGAGAGAGTAACAAGAAATTTTGAACAATTACTTTCAAAAATGTGAAAGAGTAAATGAACACTTTCTAGCTAAAATTTGCAAGTTAAAGTAGTGCTGTAATCTATGGGTATATATGAGTACTCAAAAACTACCCCTATATATTTTGTGTATATTATTATAAGATCTAGAGCCTGAAGAATAATTATAACAAGAATTTAAGTAAAAAAAACAATGTCGAATAAAATACAAAAATAATTATTATTACAAAAATAATATGATTATGGTCATTTATATTCATACAGACATATATGTATATACAGACATAAAAAATTAAAAATAAGGCACATGAGGAGATAATTCAGCTTTTGTAAATATTTATATCCTGGTTTAGTAGCGCCAAATAAAGTAACCATGATTTGAATTAATGTTTTGCTTACTTTTATTTCGCCGATATATCAGTTGATAGTCCTCTAAACATCGAACCTCGTTGCCCCGAAGTCATCCTTGTGGGCAAAGTTCCTTAGCTTAACATGTTTTTTAAAATATTTCAATAGCTCTTCAGTTGAATGGGGTATTGGGTTTACCGTAGTTGAGCTAGACTTTTCGGCCTGTTGAAAAATCTTTAGCTTCTAGCTCCGATTTCACTTCACTAATGTTCTTCAAAATATCAAATTTAATATAAAGTAATTGACCCCAAATGGCGCCACGCATTCCACCACTATGAAATATTCTTTTGTCAACACATTAGTTCTAAAATAATACTTATTTACTCTGCGCCATATGCTCGGATATTTTTCAACTCCAATAAAATTTTATCCGTGAAATTTGCGTTTATCGGATAAACATTCCTTTAATTTTTGTGTTACACTTGTATTTATCGTATCTTCCACAAATATTAACTAAACCAATAAAGTTTAATTTGGTTTTATTATGCGCTTATAAGCTACTTATAAGTAAAGTTTTGTGAAAATAAATCTTGAATGTTAACAACAGAATATGCAAGTTTATCAATATGCATAAACGAGGGCTTTCAACTATTGGGATTTCTGCTAGGATGATTACGATGGGGAACGATAGAAATATTAGGCAGATTGTCAAGAATGTATTAATATAAAGGCTAACTAGTGTCGATACTAAATATGTTAGTGAACTCTGGATGACTAACAGCTTATTGTTGGTTTTTTTTTTGAGAGAGCAATTATGCTTACCAAGCATATACCGATTAAATTTTTCCAATCTGTGAAACAACAGAGCAACAGGGTTCTATAAGATAAACAAAGGAATCAGGTTCACATCCAGTGGTCAGGAAACAGATGGAAAGGCACTCCAAGTTGTTAACGTTATGACTCTATTTAAAGCGGACTTCGATAACAGGGGAATGATTTTTTAACTGATTGTTCTTTGAGGTCAATATCGAGAGCTCGCGTTGTAGCTACAGCTATTGGCTGTCTGCTAATAAAGCAGTAGCTGAATAATTATTGCTGTAGTAGTAATAATCGCATCAAACTGCAACATAGACAAGAAGCTGCCAGCACGTACGTGATGAGCCACTCGATATGGCTTTCGGAAGCGTGCGGTTGTAGAAGTTTTAGAGGATATGAAGAAAGCCCCGGGTTAAGACCGTAATGGTAGGTTCCAAAAGATTAGCTTAGGCACGGTCTTCGCACAGAGCAGTCTGATTTAAATTAACATAAACCTTGGTTCTGCTGCACAGTTATTTGAAAAAGAGCAACGAAAAGTATTTGTGTTTCCTTAAGTATCTTTGCGATAAACTTAAACATAATTAATATAGAGTGAAATTTGCATGAAACTTTTCGTTGAAACAAGGAATAGAGTTCCCGGAGTTTAAGGAAAGTGATTATTTTGATGCGTAGAGGAACCTCCTATTAGTACACATAACAAAAAATAATGTTGACAAGAGCTACTACAGTAATAAAAAATACTTTGATTCAGATAGGTAATGATGTAGAATCCAATATTGTTGGAAACTGTTGTCTGAATTAAAAGATTTTTCATTGATATTTAGTGGCTATGATTCTAATACTGTCATGAGATAGAATTTTTCAAAATAATACGACCACAATAATATTTGTGTAAATAGGAACTGTTATCACATTCAACTAAGCCACATAAAAAGTGGTGACAAACACAATATACACATGAACACTGATGATGAAAGTGTTGCGACTTTCGAAAACAGCTGTTCTGCTCTGCTGTGTAAGTTGAATAAAACTGATGTTGACTTTCCTTTGTGCCTTGGAATATTTATCATCATGCCTTTCTGAGATTTTAAATTAATTTCGAACAATTAGCTTATGAATATTAATTCAATGTAACATATAATACGATTGCTTTGGCATTACCAGGAAAACAGCATATAGCTGTATATATTTCCGAATATGTTCATTTCCACATCTTCTCTTAAATTAATGCGAAACTCTCCAAGGACACTTGTATTAAAATACATGTATTTTGGTATTTTTTATTTTGCAACTTGAATTTAATTTAAAAACAAACCTTGCCTGATACTCATCTCGTTCCTCTTAACAAAAAAAAGTCAGAACATTTTTGCAAGAATTTTGATATATTTTTACTTCCCACATTTCAACTTTTTACTTACTTTTCGGCCATAAGCATATGTACATATGTGTTTATATGAGGACGTACATAGTTAGTATATGCATGGCATGAATGTTTAACATTTTGTGAACTTAAGCATCTACTACACTTTCTTTTGTTTCTCCACTGTATTGTGCAAGTGATCTAGAGCATCTTGGTAACTGGGGAAATAAAGTTTTTATAAATATGTTTTTGGAATTTCTACCAAACGGTTGGACTTTAGTTCCTGCATTTTTCAAGTTGCTTCTATCCTTTAATTTACTTTTGCCATTTTACAGTTTGTTAAATATTTACAAAACTTTTTACTAGTTGCATTTGCTTACTCAGGTCACGCTGAAAATCACACACGAAACAGAGATGCCTCTTTTAAAATTTACTACTTCAATTTTTTACAGATACTTTAAAAAATCATGAATATGGATTGGTCGTTTGCTGCTTCCATTAGCAGTTGATATAGAGAGCATGCAGATATTTCCATTTACAAGGACCTTTCGTTGTTTTTTCTTTAATTTTTCTCTTTACTTTTACATGTGTGGTACCACACAGATGGTGATAAATACCCAGCTAACATTCCCAATACTCTAGTAATTTCGTGTGCAGAATGATTGTTTCTTGTGATTTCAGAAACTTTGTTTTCGAAAAGAGCAGATATCTTTCGAAATTGATTTAAAAATTTACTGATTTGCCAAATATATCGGCTATTAAAAAAATTATATACGAGCCTATACACACTTGCTCGTACATTACTTGAAATCAACTCAAATAACGGAATAGAAACCTTATATTTCGCTATTTTTGTGGTTC
>OY776279.1:39585684-39663184 GCA_963675445.1 Linnaemya vulpina | reverse complement strand
GTTTAACAGTCCATTTTGAAAAATTGAAGAATAATCTAGTTAATCTTTTTTATTTTTTTCAAACGGCTATAGCTTTCTTTTAAAATTTCAGCTTTCAAAAAAATTTTAAGGTTTTTAAAATATAATATATATATATATATATATATATATATATATATATGTATATATATATATATATATATATATATATATATACATATATATATATATAGTTGTATATAATTGTATATATATATATATATATATATATATATATATATATATATATACATATATATATATATATATATATATATATATATGAATTTATATATATGAATATATATATATATATATATATATAAATTTATATATATAAATATATATATATATATATATATATATATATATTTATAAATATAAATTTATATATATATATATATATATATATATATGTATATATATATATTTATATATATATAAATTCATATATATATATATATATATATATATATATATATACATATATATATATATATATATATATATATATATATATACATGTATATATATATATATATATATACATATATAAATTTATATATATATAAATATATATATATATATATATATATATATATATATATCTATATATATATATATATATATATATATATATATACATATATATATATATATATATATATATAAATATATACTAAGCCCACATACTCGGACAGGCATAGAAGCTTCTGGTGAAAATGTTTGCTGGTTTTAACGTTGTTACTTGGTTGTAAGCAAAGATGGTTGCAATACCAAAATAGTTGACCAAATTCTTAATTCAATTTCCATTAAGGTGTTTAAATATTTTGGAATGACTTTTTCCCAACATCCTTAAGGACCTTGATGAGTGTAGCTTTCATCTGAAGAATTTTATTTTGAGATATAGTACTGGCGACATTAGTTTGTTAAATTTATTTAAAGATTTTTCATTTAAATGTTGTTTTAATTGTATATTTATTGCTTGCCAGATATTCACATGATTCATATGCATCTTTAAAAATTCAAAGAACTAAAGTAATTCTTAATGCAGTTTATAAAAATGGTTTACGATACTTCCTCTCGTAGAGTCCATTATTGCTTCGATGCTCAATAAAATTTTATAATAAACTAAGTAATTGCCCACTAAATGCAATTAGCTTAACCATCAGTAGGGTATTTTTATGAAATTCTACAGTATTTAGTAAAAGCCAAAAACTTTTTGCTTTTCTTACATCATGGTAAAGCACAGTGGGTAGGTTTTCTCGAACAAGTTGTCTGTATACTAAAAGAATGTATAATTATAATAATGTATAACTATTGGTGGCCTCGTCTCTTTACAAAATTGAGTTTTTCAGTTTATTCAATACATTTCGCGCAAATGGTCCTCTTCATATATATTTATTGTAATATTGTCAAAACTAACGATGTTATGAGCAGTTTATTATAACAGTGCGTTGTGATCAATACGATTTCTTTTGTCCTTGCTCTTCCTGTGAAATTCAAATTTTTGTGTTGGGGGCTTTCTATTTGAGACCAGAGATATGTAAATATTTATAAGAACATATTTAGGATTAGAATAGATAAAATTAGATTATACTAGACACATACATATATAGATAATATATGTCTTTACATTAAACTTTGAAGCAGATAATGATAGTGGCTTAGGATTATAGACATTTAAGTTTTCGAAAATGTTCAAGTTCCAGTTATAAAGTCATATGTTCTAAATGATAAAACGAAAATATATGACTACTGCGAACAACCCGGCAAAACTTGATCTGAAGTATAATCCTGTCAGTTCGTAAGAAGAACAAACATTTATAAAGTTATGATATCAAAATGGCAAAAATCAATGAGAATGTTATGTTAATATCCACTTGTATGGTTTTTTAGATGTATCTCACTCACCTTGCTTTTGTACTGTGCCTAATATTATTAATAATGTTGCTCATGCGCCACATTGTACTGGTGCGAAGTTGTATGTGTGGCAATGTTTTTATCTTCTCATAATGTTTAAGAAGTTCTACACGCTTGCAAAGCACATTAAACGAAAAAATCATGATGAACTAAAAAACATACTCTCTGAGAATATAAAACAACAAATAGAAAGTAAAAAAAGCATATTTTAAAATAAGCTTAATATAATAAAGCGTTCACGTTTTTTTTTCCACAATCATACTTGTATCTTGGTTCATTATTGTTTTAAAGCTTATTTTCAACATTTTATTTCGATTGTCTTATATTGGTACATTCACACTAGTCAAGTATTTGCTCAAAAGAGCATAACCACTAAATACTAATGAAAAATAAAAAAAATCAAGTGTTTATTGACTCAAACAGTTTCCTATAATATTGGGCTCTTTGACACTGTTACGTGTGAAACTGTTTTACTTGATAAACACATATTCAAATCGAAACAGTCATCTATAGCACATAGTGCTTACGTTTCTTGAGCAAATATTTGACAACTGTGAACGTACCTTAATTTTTTTAAACCATGTTTTTTATAAACATATCATAATGTATAATTTTACTGTATTCTATTTTTTCTTAATATTCAACATTTCGATATGATTAAATATTTTGGAATATACTTTAAGCTATATAATATTTCTCTCCAATTTTTCTTTATTCTTATAAATGTTTTTCAACAAATTTTTAGTATACATATATTATATTTTAATTTTATAGAATGTTTTTGTAAATTCTTGATGGGTATTGTTCGCTATTTTAAGAATAAATATTAGAGCTCTGCACAAATGTATTTGAAGAAAAAAGTACTCCTAATATGGCAAAGCTTGTACATATTTTCCTACTGTAATCTCCTCAACAACAAAATGTTGTACCTATTTTCTAAAACAACAACATCAAGGAACAATTTTATTGTTTGGTCCATTATAAAAGTACTGCGTAATATTATGTTCGAGTCATTCATCAAACAAGTCGAATAAGAATTGAAGATCAAACTTCATATTGTACAATAAGTTCCACGTGAAGGTTTACAGAAAAAAGAAATGATTTTAATGTTAAGTTTTTGCCTACAACTTTTAGTCTGAATCTGCATAGTAAGATTGTTATTATAAGAAAATAAATATTTACTGTTTCTCATATTCGTGCTTCCTCCAAAACATTTTCCACAACCTTTCGCAAAACATCAATATTGTATATTGGTTCTAGCCCTATTAATTGATCTTTTCTTTCAATTAATCCAGTCTAGAGCGGTTAAGTTCGATGAACGCAAACTAAAATCGCATGTACGCGGAATAGTTCGTTCACCAAAGAGGTTGCGTAAAAGAGTTATTGATTCTCCGTAGAGTATGTATAGTATGTAGATCTATTCTGTTAGACCCGTAATTACAAGTGGTTTTTCATCACTGGCGTTTAGAAACTTCCCAACATTATCCGATATATAGCAATAATGATGGAAAAGGCGACACTCCATTAAAAAAATTTTATCCTGTCTAACCTCACCAAACAGTACATATAAGCGGGTATAGTTGTTACTCTTGCATTAATCCTTACCTATTAAAAAAACCCATTTGATTGCAAATAATGATGCTATTCATGCTGAATCAAAGAAGATTCTAGCACACAAATTGTCCAATAAATTTAATCACAAAAATATAAATGTTTGATAGGAATTGTTGTATTTGTTCTAGTATTTTCTTCGACATTTTATAAAACAAAATACAAAAACTGTAGTACAGCTGTTGTTGTTTGTACAAATATGTAAAAAGAATTATATTGCAGTTTAAAAGAAGCGATTGTTTTATATTTTGCCAATGAATATTTAAAAAGTACGGAAATCTTATACAGAGCGAAGAAATGCCTAACAAACATATTATTTTGTACAACACCATGCAAACTTCCGACACTACCAGATACTTCCAATAAAGATAAAAACGGGCAACAATCGAAATAAAATTACATATACGGTGACATCGCTGGGACAGATGCCAGTATTCGAGTATTGTTTTGCTACATTGATTGTATTTGTATGTGTGTGCGTTGTTTGCAATTGCTCATGTGTGTCTTTTGTTGATATAATTTTTGGCGTGGCCCATGACTTTACACAAAGAATAATTGATTTGGTTTTTGTAATGATATATTTCCAAATATATATAATGATAAAGTTCCAAAATATTTTTAATCTAGCGTTAGCAAAATAATTTCGTATTTACCAGGTTGTAATGTTAAAACCAGAATTTGTTACAACTATGCCCGTGTGAAAGCACTGTATGAAAACTTCCGATAGAACTCGGTTATATGTGATTTAACATTACTTCAATGTTGAAAAAACTATCAAGAAGTTACTGTAAAGTTTTTATTTAGAGAACATGAAAACATTTTGGAAAAGTAGATAATATTTTTATTGTTAATTTGGCAATTAAAAAGTTAAAAGTTCTTTATTTAGTCGGAATCCGTTTTTTATGTTTGTGTATATGTATGTTTACAAATGTTTATTACTCAAATTCAATAAATTTTACAAACATTTAATCATGAACTGTTGGCCTTATATTAAAATTAGTTTATCACTTAACTTGTCAACTGATTTTATATCATTTACTATTCTTGAAATATAATAATACTTCAATAAGAATAATAAAGTACCATTTTACAAGAAGATTTTTAAATGAATTTATCTGATATTATTGATATAAGGAATATTCTTCAAGGTACATTCACTCTTATGAAATATTTGGTAAAAAAAAGCGGAACCACTAAATATTATTAAAAAAGTTTTTGATTCAGATATGTTTTTATTAGGTAAAACAGGTTCATACATAATTAATGAGCAGTGTTACATAATCTAATATTATTGTTAAACTCCCTAAACAGTAAAGACTGTTTCAATAGAATTTAGTGGTCACACTTTTTTCAATCAAATATTTCATAAGTGTCAACGTACCGTTACTACAAACTTATATAAAGCTTTTGCGAGGCTGATACAACCTTTACGATGGACTCGACTGTGAAATTTGTGCTAACCAGTGTGGCCATATTTTACAGCTAAATCGGCCTTAAAATAATGCTAAAAAGAATCCTAAACTGCCAAAAAAATAATGCTAAAATATTAATTGTATTGTTTTTTGTTACTTTAGTAATATATCTTTATAAATGGTTTATTTTTCATAATTCTTCCATCATTGCGCATCTTTTCAATAAAACAATTTGATTTATTTGTACAATAAATATCATATTAAATTATTATAAAATTAACAAAATATCAAAGTAACTTCATCCAGAAATGGCAAATAATTAATATTTCATTAAAATCTATATAACATATTTTATAATAAATTAAAATTATAATTGAAATACGTCACTGAACGAATAGTCTTTATCTTCTGAAGATTCGTTCGATATATCATTACAATATATGTATATTCTTATCACATTTTTAATGAGATGATTCGTTACTTTAAAATTTTCCCAACATGTATTCGTCCACCCTTAATATAAAGAAAAATGTGAGAAGAATAATAAGATATATAATTAGATAATAAAGGATAAGTTTGTTCGTTGGTAAAAAATTTAATTCCATTACAAAAAAGTTGAGGAAATCCTACAATCCCTACTTTATTTGGTCCTTTACGAACTATATTTCGAATTTTCGTTGTTATGAGATTCATGTCACTAAAAAGGCTTTGAAGTTCCAAGTTGCTAAATGGCAAAACCAGGAATTTCATTGAAAATAGCTAATTCACTGAAGAGATTTTCATATAGTGAATTTAGTTTCTGCTACTGATGTCGCAAAGCTGGAAATTCTTCTACAGGCAAATCAACAAGTTCTTCTTTCAAATGCTCGTTTAGTTTGCATTTATTAATTTTAAACTCATTTCTACACAAAAAACGTTAGTTTTTGTTAAATTACGAATATGATATGATGCCAGATTTTAATTTCCCTTCACTTTGCTGCCGGTGTTACAGATTTAAACAAAAATTTGTGGTATATTTTGAAATTAAGAATACTATAAATTAAGAATATATATGCTAAATATAGCCGCAAAAATGCCAAGATGACCACACTGGTGCTAACATCAATTACTTACATAAACATTTTCTATTACACGATTTCTATAAACAGCAATTTATTATTTGCAAATTGAATAGATAAGTCGAAATTTTTTTTATTAAAAGCTTATAAGGTGAAATATCTTCACGGATGACTTGGATATCAAATAGAAAATTATTGAGAACTAGCAGTTATAAAAGGACAAAATCATGATTTAATTTTTTGTGTACATCCCCAAAATTATGTTGAAATGAAGTTGGTGCTTTGACTAAATTGATTTTTTAGTCGAGAGAAAATTAATTTTTTGCCTCACTTTTTCTAAAACTATCAAATTTGTTAGTAAATAAGCACACAGTAGATTCCTATATGTCTACCATTGATAAATATTTTAAGCTTTTAAGTGTAATTTCAGCTACTAACAAATTTTTACCCTTTGTTAAAGAAACAAAAAATGTATTAAATTCCTCTGTAGGTATATTTGTATGTAGTTACTTGTAGTTTAAATAGATGCGTACATACATACATTCATACTAAGTCGAAAGCTTTCAAAAGCTAATCCGATTGGAAACGTTGAGTTGTGTATTGAGAAACTAGAATTTTTAATATTCGAGTATGCATGCATTCACTATGTATGGATGTATGTATAAGCAAGTTCGAATTTCTTCAACATAAGAAGGATTATACGTGCGTACGTATGTATGTATGAATGTATGTATATATATATATATATATATATATATATATATATATATACATTAATAATCTATTTTTCTAAAATAGCGTTACTCCTAGATATTCACCAGGATATCCCCAATAAAATATTATAAATTATTATTACAAAAATATTCTAAATTAACAAATAATAACCTAATATAAAGATTTATATGGTCTTCTCGTCTTTTAAAAAAATTTTAGCTTTTTAACTAAAAAATAAAATTCTTATATAAATTAATTTCTATTGCCGCAGGAAATTTTCTAAATATATTTATATAAATGAAACAGCTGCTCCTGGTAGAATTAGTTAAATAAATTTTTTGGCCGCTGTAAATGCCAGGTAGTTTAACTGACAAAATACAATTGTATATTATTATGTTTTGAGGTTCAATTAATTTTTAAATCCTTCAAGAAACTGTCAAAAGCTTTATCATCTCGTGTGAAATTTCCTCAATATTAGTAAGCGACCCAATAGAGTATATGTATTCTGGATTCTTATGAATAGGGAAGTCGAATAAGCGATATCCATCCATCTGTGCATAAAATCGGTTTTCAAAAGTTCCCAGTAGAGCTTCATTCTTCAACCGGAAACGGTTCTAAATATATTAAAAAAATTCAAAATGAGGTTCTAAAACTGGAAAAACCTGAGTTGATATTAGGTACTTCACAGTAACTAATATAAAGCTAGTTTTTATTTATAACAGAACCTAGTTACTTCTTCAACAAAAATTAAATTGGAACTTAAAACTAAACACAAAAAACTGGATCCAGGGATCGACAATTTAGTAAAATTTTTGTAAATGAAAAAACAAAACAAAATTTTATAAAAACAGATTTTTAGAAATACAAATAAAGTTTTTTATACCTTATGTGATAATAAATAATTACCAAAAATAAGAAAACCAAAAGTAAGTATGTGTGAACATATTCATATTCCAACGGGACACTTAATTAAAATAAATTTTAATTCATTTATATATATATATATATATATATATATATATATATATATATACAAACTTTTAATTCAAAGTACATATACAAATGTAAAATATTATTTGAATAGTTTTCTTATTGGTCTGTATTTACTCCATCTCGAGTAAAGAATTTTTACTAACGTGGAACTTCCATTGTTTTCATTTTCAACTCGGAAAAGTCAAAGCCATCAAAATATATGAATACTCTTAACTTGGATTCATAAAATACAATTTTTAAAACTTCTGGTTGATGTTAAGATATAGCAAACATTGGTATTTTTAATTTTAGACAGTCTCGCCAGTTTTATACTGACCTTACAAGATCGACCACAAACGATATAAATATAAATAAACTGCAATATTAAAATAATATATGTATAATAATTTAGTTGCAAAAGACAAACTGGCAAAAAGTTTGTACCTAAATGAAAATCTATTTTCTTCGTTATGAATATGTGATATATTTTTATTATATATATATATATGTATATATATATATATATATATATGTATATATATATATATATATATATATATATATATATATTATGTATACACATATATATATATATATATATATATATATATATTTATATATATATATATATATATATATATATATATTTATATATATATATATATATATATATATATAAACATATGTAAGTATGTATATATATATATATATATATATATATATATATACATATATATATATATATATATATATATATATATATACATATATATATATATAAACATATATATATATATATATATATATATATATATATATATGTATATATGTATATATATATATATATATATATACATATTTATGTATATAAATTTATATATACTATATATATATATATATATATATATATATATATATAGATATATGTATAAACATATATATATATATATATATATATATATATTATCGTATCTGATTTTTTAACATTTTTTCGTTTATTAATCAATAGATTTGTTTAAGTTTTTAGGTTATTCAATATTAATATATATATTTATTTCGATATTTCGCTAGCCTTCGGTTAGCTTCTTCTTCAAATTTCCTGAAGAAGCTAACCGAAGGCTAGCGAAATATCGAAATAAATATATATATTAATATTGAATAACCTAAAAACTTAAACAAATCTATTGATTAGTATATATAAATATATATATATATATATATATATATATATATATATGTATCTACATATATATGTTTATATATATATATAAACATATTTATATAGTTATGTATGTCGTCGAATGCTTAAAAACATCTGTCGTTACGGTGAATGGCGAAAGTAGGGGTTCGACTTATAGTGTGATAGAAAACTTCGTTAAATTATGCAATTGAATAAAAAAGCCCAATTATATGCACAAAAAACTATTTGAATTTATTTTAACATGACAAATTGTGTTGCACATACAATAGACAAAATTCGTGGTATTGAATTTACTGGAACATCAAGTTAAGGTTAGCATCTTTCCACATAATATTGCAGATATGATGTCAGCAATACCATAACCTCAAAAATTATATGGTAATTTAGGGCCGCTAAGCATGAATGAGAAATGAGATTCGTTTGTCTTTCTTAAAAAGGTGTTTAGAGATATTCGCGAAACACGTAGTTCTGTGCAATTTACAAAGAAATTCGCCAATATCTTGAACACTTTTATTGAAATTAACTGTTCCACTATTCGCCAAGTTTAAATTTTAGCTGCAAAAAATCTAATTTCGACAAAAAAAAAAAAAAGACACAATTCAATTCCCAACTTTTCGACACCAAAAATTTCTTACAGCTCTGTGTATGGTTAAGCAGCTGTGAATATTTGCATACTTTCAAATTTTTTTGTACTGTTGAGTGATAAAAAACTTTAATAAGGCAAGAGTTTTAAGCGTTCCGCCAGAAAATAATATAAACAAATCGGGATGATGTTGGTTATAACACATTTAGAAAAAATCTAGTTCTCATTAGATCTCCACTTTTTTAAGTTCTTAGAAGCTTCCTTGAGTAATTATAAGAGCCCATCAATTCTGTGTTCTTGAACTTAGACTTCATGTAAATTTCAACCGAATCGATTTCAAAATATCTCATAATAACCATATTTCAAAGTGTTTTTTCAAAAACTTTTACAAAGGCTTCACCGATGGATTCCAATAATCTCTTGAAATTTGAAACATCGTGGATCACAGTAAGCCGGGTCGAAATAAGTTAATAGTTCGTGAAAGACAAAATTGGAAAAAAATATTTGTTAACTCTTTATATTACACTGTGCAACAGCGAAAAAAGTGCAAGGTCGTGACTACATTGGTTCGATTCTACTATCGAATTGTAGTCAAACCCTATACTCAGTTTGGCCAATTCATATAGTGTTTAAGTTAGTGTAAAGCACAAAAATATAAATCTTGTCTCATGTAAATAAACAACATTGAACTGTTTACAAATCACAGTTTTAAAAATATCAGACCTTTGATTTTATCTATTTTAAGATCTTTATAAACCATCTGAGAACTCACATGGGAATTCACAAATGATTTAAAAAATTGATTATAATAAGTGCAGTAGAATGTGAAGTTTAAGCTTTAATGAAATGCATATTGACATTTCTTAACAACCCAACAAATAAATCTCAAGTAGTATATTTGAGTTTTATTTTTAATGTAAACGACTTTTAAAAGCTATAAGTTATATAATTATCTTTTGCTTCTTAGCTCGACAACAAATCCTTATCAGTAGTATATGTATACTTACCAATATGAATTACAAGATCCCCACTTATTTCGAAGCTTTGGCGACAGAGAACGCTCAAGCTTACGTCAGTACCTGCCTTTCGGCCTAACCTGACGGTGCTCCCAAGTACTCGAGCGAAATTAGGTGTGCACCACCAGCCCTGTCACCCTCAGGGGCCACACCAGTGCAGCTACCTACAGCTTACATAGGTTGCAACTTCATTCATATGGTTTCGCCATAAAACCATATTCATACACCTTGCTAAGGTGTTCGGGCCTATCTTAAACCCTTGTTACTTCCGAAGAAAGCATGTCGTTAGCACCAAGAGGAACCAAAGTTCAAAGTCGTAAGACTTATCGCTCCTGACACTTGCAGCACCAACAACACACCACCCCTTCCATAACGTCTGCTGATTCGCAGCCCATAGAGACTGCTATCAGCTAAGTATGAATATTTGAGAACATCAACCCTTATCTGACATCTTTGCCAGCGACTCTTGGTATTAAACCACAGCCACCACGTGGACTCATTGAAGAGACCTCAACCAACATCTGGCCACAGAATCAGTTAGACACAGGGGAAGAATGAGGTCTGCCACACGCCATCAACTGGATGAACGCGCGTTAAACAGAGTTTCGCCAGTGAAGCAGATGTCTTATACACGCCCAGCCAAAAGTATACGTGTATGGCAACATCGTCCCTTCACCCCCTAACAAACATCATCTATGGGGCTCAATCAGATCCCGTTGCACCAGTGTAAGGAAACTGGTTACGCCTCGCAGGTAGGTTTGTAACCTACTATTGATTTTTCATCCATTGTAATGGGGGACCCAGGTATCCTTCCACCTGTATTTATTATCTTTTCCGCAGAAAGCACTGCAACAAGTCGCTACGGCTGACCAAGTTGCCTATTGTGCCCCCGGGGGGAGCTTTGGCAACAAGTGAATTTATGTATTTCAGCTAAATATGTTCCCAATTTCATTGTTTATTATGTTTAAACTTTTGAGTACGAGCTCAACTTCTGCGCTGCTTGCATACAAAATAAAAAATTGCATCACAAAATTTTACAACTCTCTAAAAATAGTTTCATCTTGTACTCAAAACCTATAAACCAAAAGTCTGTAGACGAGTTTGCTCTAAATGTACATAAATTCCGATTTTAATAGGTCAAATATGTTGGACTTCAAAGTATTTTGATTGCAAAGAATTTCGAATTTCTTAAAATAATAACGTGGTATGCGATTTATTACTTTCGAACATTTAATTTAGGTTTTGAAACTCAGAAAATAATAGTTTTAAAAGGCAAAGACTGTTTGCAATTATGAGTTTTTTCTGATAAACATATATATTTATATAAATAGAAACTGTAAATCGCACTAAACGAAAAAGCTGAATGAATTGTTGAGTACAGCAGAAGAAGTATATACGCTAAATTAAATATTTCGAGATCCCACTAGGTTGAGTTATCTTCATTCATCCTTATAGTATCATAATACATAATAGTATATATATATATATATATATATATATATATATATATATATATATATATATCACTTAAGAGGTAGAGTTGATATGAAACGTTTTTCTAATAATACGTATAAAAATATACCATATCTAGTGGATAGTTTTAAAGCTTTAGGTGCATATTTTAAATGCATGAATTTCCCGTATTTGATTGGATTTTAGTAAATGACAATACACCAGAGGAAGTAAAATGTAAGAAGCAAATGATTAAACTCTTTTTATACAGGTTGTCCGCCGGGAAGGTATACTACTTTTTTTTTGCCACCCTTTTGGCCTTGAAAGTTCATATTTGGCAATCGTGAAGTAGGCACGTGGCAATTATATTATGAAAAATATTTGATAAACTAATGTGTTTTATTCGTTAAAGCATTTTATCAAAATCTATCGTCGATTACTGTGACGATAACAAAGATATGTGAAATTTTTGGGAGCAACAACGAGGCAACAAAATGCTCTATTTATCGTGTAGTGAATAATTTCAAAGAAAGAGGGTCTGTAGGTGATAGGACCTAGCAAGGGCCACAGAGAAGAAGGATTTGCATTTTTTGCCATAAGATTCGGTCACGATTACAATGGAATTACTGCGAGACCTCTTTCTATAAGTTATTTCAAGAAATGGCGATGTTGATTGGCCTCCACGGTCGCCTGATTTTACTGCTCCGCACTTCTTTTTGTGGGGATATCTGGAAAGCAATGTTTATGCAGACCACAGAAACACTTAAGCAACTGTAACAACTGTAAGGCTAACAGAGGCGAACAATTATACTGCTCAGCAGCCAAATCCTCCTTTGAATAAAACTATGTGGACTATATGGATTTTGATGCGCTAAATTCGAGTCCGTTTTCAGTTTTTTCCATCAGGTTCAGACTTCATTATGGGCGTGGCAATATTTTGCCCCCAAATTAGCCAGGTACGTAGACATATATCACCCTAACTCGGGAACGAGGCATCCGATTTTAAAAAGTGAAACACCAAAAAATATGTAACAAAAATTTTTTATTTCAGTCACATACAGTTTTTCTTTATCTCTTATCGTTTTGGAATTATTTAGAAGTTAATCGAGAAAAAAAAATTTTTTCGTGCAAAAATCTTAATTTTTTTCAGTTTAAAAACGGAATTTAAAAAAACTTAAAGAAAATATTCAACACTGCACTTTTGTCTAATCTCAAAAATAAAAAAAACTGTAAACCATAAAAATCGGTTAAAAAATTTAGATTTTAGTTTCAATATACCAAATTTACCCAATCTTGTAATACAACCAACCTTTCATATGCATGACGATAGCATTTCGTTAGGTGAACAGGTAAAGACAAAAGTATAACGGTATTTTACATGGTTCTTGGATTTAAAAGTTATAATATAGTGTTTTTCATTAACCTGTAATTCTAAATCGAAAACATTAGGGTAGATTCTAATATTTATTGTAGAAGTATATGTAGAAATTGATGGACAATAAGTAAGTCAGTTTTAATTTGATATCGTGGTGTTTCACTTTTTAAAATTGGATGCCTCGTTCCCGAGTAAGGGTGAAATATGTCTACGTACCTGGAAAAAAACTGAAAACGGATTCGAGTTTAGCGCATCAAAATCCATATATAGTAGTGCACATAGTTTTATTTAAAGGAGCGACAAAAGCTATTTTTTGCAGAGCAGTGTTATCTTATGTTGTATTCCAAACATAATTGCCGACATTAAATAAAACATTTATCAATATAAGATCCATTCTCTCTCATTTAATCAAAAATTATAAACAAGAAAAACAAAATAGTATCATCCTCCTTATAGGAGGATACCCCTTATATATATACTCAAAACAAATATTTCAAGCTAAACGACAGATATTGATTTTCAACTCGATATACATATATATACTCTTTCCCCTCTTAAAATAAATATAATACTGAGTACTTGGCCCGAATTTAATTTTAATTTATATATATATATATATATATATATATATATATATATGTATATATATATATATATATGTATATATATATATATATATATATATATATATATATATACGAGCATGTGTGTTTATGTATCTTGTGTTATTGTTTTGATTGACCACACATACTCTAGATGGAACATATACAGTTTAATGTAAATAAAGTTAACAAAATCGTAGTTCATAACATGAATGAATGAAAATTTGGCACACATTTCAACTGCAAGTACTTAATGATTTACTGGAAAATCTATAAGCAAAAGTAAGTGTTTGCATATGAATACCTCAATCACAAATGAAAGTGCTGTGATATGTATTTTAAATATTATTTCACATTTCTCCAGAAGAAATAAATATTTGTAGAAAATACACTCATTTACGATATCATATATATTGAAATGATAGATTTATTTACTCCTTGTACATTCATCTAGTGTTTTGCCGAATGTCAAACTTTGATATTCACGAATTTGAAATTCTGAAATACTACTCGCGAAAGCCGGTGAATAAAACCCTAATACATAATGGTAGGTATTTAATGATAAATATTGGATATGTAAAATACATCCAATATATAAGGGAATATATCCAAGGGATATATTTCCATACATTATTTTTCGGAAAAAAATTCCTTTAATCGTAAAGAATAGTATATTTGGGTTGAAATGATTCATTCCCTCGTTAATATCAAAAACCAATGATCGAATTAATGCCATATAAATTCATTTGATGAGAGATATTTGGCACAATTCTAGTTATGTGTGATGTGGTTACCGGTATTTACAGCATAAGATTTTTTAATGTTTCTATATAGAAATTTGTACCTAAATATTTTGCTATTAATTTATTAATGCTTCCTCTGTCCTTGAAAGGAATATAATTATGTAGCCTAAGAACTATTTTACCTTCGAATATATAGTCCAGTTTGTTAAAAACTGTTGAAAAATGTTATTCGAACAGTCGTCAAAACTGTGAAAAATATTTTATTCTTAATTGAGTAATTTTTTGTACGTGAATTAATGAAATTCAAACGTACGTGAATTAATGAAAGTCGAAATAAGATTTGTGCAATTCCAATTACATATAATTTAATTAGAACTACATGTTATTAAAATTTTTTTAATTACAATTACAAAAATAATATTGGAATTGAAAAAAAGTTAATGACTATATGTAATTACAATTGAAAGCCCTCAATTACAATTACAAAAAATTGTATTTGGAAAGATATAAACTACAAGTCACAATCAGATGTGACGTTTTTTATTACTTTCAGTTAAAAGTAGTTGCAATTGCGATTGGGTAACCACATATTTGTTATAATTATTTTTCTAACTTTGTGAACGTGATTTCGGTGTGTTTTGCATGCAAAGCGTACAAATGTTACAACAAGATTCCAATTTTCTCAAAATTCCTAGGAAGCTTCCCTGACTGCTTATGAGAGCTCGGCCCAATGTCGGTATATGTGTGAGTGTATGTGTAAGTATGTGACCTGAGCCAAATCAAACTGGTAGCGCTGAAGAGCGTTTCTGAACTTAGATTTTCTGTGAATATGAACCGATTCGAGCCGGTAGATATCAAGAGCTTCGCAGTTCAACTTGGCGGGAAGTTAAATTGATGTCCATATATTTTGAAACCTATTATTATTTTGAAGAAATACTAACACTCATATTCACCAATCAGAAATAAACGTTTTAAGATCATACATGCCACATCAAGGTATATAAAAATAAATGGTTTTTTTTATTTTATATTGTGGTTAGTGTTGCCATATCCTTTTTGAAAAAAAAACTTACGATTTCTGAAAAAAAACTTACTTTTCCTGATCCAACCTTTAAATAATGGGTGCTCTTCACGTGATTTATTGCAATTTGGCAGTTTTTTTTTGAGTTTTTGCTTGAACGAGGTGCAGGTATTACATACTCGTCTAAAAAAAGCTGTTCTATTATAAAGAAAGCTCACCATATCTTCTCAAATATTTATCCATTGTATGCTCAAAATTTAATTAGTTATGTATACACTTTTCTTCTTCTTATGGCAGGTTAAAAAGTCTTAACCTTTTTTATATACATACATAAAGGCAATAAGTAAATTCGCGGCAAACTTCTAGCTTTCTAAATCTTTGGCTGATTACTTTCAATAATTTTTCTATGCAAATATGTTTCACAGTTTGGAGCCGGAGAAAATATTATTGTAGTGTGTTTAATACATATACATACGTTGAACAGAAACAAAAATAGTGCTGCAAAAAAAGTAATCGATCGCATTGTTGTAACTATTAATGGTTTGGATTTCAAACTTTAAAAACAAAAATTTAATAGAAATTGAAATTTAAAAAATTAAATTTTGCATAAAAAACTTTAAAAATCTGACGTAATTGTAAGAACTTATTTTAAAAAAAAACTGAAATCATCACTCCAAAATACTGCCAAAATCAGTTAAAACTGAACATTTGGCAACGCTGATTGTAGTGAAAGATCTATTTAACAAGTTCAACCCGCCCTTAAAGTTTTTACATCCAGTTCGAAAATTGTTATCGTTAGGTGGAATCATTTTATTATCCGGGCGACAAAAATTGACGGATGACATTTTTAGACAAATGGTTCTATTTAAACCACACATTTTTAAATAATTTTTCTTCAATATTATCGTATATTTAAATAAATAAGATTTCAGCAATTTATTCCGCGAAATATCCGACTGACCTTGAGCTTTGTTAATAGTCATTGCAAAAGCCAAACGAACGGGAAACTGTAATCGTTGAAATTGAAATGGTATATCAGTGGGAATCATGGGGATGCGCGTTATTAAAATATCTTTGCCTTTTAATTTCCCATCAAAAATTGCCGCTTTTATTACATAATTCATCAATTTTTTGACAGCAAGTCTTAAATAAGTCAAATGACGCGAGCAAGCAGAGCCTTATACCGAATAAATGTAATTCTCATAAAAAATATATACATTTTATAAAGGGAAAACACACCATCTTAAAAGTGCGCTTATAACGCATATTGGCAGAAAATTTTTCGACGTTTTTCTTTATAAACCATCAGTGAGAGTAGATCTTTCTAACGCATGTGTTCGTATAAAAATCTCGGGTTATAAGATCACGAATATAGGACAATTCATTTTTATTTATCATATACATATATAACCATGTATGTGTTACCACTAATGGAAAATATTTTGATTCAGAAACGTATTTATAAAGTAAAATAGTTTCACACTTTGCTAATACACAGTGTAATAGAATCTAATATCATTTAAGTGAATAAACACTTGTCTGGGTATATACATTTTACGTTTTATTGGGAAAATTTGTGTGAACGTACCTTATGTCTTCTTTAACATATGAATGTATTAACTTTTATGGTATTCTAAATAGAAAACATTTCGTCACCAGAAACACAAAGTCCTAATTGTGTAAGGCTGGGTTTGGTTTGTGATATTTGGGGATCATTTGTAAATTCACATTTTGTTTAAGATAATTTGTGCGTAAAATGAGAGGCTTAAAGCTTTTCAAACCTGTGATTGAAGCCTTCCGAGGAATTGGCAAAGCACCAAAATTAAATAACTATGGCTTAACCACTAACAAACAAAGCTCAATTATAATTGGGGTATTCACATTGTGTGCTATTTTGTCATATTGCCATGAAATCATAATATATTAGACCTGTTTAAAAAAGTTGTAGTTGTGCTGCATATAAAAATGTTATAAAATAATAGCACTCTTTCAGGGTTGTTTATGTTTTGTCATAAAATAGCTCTAGAGATCTGAGTCGAACGGCTGAAAACCCTTAGGCGGGACGCTGATAGTGTGTGTTTGCCGCTGTTACTTATATACGATTCACGACTAAGAAACGGCTAAGAAGTTATTCATACCTATATGTCCGTACATTAAATCACATTTTTATAAAATAAAAATATATGAAAGAGAATTAAATTTCAAAAAAACTAGACAGGAATTCCTCTCGTTTAACTTATGCAACTGGCAGCCACAGAAAGTTTTACCAATTGCCGACACCAAAAAGGTGTATTTCATATCTAGACAGCAGCAGTTTTAGTTTATACATACAAATTCTTGAAATACTTTGAATAATAAGCAACACACCTGTTTTCTGAACAAAGGCGATTTTTGTTTACATGTTTCATGGAGCTACCACATTTTTCGCATAAATTAATTGAAGTATTTAAGTCTGACTGTAAAGCTTAAAGCGTATTATATAGAGTTTAATAATGCATCAAAATTAATTAAAACTACATTTAAATATTCACTAATTTATTGGGCATAAGTTAACACGGGTTGTTCACACTTGTCATATATTTCGCGCTATTATTTTATGACTTATGACTTTATGACTGTAGTGTAAATCCCCCAAATATATATATGCCAATATGGCAAGTTATACCTCTTATATATTTTAGCGAATTATATGTAATTTTTTTTGATTTTTTCCACCAATTAAACGTAATTGTGTTTTTTGCTCATTTGCAACTACAGCAAAATTTAATAGTATTAAAATACATCAGTTACAATTACCAAAAAAAATTTTAAATGCAAACAATAGATAATCATTACAGTCCAAGTTTAGTGGTAACATACTCACACTTCTTGGCAAAAACATGAATACTTATGCTACCAACTTTCCAGCAGCTTTTAACGACCACTTCGGGACAGTAATTTCAAAAACCTTTAATGACAATATGCCATCCAATATTGCCTATTTAAATACAAGCACGTTTAACGTGTTTTTGTCAAATTTACATTAACATGTATTGAAATAGTTATAAATAATATCGTAGGTAATGCTATAATAAAATTATTTGATATATTCTTCTAGCCGCTTGGCAAACACGATAACGCTGATATATATCACACACAATTTTTGTTCAAATCTTAATTGAGAGATCGGAATTAAAGTCAAGGTATTTTTGAATGTCGAATAGTATGTAGAAATATATATATATATATATATATATATATATATATATATATGTATATATTTATATATATATATATATATTTATATATATATATATATATATGTATGTATACACAGAGAAAACAGTACCTAATAAAATAGAACAAAATTAATAAGATTTCTCTATGGTTTTTCTTCAAGAAGAAATTCTTATTATTTAATAAGGAAAACCTAATTAAAAATATCAAGAAGAAATCCTATGGTTTTTACTAGGTAATCTTCTTGTTTTTTTTTCAAAAATAGTTTCTTCTTGATTTTATTAGGATTTCTTTTTGTTTTTTCAAAAAGATTTTGTTCTTGATTTTATTAGGTTTTGTTTTTTCAAAAAGATTTTCTTCTTCATTTTATTAGGTTTTCTTTTTGTTTTTTTTTTAAGATTTTCTTCTTAATTTTATGAGGCTATCTTCTTCTTTTTTTTTTAATAACACTTCTTGAGTTTGTTTGATATTATAAATTTTTATTAATAAATTCTCTTCAAGTATGTAGAAGAATAATATAAGGAATTATAATTCTATAGAAACTAATTCAGTACTCAGTAAGTAAAAATATAATAAAAAAATTTTAAAGTCATATAATATAATTATGAAAAATTAATATAATTATGAAAATTTTCAAAATTGTGAACCCTTACAAGTTCATAACATGACAAATTATTGTATCGTGGCCATTCATGAAAAATATTCGTCAAAGAACTGGCATTTTGTATCTCATCAATTCTAATTTTCCTCGTTTCCCTCCAGAAAGAAATTACCTGATCATGTGGACTGCAATTGTGATGCAACCAGCATATTTGATCAAAATGTTTATTTTTGAGAGAGGAAGATATATATAAAAAGATATGTATATAACTTTAAGGAATTTGTAATGGTCATACCGTTATGAAAATCTTTAAGAGATTCCTCCGGAGTGGTAAATATGTATATCATCGGAGTTTTCTTTTTCAACATTAGTCCGAAGAGAAAATAATTTTCCTGTTGGATTTCTCTTCCCGCCTTTCCGCTTCAAAACAATTTTGGTTTCCATATGATCTTTCAGTTTTCGATGCGTTTTGCCAAATAGATGCTATTATTTATCAATTAGATTTAGTTAATTTAAATAATAACTTTTTCTTTTTTAAGCAAAAATATTTTTATTATGTTTTCCACTTTCTTACTTATCACTTGTCCACTTTAAACTAAGAGTTTGATTTAAGCTGCATATGGTTAGAGATGTTCCACGCAACATTTATACAAACACGCAAAAAAAATATATAAATGTAAAAACAAAAAGATCATAAACAAGTAAAAGTGCTATATTCGGCTGTGCCGAATCTTATATACCCTTCACTAACGTACGTCTGCTTTCTAACTTATAAAATAGTTTCAGTTAGCAAAAAATAAAAACAACTTCAGTTGCGTTTTTTGGTTACTTAAAAAAAATATTCCAAATTTCCCACCCTTGGAAAAGAAATTTTAATTTTTCAAATTTTTTTTAGCGATAGAAGTACTCATAATGTGTAAAGCGGTTTTAATTATGCAAAAGTACAAATTTTTAACCGTTCATGTTATACAAAATATTGTAGTATCCAACCCTGGAATCGAAATTTTTATTTTTTTTAATTTTTAATACCAATTTTGTTTTGCCGAAATAAAAAATAATTTTAACTTGGAAAAAAACGACATTAATTAATTTTTGGTTATGTATTGTATAAAAAAAATCTTAAATTTCGGAAACCTGGATGGCAACTTTAATTTTTTAAATTTATTTTAATCGATGTAAGTCTTAGTGATACCAAAATTGGTTTTATTTAAGAAAAACTTAAAATTTTTAAACATTTTAGTTACTATATGTACCACAAAATATCGAATGTGCCAAGAACAAACAAAAAAATTCCCACCCCTGGAGACGAAAACTAAATTTTTTAAAATAATGTTTTACCAATGCAAGTCTTTATGATGTATAAAGCGGTTTTATATAAGAAAAACTAAAATTTTTAACAATTCTTATCACTTTCATGTACTACAAAACATGCAATATCCAACACTGGAAACGAAATTTTGATTTTTTCTTAATTTTTGATACCAAATTTGTTTTGCCAGAATAAAAAATAGTTTTAGCCAAGAAGAAACGACGTTAATTGATTTTTGGTTATTTTATTGTATTAAAAAATTCAAATTTCCTAACCCTGAATGGGAACTTTAAATTTAAAAATATTTTTTCATCCATACAAATCTTCATGTTACCAAAAACGGTTTTATTTAAGAAAAACTTAACATATTTATATATTTTAGTCATTATATGTACCACAAAATACCGAATGTGCCCAAAAAATATTTCAATTTCCGATCCTTGGAGGCGAAAATTAAAACTTTTAATTTTTTACCCATACAAGTCTTCATGATGTATAAAGTGGTTTTATTTAAGGAAAACTACAAATTTGTAACCATTTCTGTCACTTTCATGTACTACAATATATATCAGTTTTCGAGCCCTGGAATCGAAATTTGTTTTTTTTAAATTTTTGATACCAATTCTGTTTTACCAGGACAAAAAATAATTTTAACCAGGATAAAACAACTTTAGTTGATTTTCAGTTATTTTAATGTACAAAAAATATTAAAATTTCCTCACCCTGGATAAGAATTTTTCAATTTTTAAATTTTTTTCCATCTATACAAATCTTCCTGATGTATAAAACGGTTTTATTTAAGAAAAACTTAAAATTTTTAAACATTTTAATTATTATATGTACCACAAAATACCGAATGTGTAAAAAAAAATATTAAATTTCCGATCCCTGGAATCAAAAATTTAATTTTTTTTAAATTATTTGTTACCAATGAAAGTCTTCATGATGTATAAAGCGGTTTTATTTAAGAAAAATTACATATTTGTTACCACTTTCGTTACTTTCATGTACTACAAAATATTGCAGTACCGAACCCTGGAATCGAAATTTTGATTTTCATTTTTGATACCAATTTTGTTTTGCGGAAATAAAAAGTAATTTTAACCAGGAAAAATGACGTCAGTTGATTTTTGGTTAGTTTATTGTATAAGAAAAATTTGAATTTCCTAACCCTGGATGAGAGCTTTAAATTTTTAATTTTTTTTCATGGATGCAAATCTTTATTACACCAAAAGCGGTTTTATTTAAGAAAAACTTAAAATTTTTAAACATTTTAGTTATTATATGTACCACAAAACACCGAATGTACCAAAAAAAAAATTTTGTAATTTCCCATCCCTGGAAAAAAATTTTGTTTTTTAAGTTTCAAATGGACAATTGAGGAGTCCCAAGGCATGAAATAGGTTCAATTTTCAAAAAAGCAAAAAAATAATCGGTTTTTGGTGGTAATTTTGCGTCGAGAATTAGGTGTAAGCTTCCCAGCTCTGGAACCGCCCTTCCAATTTTTCTGAATTTCAATACCACTCTAAGTTAGCTCACAGACGGACAGACGGACATCGCTCAATCGTCATCGCTATTCATAAGGATCCGAAATATATATACTTTATGGGGTCGCATATTGATATCGAAGAAATTACACACGGAATGACAAACCTAAATATACCCTTTCACATTTTTGTGAAGGGTATAAAAATTGTCTCTACATATGTTGATTTGTATGTATTCATGAAATGACAAGCCAAGAAGATATTCTTATTAAAAAAAATTAATAAGATATTTTACACATGATCAAATAGAAACCTAATGACATCAAGAAGGAAGACCTAATTAAAAAAAGTATTGAGTAGGCTTAATGAAATCAAAAAGAAATTGCTTTTGAAAAAATTAATAAGCCAGCTCAGTGAAATTAATAAGAAATTCTTGTTTTATACAATTTATAACCTCCTCACCCCTCAACCAAAAAACGTTTCATAGAGAAAATCTTCTTGAATCTACTAGGCAGTTTTCGCTCTGGGTATATAAATACATATATATATATATATATATATATATATATACATATATATATATATATATATATATATATATATATATATGAATATATATATATATATATATATATATATATATATATACATATATATATATATATATATATATATATATATATATGTATATATATATATATATATATATATATATAAATACATATATATATATATATAAATATATATATATATATATATATATATATACATATATATATATATATATATATATATATATATATATGAATATATATATATATATATATATATATATATACATATATATATATATATATATATATATATATATAAATATATATATATATATATATATAAATATATATATATATATATATATATATATATATTTATATATATATATATATATATATATATATATAATATGTTCTAAATTTATTAAGCTTAAGGTCTCTTTATTTTTATTATATTATAAAATTGTTTTTTAATATTTCGTCACTCCTTTGTGTGACTTCTTCAGGAAATTTATTTTAATTTTAATTTAGTGACGAAATATTGAAAAACAATTTTATAATATAATAAAAATAAAGAGACCTTAAGCTTAATAAATATTAGACCACATTATTAATCAAAAAGAGGTAAAAAAACTAGAAGAATTATATATATATATATATATATATATATATATATATATATATGTATATATATAATATAATATAATAGCTTAATTATCTTATTATATTATATATAATCATGAACGGTGAAACAATCTTGTTCTTGCTTTAGAGTTAATATGTACTATTTTTGTACATATATTTTATCAAAAATGCTATTTGCGCCAAATTTATTTTGCAAGTGTAGGATACAAAATTTCATTAAAATTTGGTGTTTCAATATACAATGTTGCCATTGCCCTTAAAGTGTTTGTCGCTTTTACCTTAATATTCGACATCTTAATGTATTACTTAAAACAAATTTGAATTGGAAAACGAAATCACCAAGCGTTTAAACATTTAGAATATAAGGTTGGATTTATTTCAATATAGATTTCGTTATTAATATATGTAATTGAGTGCACAATTAAAACAGTTCCTACCTAGGGATATCAAGAGATTTAATATCTGGACGAAATTCGATAATTATGTCCGAAGAGTAATTAATTTCACTTATTTTCAATTACTTATATATAAATAATGTGGGTTAGTTAATATTTGTACTGTATGTAACAAACTTCCTAAGTGTTTATGTAGTCATAAACACAGATAAGTGTTTATGACTACATAAGATAAGTTTTATTTTTCTTTGTTTTTTCGCAAGTAGCTGCCATTTTAGTAGATAACCTTCAAATGATGTAAATTTTTTGTATTTTATCCTGTCAGTTAATAGCGTGATGACATGTTTAGACAATTTTTTCAGTCTGGCATTTAATTCACGCAAATAATGTTTAAACAATTGTTCGACGAATTTATTCACACACACAGAATGGCTGAGTACTAAAGTTTCTGTTTTTGTTATGAATGGTCTAAACATCAAAACACGACAATAACGAGAAACATGAGCTGCAAAGTATACACACATACACTAGGCAAGAGCTAAACAGTTTTTGTCTAAATTCAAACAAATATTTCTTCAGTAGTAAGAAGGATGAAGTCAGCAAGGATAATATAAAACATATGCAGGCTTCTTCACAAACGGGCATGCAAGAGAAGTGCGAGTTTTTTTTAGTGCGAGAACGGTTTTGTTTCGTCATAAATACAGTCAGACTTTTTAATTTTTATGTGTGTTGTGTTGTTTGAAAAGCTTATTTTCATGTACGTACTTACATGGATATACTTCTGTGAGTAGATATTTTCACTTCTTTAAGTACAATTTTGCATTGTTGTTGTTGTTATTGTTATTAGCTTGTTTTACTTTTGCATACGTGTGCATGCACTTGTACATATGCAAATTTTTCAATATATTTTAACATAAGATAATGTAATACAGACTCTCAGATTTTTTATTTATTTTATTTGACATCAACGACCCATGAAAGTGTTTGTTGATTTGATGGTTTCTTGCACTCTTACTTTCACTTTTTCACACAAGTTCTAAAATCGTGCTCATTAACTTTGAGAGGTGGAATTGCTTGTTAAATTTGCACATTTTTAAATACTTTTATAACACTTTGTAGATCATATATATTTTCCTTCATGTACTGTATGTCTTTGCTTATATGCACATGTATCCTTGATGCATATTGCACAAACGAATATACAGCCATGCTCAAAGTACATCGATTTGAAAATCAAATATGTGTATGCATTTGCAACAATTGTTATTAATGACAGGCTTTAGGCTGTGACAGTGACTATTTACATATACATATGTATGTATTTCTTTATCTGTTCACAAATACACTTATAGCAGGGATAAATGGAAAATATGCAAAACCAGTTCAAATGCTGTTGTTTTATTCATTTCTTGAGTATTAAAAAATTCACTTTTGAGCTCAAATGAATAAAATAAAACACATTCACAATGCTTTTGGTTTACTTATTTCTCAATATAAAAAAATCACTTTCAAACTAAAATATATATTATTATATACATACATAAATGTATATGCTATTATTTAAACTTTATGTCAAGCTTATTTTGGTAATATAATACAGCGTATTAGGGGGTTGTTTTTAGTTGATTTAGCTTAAAGAATTTCAATTGTGACTTATGAACAGATTTAGGTTAACATGTTTCTTAAACTGTCGTACTGTATCACCAATCACTTGAAAAATTGCGATTATTCACTCTGACTTAATTTGTTTTAAATATTAATTAATGCTTTATTTATTGGTATAATTACACTTTCACTTTAATACAGACATTAATTTACAACTTGTAACCCAACAAATTTCAATATATATATATATACACATATATATATATATATATATATATATATATGTATTATTTAACTTTCGACATGCTTTGAAACATTATTATTTGTATACTTTCCAAATATTTCAATTCAAGGATAACAACAGAAAACATTAAGTTTTTTTATATTTTTAAGCAACACAAAAATTGGTATATGATTTTGTGGTAAAAAAAAATACCTTGAATATGAAATTTTTTATGTACTGTTATTTTTTGTGATTATAAACGACCGGTTTAACAATTCACAAACTGCTATGGACTTGTCTCATACACTCACAAGCAAAATGGCACAATGAAAGCAATTTAAAGGCGACATCGCGTGGGTTTGTTAAGAGAACAGATTTCACCGAATATTCACCGTAGACTAAATGCAGTAGCCTAGCTGGTGTACGCCCGAACAACATGAACGTTAAGGAATGTTGGCAGTCACGAAATTTTACAAACCTTGTATCAAGTAATAGACAATTGTAGAGCGTAACTAAAAATCATTCATCCATGACTTAATACATACAATATCACATGTTAATAAAGAATTCTGATCTCGACTGCGCATAATCCTCTCGCAAAAAGCTTTCGGATTTGCATTCGGAATTAGAAAGAGTAAATGAGTGAAAGTTAGTGGATATATGAAACCAAGGGATTTTTAAAATATATACTCTTTCACGGCGTTTCCCATTTAACATGCTTTCTACAACACAATTTTATTAATATAAATAATATATACTTAAGGACATACACACATATGTGTGTACTTCCTTACTAAACAATATATCATATACATATAACATTTGCTAGGGACTTCGTTCAATTGTACTTTAAAAAATAAAAGTTGCTACTCCAAGTACGCTGGTACCGTAAACTTTTTTTGCGTTATCGTATGTTACTAACAAAATACTCTATAAAAGTGGACGACTCACACTCTAACGATTTGGTATACCATTTTATGTTGAAATTATGAATATAAAAACAAATGGATGTTGCGAAAATACAAATTGATAACAGATAATTTAAATTGATAGTGAAAAAAATCAAGTTAATATTCAAAAATCAAGATTATGAAAATCCGAATTGATAACAACAAATCAGAAATAATCTTGAGAAAATGCTAATGGTGTATGTAACCACAGAAAATCTTGAGTTTTTCTTATAATACGATTAAACAGCTAATTATGATTAAAACTCTCTCTTGAAGACTGTTTAAAACTAAGAAGATGGAATTCCTGCTCAAGATGGATGATGTCAAACCAAATTCAAAGTGGAGCTATGTATATTGTTTTTTATAGTGGTAGAAAACTTTAAAATGATAGAAAACATATTTTCAAATTAACATAAAATTTATTTTATTCCAATAATGGTGCTCTGACTTCTGGCACATGACTACTACAGCTACCTCGGACGTATTCGATAACGAGCGACTTCACATATTCCCACAGAAAATAATCTAGCGGTCTTAAATCGCACGATCATAGAGGCCAATTAATGGTTAATCAAATTAATTGCTCCAAAGGATGATATGTTGACCGTGAAATGGGCGTACTTCGCGATACGCATGACGAACAGAGCCATTATTTAAAAATATTTTTACATAATTTTGATCAGTTGTATGGTCGTCTATTCATTTTGGAATGCCAAACCAAACTAAACATAAATCACTTGACAGCTGAAAAATGCCTAAAAAAGTTTTGCGAACTAGTAGTTTTATAACTCTATAAGATACAACCTTCACTGATGTTTTCAGTGAAAAAATATCATAACTACTTTCTAATTTTTAGGTTTAAAAATATCCTCTGTATTTTGCAATAGCTTGTATCGAAGACCTTAAAAATAGAAAGAAACTACTAGAATAGTCGACAACATAAGTTGTTTTATTTTGCACAAGCACTTGCATATTTAATTTAGTTAATATTTTGGGTGTTTTTAAACTCTTTAATTTCAATTATGTGCTAGTTCTTTTTTCCCAAAATTTAATTAAAAAATTAAATTGATCAGTTGAAAGGTTTGAGTCGGAAAAAACCAACCAGTTGTAGAACAAAACGTAAGAACTTTGGTATTTGTTTCAAAGCTTCTCACTTAGTAAAGTGGAAGTATGAAATAAATGTCTTTAGTTATTCTAAGAAATGTTGGCTAAAGGTTCCCTGATGATCTGCATTAGCCCCAGTGAAATGCGCATAGGAAGTAGCTAAAACCCCTCAACTGATCAATTTGAATTTTTTGAATCCAATTTTGGGAAAAAAGAGCTAGCACATAATTAAAATTAAAGACACTTTCTAAAGTCGGCTAAGCTTGCTTAGTAGCAGGCCCTTACTGCCAAAATCTAGAACGATACCCAACAACTTGCTAAGAAATCAGTTAACGATCCGCAATGACTATATTTTCATTCACCAACCTTTCTCTCAAGAACTAAGAACTAAGTGTTTTTGAAAGTGTCCTAGCATCTTTAGGAATTTCCATATTTCCTAATAATTCACATAAATTAAATTAATTTAGTCCATTTTCAGTTTACAATTTGAACTGTCAATGGTTTCGTGCTAATACTGACTGTATATTCTTGAAAGTTTTCTTCAATATTCGGTGTTTTAATTTTTTTTCGATTTAAATTTTGTGCTTTTTGCTATTGATGTTATTTGCGCTTCTTCCTTTCTTTTTAAATTTTTAGCTGTCATCGCCTCCTTTTATTTAAATTCACTTACTGTATCTTGAATTAAGGATTGTAACCACAAGATTTGATTGTATTTTATATTGAACTTGAAAAACTAAATAACTTCACTCCCCGATTTTTTTTATAAATGGAAAAAACACAAAGATTGGCCTGTTACAAAAAAAGCGCAGCATTTAATCACGTATTCGCGTAAAATTTAATGAAAATATATATAATTTTAATCCCTTTTTAAACACGATCAGCGTTTGCTATACAATGTGCTTATGTACTTTAAATGCAACTCTCTTTATTCATCACAGCGAATCATATATTTTAATCGCGTAAGTGATTTTTTCAAAATAATCTGCCAAATGGAAACTGGGTACACATAATTAAAATACAAGTACATATGTATAATATGTGATACCTATCTATCTATATATATATATCTATATATATATATATCTATATATATATATAAATATATATATATATATATATATATATATATATATATATATATATATATATACATATATATATCATCAAAAGAAATCAAGCTTGCATTATCAGATATATGTATATATATATATCAGATATATATATATATATATATATAGGAATATATATATATATATATATATATATATATGTATATATATATATATATATATATATATATATATATATATTTATAAGAAACTATTTATCTCTTATTAATATTGATATTTCGATATCCTCTGTATAAAAACATAAAACAACAAATATATTGATATTTGTAATATTTGAAAAGAATTCTGTTGTTTGTTAATAAATTATAATTAATTTTTGTTTGTTATCCTGAAGAAAATATCCAAAGGATATCGAAATATAGATATTTATAAAAGATAAATTACTTTTTATGAAAATAAGCCATAAGCTCAAAATTACTATTTAAAATATATAACAAAAATCGTTTGTTCAATATTCTAAATAACTGTGTTTTTTAACATTATTAAATGTAACTTCTGTTTAGGCACGAATATGCAGCTAATATTTTAATATTATTTTATTAATATATTAAGCTTTAAAATTTCTTACATATGAGCGCAGAGCTAAGCAGATCTCCTAATTAAAAGCCTTACCGAAGTTTCTACATGCAACCAAAACAACATTGCATCATTCAGGAGCTAAATTTTTAATTGGTTTTACTTAAACCTGACCCGCTATGTATAAAATCGGAATCTACATCAAATTACCTTAGAGTGAGGTATATAACTCTTTAATTGTAAATATTAAAAATATGCTCTAAAATATGTTTTATTTAGTAATAAATCGTTGTCGTAAAAAGATGTCAATATGGTCCTTATTTCCGAGTATTCCTATTGACCAAACATCAAATATTTTCTTCAAATTATTAAGTACGACATCTTAGCTGTTTGATACCAAAAAAAATCCGAATATTTTTAAAAATGAATTAAGGGTTGGTCGTACTCTACGATTTTCCACTGTGCGTAGTAGTAATACGGACATATCACAGTTTCTGTTCGAAGTAGTTTTCATTGTTTATGCTAATAATATGGTAATGTTAATAATTTGGCGAGTCAATAAAAAACCCTTCAAAACACAGACTCTAAAATAAATGAATAAAGAGTCACTAGCACCGATACGGGAGAGGAATAAGAAGATCTTCTACTGCTTCAGTACGATCTTGTTGCGCCTCTACCGGAGCGATGTCAGAAAGAATCGCGAACAAGGTGTAGATGAAGCGGTGATGTCGGACGCAGCTCCATTCGACGCAGAAGACACCCAAACAGTTTCCGAACTGGTGGGTGAATTCTGCGAACGGATGAATGTTGCGGAGGACGACGAAGATGTCCTTCTGTATTCAAGGCAGGAGGACGTCAACACAACCGTCATTGCTACGGATGGTGAAGGTGACGCAAATAAAACTTCACCACTCTAAAGCAGCGTCCGCTGCTTTTCTCCTCCGGCTGGCTGACAGGAAGGAGGAGCTTGTAATGGTGCAGGAACCAGGATCCACCAGGGCCGGATTCATAGACTTAAGACCATGATTAGATCGTGCATTTTGGCTAAGAACTCTTTGTGTATCTTCATTTTATCTGAATACAGTGTTGAGGACACCGTTTCTGCACCCTTGGAGACCCCGTCTGGGACAGTACGGATGGTCTCGAGCTACATGGCACATAACCACGTAGGCGGCCCACCCAATGAGAAGGTGCGTGGTATTGTGACCAGGGCATCGAGCACCGGGACGTCGTTGATAATATGTGCCGACGCTAATTCACACCACACCTCGTTGGGTAGCAGTGATACCAACGAAAGAGGTGAGTGTCTTTTTGATTTTATATTGAATCATAATCTTGATATAGTTAATAGGGGTTCAGAACCCACTTTTGTTGTGTCCAACCGTGAGGAGGTCTTAGACATCACACTGGTTGGCACACGTCACACAAATCTGATTAGCGACTGGAGGGTTGCAGACGCCTGCTCCTTTTCTGACCATCTCTATATTGACTTCAGCATAGGGCTAGGTGTTGAGAGATCGAGTCCTATAGTGAATAGGAAGAAGATCGACTGGGAGCCACAGAACAACCTGCCCTATCATCGATTCCACCGATGAATGTCATCGGGGATATTGACTCTGCTGTGGAGATTCTAAATTAATCATTCCGCTACGCCACTAACATGGTCTGCAGGCTAGTAATTTGCAGGGGCAAGACCAAGCCACCTTGGTGGAGCCTGGAAATTGCAGATTTACGCAAGGTATGTTGCAGGTTATTCAATGAGGCTAAAAGATCAGGAGACTGGTCAACATACAAGTCCTCAGTGAATAGGTTTAAGAACCTTGTAAGGAACGCAAAAAGGAAGTCTTGGGGGACCTTCTGCAGTGAAGTAGAGGGATCTTCCGAGACCAACAGACTGCGTAAGATACTGTCAACCACAGCGGTTGTACCTAGCTACATGCAGAAACCCTGTGGTAGCTGCACCATGAATAGTCAGGAAACGCTAAGGCTATTACTTGACACTCATTTTCCTGGCAGTCAGGCACTGCCTGTAACAGGTGCTACTACTGACTGCTCAACTGGCGGCACAGCTACAGTTCCATTGAGTATCGACAGACTGCGCTGGGCCATTAACAGCTTCGATCCGTATAACTCCCCAGGTCCAGATGGAATAATTCCAGCTGACCTACAGAGGAATGCGGAGATTGTGCTAACTTAGCTCTCTGTGATTTACAAAGCGTGCCTTCCTTAAGCTTATTTGCCAGCATGCTGGCACATTTGTAGGATAATCTTTATCCCTAAAGGGGGTAAGACATTCCACACTACAGCTAGGGACTTTAGACCCATAAGTCTTACTTCTTTTTTGTTTAAAACGTTGGAAAGAGCAATTGATATTCATCTGAGAATGACCATACCCAGGAATGGTCTCTCAGAGTCACAGCATACACGAAAGGCAAGTCTGCATAGAGAAATCTCTCGAACACAAGGAATTCACTATGGTAGCCTTCCTGGACATTGAGGGTGCTTTCAACTACGTCAATCCTGTGGGATTGATATTAATATCTGTAGGTTTGTTAAAAATCTGCTTACCTTCAGGGTCATCAGGGCCTCGATTGGGGATGCAAGTGAGTACAGAGCAGTCAATCGAGGCACTACACAGGGAGGTGTCTTATCACCCCTTCTGTGGAATCTGACTATTAATTCGCTCCTGCTAACTCTAGAGCGCAGACTAGTTAAGACGGTCGCATACGCCGATGATGTTGCGGTGGCGATCTCTGGTAAACACTTGCATACCATATCTCAGTGTATGGAGTCCGCACTGGCAATCCTAAGAAAATAAAGTACCAATAGTGGGCTTAGTGTGAATCCAGCCAAAACTGAGCTGGTACTCTTCACTGGGAGGTACAAGATTGACAGTTTCACACATCCGAAGCTGAACAGTACCCCCTTGGTAATATCTGACAGCTTGGGTGTACTCCTAGATAGCAAGCCATCATGGAACCTCAACATCCATGCGAGGGCGGATAAGGCCCTGGTGGCCATTTATACATGCAAAAGGGCAGTTGGTCTCAACTGGGGTGTAAACCCCAGAGGGATCAACTGGATCTTTGAGGCTGTTGTTAAGCCAATACTCTTTTATGGAGTACTGGTGTGGTGGAATGCGATGGAGAAGGTTACTCATCGCAGGATCTTTGAGAAAATCTTTCGTCTAGTAGCGAGACTGATGACAGGCGCGCTCAGATCGACTCCAACTGGGGCATTCTTAACCATGTTGAACTGGCTCCCAGTGGACATTCTGGCCAAGCAATTGGCCCTATTTTCCGCGGTCAGGTTGGCTTGGTCAGGCAAGCCGAAATTTCTGCTATCACTCGTACAGCTAGATGGCTGAGGTATTATAGGATATCGAACGATATCTATATCTTTACCGACAGTAAGGCGGCCATCTCTGCTATCAATGGTGTGTACAGCACATCCATAGCTGTGGTCGAATGCCGACAATCTTTGGTGGAGATAGCGAGACATTCGAGGGTGACACTTGTCTGGGTACCGGGACATTCTAACTGTCCTGGCAACCTCATTGCTGACGGAATAGCCAGGGAAGGGACAGAGCTGGATAATTCTATGATCTGCCACCTTAGAGGCATTCCCATATCGCAACGCAAGTTTCTGGTTCAGTGTGAATCATACAGACTTGCTCAATCAAGATGGGAAAACGTAACCAACTGCCGCGTGGCCACATGGCCTCGCTACGACCCACGTAGAACACGTGACCTTCTTAACTTCAACAAGGTGCGGTTACGGCAACTTGTGAATGCTCTAACTGGACATTGCAACTTCGGGACCCATGTAAGGAGAATGTGTCTGGTACATAACGACTTCTGTAGAAGTTGTAATAAGGAAGAGGACGAGGAAACATTACTCCATCTAGTAGTAACACTGCGCTCCAACTTCTTGCCAGACCTGGAGAGCCTGACGAGTGTGGAGCTTATCAGAATATCGGCCTTCCTAGCATCCACAGGATGGCTTAATGTGGCAGAGTACGTCTCATAATTGGTCCCTGTTTTAGGGTATCACAACGGGACCGAATGAACGGACCCAAGTGCATTGTCTTGACAATGGCCTCAATAACCTAACCTAACTTAGACTCTAAAATGATTTATTGACATTCTCATAAAATTAAAAAGTATTTCATTTATTGATAGAAGGTGGTACTAAATATTTAAATACATTGTAACATAAGGAATCAACTGTTCTCTTCATGGTATTCAAAATTATTTCATTCCGAAAAAATGTTTCGGTTTTCATATTCTGAAGGGTCAAACTATGGAATGAAATCCGTGTCCGCAACTCTGTGACATGGCTGATGAATTGTCATATATATTACTTCTTAGTACATATAAGTATCCAGTCAAGCACAGATATTAATTAATTTATTATTACTCGCCCCTATTTTGCGTTTTGATTACGTTCCCGTATTCAGTTACGCTCGAATCGAAAATTGGTATTCTAGAAAAAAACCTAATCGAAAGAAAAAAAGGAAGAGGGGGGTATGTTTAAACCAGCTGCTTTGTTATGAAACGTATGAAATTTAAACATTAAAAATATACAATTTTGTAAACATTGTAATTGCTAAACTATAAAAAGTCAAATTTTATTAATATACAGTGAGAACAACATATATAAAAACTAAATATTGTGGTAACCATATTTAAATATACGCATCAGTTAAGTTCAGAAAGGAAAAAAGTAGCCAGATTATAAGCAAACGCCATTATGGACAAACTATTCCAGTGTGAGGAATCCTAAAGCATCGGAGTTAAATTTTCATTTGCTAAACATCGAAATAAAAATTTAGTTTAGAGAAGAAGTGGAATCGTTAGCAGCGGCGATATTGATGGAAGAGGAAAACAACCCGGTCCAAAATATTTTTAATATGCATACATATGCAAGGAATTATTAAAATGTCATACTTTCTTACATGCAACGTCAGTTTTTATTGGTGGCCCTATTGCGTTAAATGCGTTTGCAACTTTTTCCCAGAATGCCTGTACTTCTTCCTTGGGATGCTTATTATATCCAGACGCAATACCATCCTTCGTTGCCATTATACTAGTCAGCTTTTTATACTATATAGCTTTTTATATTATATAAAATAAAATAAACAAATAAAATTTATTAGAAAACAAATTTATAGCATTTTATACACAAATTTTATTTAATTATACACTTTCTTAACCACAAAAACAAGAATCAAAATATGTCCGCTATTACATACGCAACTTAGAAAAACGTACCTACGGAACGGAATGCAGAATACCAAAGTTGCCAAACGGAGAAATTTACGATCTGATTCGAAACGCAGAATAAGGGTGATTATATTGTTTTATAATATAAACTATAAAATAGCATATTTGTTTTTGCTAATTTTTTTAAATAATTTTTTTACAATCGATACTTCTTTAAAATTTGGCTAACTTCTACAGAAATTTTTATATGTTGTTATAACATATTAATTTTTAAATACTAAAATTTTTCTTAAAAATAATTCTATCTATATATACATAATTCTATAATCTATAATTCTATATAACAATGTATGTTATAAAATTAAAAAATTTTGAAAACGTATGTGGTAGAAGTTTATAATATATGTTGAGAGTGCAAATTACTGCATTCTTTATCGATCGAAATTTAAATTCTATTGAAATTTCGATCGATATCGATTGCGATAATACGGTCTCAGGTCTGTGATAATACATTGAATTCTGTTCCTTTGAAATTTTTACATTAATAGCTTTTCTTATTCAATATTAACATAACATAAATTGATATATAATGACTTTAATGTACGTGTGTGTTTCAAATATTTAAAGAATTAATGATGTATATTGAACCTATAGTTAATAGTTACACGAAAGGGAATTTATACCAGAACAAATTAATACCAATTGAAAGTTATATATCCATGGATCTTGGGTAACATGGTGCACAAAATCTTCCATTAGATACAATTATTTGAACATTTTTGTAATTATTTACTCAATTAATCGAGCCATTTTAAAGTCTACGCTCGAACAAAACCAAAAGTCAAATAAATGAATGCCTTAATGCATAAACAATAATGCAGTTCGAGTACTCGAATATGTCTCCAATAGTAATAATAATAAAATTGTAAATGCTTAAGGAAATTTTTATGGGAAAATACGTTTTGTGAAAATAAATACGTTTTGCTTCAAAATAACAACAACAAATATTTTCAGACATCAATCTTTCAGTAGCTTTTTATATTTTTTTATTTCTTCTAATATATAATATTTTTTATTTAAATAAATATTCAGTAACTCTTTCGTTGATGATCTGTTAATGCACCTCTTTATTCTATATTCAAAGATTTTATGCAGCAACATAAGATTCTATAAACACCATCTTAAGAATATAATTTATTTTGTTGGGCAAAAGTCTAATATTTGGAAACACCTGTTTCTCGTAAGGTCATGCGCTTAAATCTACCATCCACATTGGAATTTGTAATACTTAATAGAAACCATATTGTCCTTATTGGTATCGTAAACTCAGTGTTATATCGTAATAGTTGGTATTGTTTATTTTAACCCATTTACTCTTGTTTTTCCCATTAAGAGCATTTTCATTAAGCTTTTTAATGTTTACTTCCTTTTGACCTTATTATATGCTCTCTTGAACATGGCCAACGCTCATAGTTGCGTTTACAGCAAAAAACTATATTTTTTATTCATTCGTTGTCATCTGTCCGAAGTGTAACAAATGTAATAATTTTTAATTTAGTTGTATAATAAATTATTTCAAATAAAGTTGGATGTGAGATTTTTGAATTGTTTTGTCAAACGTTTTTTATTTACCACACCCCTCTAATAGAAACCAATTACTAATTAAATTTATCTCAAAATAATTTTCATATTTCAAAACACTCACTTTTATAAAATTCCTTTTTTGAATTGCTTTAAATATACTTCCAACAGCCTCCTTGACGAATAAACAAAAAATAACAAAAACATTAAAATTAATTACAAACAAGTCTTATAACCGATAACTTCTAACAAAAATGTAAATATATTAAAACTATTAACCTACTTTAATCTTTGTCTTACGGAAATTTTACTTGAAATAGGCAGATATTACTTGCAATATTAATCATGAAATTACGCAAAGAAAGAATCATAATCTACATCTATATCTTCATTTACTGTTACAGATATCTTTTTATTTGACCTTGCTTTCAAGTTTTGCTGATGAAAATGTGGACTTAATGGCTTTCATACTTGTACAATTTAAATCCGTTGTATACAAAATAATCTATCCGCTGACTTAAAATGAGCAATGACTTGTGAAATACTATCGTATTTATCATTCAGTTCGCACGAGTTCATTGTGCTTTTAATTTTTAGATATATATATATATATATATATATATATATATATATATATTGAAGTTTTTATATATTTGATGAGATATACGAGAATCAACCAATATTTTTGATAGCTTCTAATAACTTTATTAAATGGGCACCAAAAATAATAAAATTTTGCTGCAGATTCTTTGTGAATGTTCAATGTGATATATATATATATATATATATATATATATATATATATATATATGTATATAGTATAACATAGAGCATCTGTATAAAATTGTATATATTAAGTATACACATATATGTACAAATATCTATATATACGGTTCACCACGATGGAACCACTACGTTCGTTTTTTGGAAGTTTTAGAAGCACTATTACAACTTTGATGCAGCCGAATAACCATAGAAAACCAGCTATAATATAGGTATATTCATACTTGTAAGATTCGTTATTATCATATGTCATCACAAATATATATATATGTTGTATTGATTTTATTCATACTCTTTTACATATGCAATAAGTATAACAATCAATATAATATTTGTAATCAAACTACATATATCTACATATATATATATATATATATATATATATATATATATATATATACATATATATACATATATATATATATATATATATATATATATATAGATATATATATATATATATATATATATATAGATATATATATATATATATATATATATATATATATATATGTATATATATATATATATATATATATATATATATATATGTATATATATATACAGTTAATGTAAATGACGTTTGCGAACATATTATACATGTGATACGGACATTATAAGGTTATATAATATATAACCTTATATATATATATATATATATATATATATATATATATATATTGGCTTATGTGGGTACCAGAGAACTCCGAAAAGTACAGAATATTTAATGGATACCTTCAATATAATGTACATCTTGAATACAATACAGACATTGCCTTTATTTCGTTGTGTACACCTTTCCTTGTGTACATCTTCTGTTATTTTATAACTATGCCTGCACATGCCTACATCTTCTGTGTATGCTTTTGCATACAAACACATGAAAGGTGGAGGGGTATTTCTCACACAAACACAAACACATAATGGAGATACAAAACAAGTATAATGTTATCATCTCCGCATATGTGTATACGTACATAAAGTGAATTCAATGCCATCAAGGTCTTCAATGCACTGTAAACTCAAGATTTATTTGTTTATAAAGTGAGGCATGCATTTTCCCATGTAAATGTACAGAGGATAAGAATGTACACTATTTCGGTCTCTGTTGGGTACTTCGACCGAATGAGTAACTGCTAAACAAAATACATATGGAACATGACGGATTCAAAGATTGATGTACAGTTAAAAAGGTTTTATGCTTATCCATTGGTTTGGAAAACGAGTCATATGTGATCAAACAATATATACTCCAACTTGGAAGAAAAACTGTTAAATAAATTTCCAGCAATTTATTCCATTCTTGCATAAGAAAACTTTAAATACTTAACCTTTCAGGTTTCTCCGGTGTCATCCGAAAGTGGTGCTCCTGTATTAAATTTAAGAGTGAATGACAGTAGAAGTCGCAGTCAAATATAGGTTGCTATTCATGTCAATATCCGACGAATACTGATTTGATAAATCTATTATGTGCTTAGAAAAAAATCCGATCAGAGCGATTCAGCTCGTGATACATTATGTCAGCACTTCGATTCATATATAAAAGACAATAGCGTAACTCTTTTAACCGTCATGTCATCTATGTTTGTACCAATACTGGACGAACTGCGAAAATAACATGACCATACTATTGTAGGCGAAACTACTTCCTTGAATTCTTATAATCAAACCCATTTTTTCTGAAAATACGTATGTATTTTCAAGGCGGCTCGGAGTCAGTCTACCTCAAGCCTCGTTGGCATTTATATTTTAAGTGCAATCAGACCACTGATCGTTTACTCTCTTTGGAGAATTTTGCGTCTTACTCTCACTAGTTAATTTCGATGCCTCAGATAATTGTATTGATTTACAGTTCTTCTGAGGAATTTTCTGTGGTTAACTACGTTACTACTTGCTATGTGAAGGCATAGGTCGTGTACAGTCAGTCACAGAAACTGATGGAATTAGGTTTAACAACATCGCCGGTATATGGTTTTAGTCACCCAGTGGCAACTGTGAACAAAATATTTTAAAAGTTTACTTTGTGAAAATTATTTGATATAGCTATTGCAACGATATAATGATATACAGTGCGCGCGGAGTATAGTGAACTAATTGATGCACAGGCCTGTTCACATTATCGGGACTTTCCCTATACACAGTTTAAAAAAGATTATTCATTTAATGCAAGAACGTTAAAAAAACTAATACATATGTATGTATGTATTTGTTTACATAAATAATAATATTTTTACTCAAATATTTTATATAGAATATATTATGTTAAGAATAGATAAATCACAAAAAACTATTATGTTGCAAAAAAATCTTCTAAACTTTTTTGCTTTGTACGAGATATCTTAACTTTCTGGAAGGCTCAGTTACGAAATTTGTATAAGACTAAGATGTCTTCAGAGTTGTTGGAATTATCATCAAGTTTAAACCTGAAGTTACTATGTCAATAGATGCGTATTAAATTAAGAAAAGAATGAAAAAACCATTATCCATAAGAAAAATAACGGGATTGTAAAAAACCTTGCCTTTTTTGTCAATCGTTGTGCCAAAAACTGTGTTCACTCTTTATAGTGAACATGTGTTCACTATTTAGAGTAACTAATGTATACCCAATGTTTCATATTACAAAGTGTTCGCTATATCCCGCGCGCACTGTATCAAAGTATGTTGTTTATACATCTGCACAATGCAAAACGCTTGATATCAATATACGTGAGTATTAATATTATTTTTTTAAAGATCTTTTTGCTTTTGTTAAAACATACATACATATATATTTTTTCCAGTTATTTTGTTGGAAAATATTGTGTATTGTAAAATATCTTGTTGATTTTTGAAGAAAAAATATTAATGAACTTATTTGCTAAACTATTTATTTGCTAAAACTACTCCAACTTCAGGTTCTGCTTCAAACTTTGTGGTATCAATTACTTGCCTGAAAGAAAAATATTTTATAATTGCAGATCATTCAATGAACTGAAACAAATGTTACCCGTCAATATATTTCGATTGCATTGAAGAGCAAATTATTTCAGCTTCGTTGCCAATATCGAAATAGTCATTGATATTAAAGGTTTGACTTTTTTTGCTTAGATTCAAAACAATGATATACATGTCGCTTCCACTTGCGTATCTATACAAAATTATTATGATTAATTGTAAGTTTTGGTTGTAATAGTATTGTGACTCAATTTAACCTGTGGCAACTTACCTAGAGTAGATAAGAATATTATCTTGTATTGATTGTATATTAAGTACCCCTTGACGCATTGAGGGCTCTTGACGTAGTTTAATTAGTTTTTTAAACAGTAGTAAGTGACTGCGGGGAGCTCGTAGCTGACTAAGTGCATTATTGTATAAATAATTGGATGCTACAGGTAGCCATGTATGGTCCCCCCGTGTAAAACCTGCCTTGTTAGAGGCATCCCACTGATATGGCGTCCTTGAAGGATCTCGTGAATAGCTTTGATAAGTTTCTGGACTAGCACTACAACCCTGAGTATCAACGGTCTCCTCCCATGTAACATTGCCATTTACCATCCCAATTTCTTCTCCCTATAATGCAAATTTATGTTTTGTATTTGATTTACTGATTACTTCCATCTGTAATAATTACATAATAAGTAACTGCATTCCCGGGAAGTGTTTGTATAAGAATTGTGAACAAATCCATTCGTCCTTCGCCCAACCGTGTAGAGTAACGTGGATTGTCATGGTTGCCCAACAACCAATTGGCTAGAACGTCTTTGGGCATAGTATCTAACCACCTGTTAATTAAATCTTTAATTTCGGCAGCCGTTGTAGTATTGAAAATGTTTTGCATAAAATAGAAATTGAATGGAACCATAGAACCATTACGAGTTCCATCGCCGTAGTAGAGCATTAAATTTTCGAATGTTGTGTATGCCTCCGTGAGAAGTAATAGAGTTTCGCCACCATAATCCTTTTTATATTGTGTTGTAAGCTCACGCCACTGATAGACCATTTCAATGGATTCAGGTTGATTTTGAGTGTAGATATGTTCCAAGTGACACCAGTCTTCAGGATCAGGACATTTGCTGACATCCTCAATAACTGGTTCGTCAAGAAAGTTTCCATTTTCGTCTGGACCTTTTTCGAACATAAACGGTAAAGCATCAATACGAAAACCTGAAATACCTAAATTCAACCAGTAACGCATCACTTCCTTCATTTTAGTTACAACTAAGGGATTGCGAAAATTTAAGTCGGCTTGTTTAACAGAAAATTGATGGAAGTAATATTGTTGTCTCTGTTCATTCCACTCCCAAGCACTGTATCGAAAGGCACTTTTCCAATTGCTTGGTGGTTGTCTATTCCCATTTGTGTCGATGGTGCCATTATGCCATATATAAAAGTCCTCGTAGCCTTCCTCCCTATTAACAGACTTTTGAAACCATTCACACTCGTCACTTGTGTGATTTGGCACAAAATCTAAAATCATGCGCATGCCAACTTCTTTCGCCTTTTTAAGCAAATTCTTAAAATCATCCATTGTTCCATACTCAGGATGAATGGCATAAAAGTCGGAAATGTCATAACCAAAGTCCGCCATAGGCGATTTGAATATGGGCGACAGCCATATCGCTGTAAAGCCAATATCCTTTAGATATTGCAATTTCTCTGTAACACTATTCAGATCACCGATACCATCTCCATTACTATCACGAAACGATCGAGGATACACTTGATAGAAGTTTCCATAATCATACCATTCGCGACCAAACGCAAACGCGGCTAATAATATTGTTAAGAAGATTGTTAGTTTCATTATTTCTAAAATGATGCCGAATTACAACTGTTGTATTTTCATATAATGATTGTGAATTTATAACATATACTACGCTATAATCAAGACACTTAAAAGGGCACTCAATATTTTATTTACCTTTTTTACCAGGTTTAACAGTAATTAAATTTTTTATTTAAATAACTCCTCAACGTAAGCAAACCTGACTGACATTATTTTAAGTAGGCGTGCTATTATCGATCATTTCGAATCTGATGCATCCTTCATAATAATATACGATAATAAAAATTTGTTCTCGAAGAAAGCTAATATTATGGTTATAATACATTAATTTTTGTTGATGAGAAAAATAAATGCGTATTCTTGGGAATTTCCGTCTATTTGCGAGAGCAGCTGTTGGTTATATTCTTTTCCCGCACTTATTCCAATAATACGTGATCACACCTGATATTAAGCAGTATTTCCATAAATACTGTGTAAGAAACTTAAATTTTATTGGTTTTATCCTATACCGAGTTCGTCCTGTAACATGCTGTAGTTAATTGAATATATTCATGAACTTTGCATCCTTGGCGCAGTTAACAGCTGACCATTGAGAATTGGAAGAACAATTTTGGGAAAATCTTTCAATAAAATTGGAAACCTTCTAAGTATTTTGAACACAATTTGTTTCTATCATATGCTTTTGGGGATGACACATGAAGACTGACGAGAATACACATAATATAATTTGGTAGAGGATTGTCCGTTGGAGAAAGTCTATTAAGCTATGTACACACGATTGGCAGGTCTTACAATATTGCAATATTGTAAGAGAAATTTGCAGAAAATATCTAACAACCGTCTGAACTTACAATTTTTGCCTGGCAAACGTTGTCAGAAAAAGCATTGTCGGTACATTGGAAGATAGTGTACCTACAAAAATCTGACAACCGTGTGAACACTCTTCTTTGCCATTGTCAGCTAATTGCCAGCCAATGGAAGCTCATATTTTATTGTCAGATATCCTAAAACTATACATCTGCCAATGGCACCATTGTCAGAAAAATATTTATACTGACAATGCTATTCATATACATACGTAAATAAAAGGTGTGTAATGTCTAACAACGCATCTAACAATTCTTTTCATTTAACACTCTGTCGATCGTTTGAACACACAATTTTTGTTGGCAGAAAAATGTATGGTCTTAAAATTGTATGCCAATGAAATTGTAAGGTTTTCTTACAATCGTCTGAACAGACAATTTACCTTTTGCCCACAATTTTCCGTTGTCAGCATATTGTTAGGACATTGCCAGATCTGACAATGTTGTAAGATCTGCCAATCGTGTGTACATAGTTTTAATATTAAACATCTGTTTGTACATAAATTTATACAATTGCGTCATATAATATATAATATACATACATACATATGTATATTGCAATATGAAAACAAATGTTTCCAGTTTATTAAATTTGTGGCAAGGAGTGACACATTGTCCTAATAGTTGTGTATGTTGGTGTTTCTGTTATCTATTAGCATCTTTTAATTAATTTGCGTACTTCTTCAACAGAAACACCAATAATATAAACACATTGAAGTGCCATCAATATTGTATGAATAATAATGTCGTTGTGTATAAATAGTTATTTGTTGTCGGTTTGTGTCAAAAACAGATGACACGATTTTAAGCATTCTAAAAATGTAGCAACATCTACTTTTAAAGAACATTCACATATAAGGCCCATTTAGCCAGACGCTAAAATCGCAAACGCTGCGCAACGCTGCGCCAACGCATCAGCTGATCCAATCTGTTACAAGCAAAATTGTGAAAATGCTTATTTGAACGCTGAAAAACGCAACGTAGCGCAGCCAACCTACAGAAAATAGAATTTTACGCAGAGAGTGATAGCATGTATGTATGTTTAATGAGAGTGCAGCACAAAAGCTTCTCTTTTGGTTTGATATTTGAACATTGAGTTGATAAATTTGTAGATATACATAAACTATATAATAAATTAATTTGTTATATAACTTATTTTACTTTACAAAATCACAAAAGACTATAAATATTTTTTGTACAATAATAGGTTAATGTTATACATACGGATGTATATGTAGATATATGAACGCAAGGGCATAAATTTATGTGGTACCATATAATTTATGTATGTATATGCAGGCAAATCTGTCGATAATGTATACCGACCAGTGCTATGCCATTGAGACAATCCGATAACAATAAACACAATCTTGCACTAATGTATGTCAGAAAAATTCGAAACCATATTCATGACTGAGGGCGAAGTCAATCTCGGGATCTAAGGCATCGTAGTCTTTTGTTCACTACTTCAGCCAGCAGCACCCTTATAAAATATATGTATTAATACATCGATCACAAGCTTAAAGTAATATATTGTACGTTTTCTGTACAAATGCAAAAAGGAAAGTGCCATCACTGTTTCAAGCAGCTGTTTTAAATGATAAACACCACAAGCTAAACAGTATTCTTTGACATTTTGCACAAACGTAAAAAGTTTAAACAAATAAACATATTTTCTAAATTCATTTTACAATATACATATCTTCTTGTATAATATTACCACTCAAAATAACTTCAAACACTACAATTTGTTGTATGTACATATACATATATACATACAAAATTTTTTTCTGTAAAAACATATGGTGCGTTTTTAAGCATTCTATAAGCGGAGTGCGTTAGCATTTGCATTTTTTACTTGCGTTAGCGCAAGGAGTTGTATTGCACTTATTAGTGAATACAAGTGTAAATCGCTGTCGATAATGCGCAGCGATTTGTCTTATGGCTGCATTATTGAAAAATGCCAACAACAATTAGATCGCGACAGAGAGGATAGGTGAAGAAGGATTTTTGATAGCCACTTTACTGTTTACTTCGCCGGTGTTTTTTGCTTCAATCAATAGCATTTTCAACTTGATTGAAAGCTCTATATACACTTGTTTTCCTGTTCCCCTGTTTGGTAAAGTCAACTGTTTTTAGTGATATATGAACAGAACATGTAGTTTTTTAGGCGATGGTTTTAAATTGTGAAATATTAAAATATTAGTGGACGTCCTGCTACATGTGTTAATTAAACTATTAAAATCGGTGATCGTATTCAAGTCTTGCGTCAGTCAGTGAGCCAAAAAGGCAGACAAATACACTAAATTTCTTTGCTTATTTAATAACAAACAAAAAATTGCAAAGCCATACAAAAAGTCTACAAAGTTATAGTTCATTGTATATGTTAAAAAAGTAAAATAATGTCCTTTCATTTTCACTGCAGTGTAACTAGTACTTAGAAAATAATGAAAATTATCTCGTTGAGATTTTTTTATTTTCGTTTGCAACAGTAGCGACCATTTCCGTTGTGCAGTTTTTTGTACGTCCGCACACAGCAACAATCACGTTTAGAACGGAAGTTCTATGGCAGCTATGCTTTCCTTTATTGCACTCTAGTACTAGAACTACTTTTTCGTTTTAATATTTAGCGTTTGTTGTCATCGTAGTCGTCATCATCATTATTTATTGTTATACTTGCAGAAGTACAAGTAGTTCATGTTGTTGTTTTGTTACAATCATTTTATGTAAAGGAGTTATTTAATTCTATTCTATTATATTCATTTTACCGCACGCTCATTCTGTCTAGCTCCTCTGTATGTATCTTTATATGTGTGTGCATGAATGTGTCCCGTTACGCAGAAGCGGAAAGAATATTCTTTGAAATATTTTTCTTTTCAGAACGAATACGGTTCTTTTTTTTTAACAATGATATATTTCAAACAACCCGTGAGTGGGTGGATGAATATGTCTGTCTCAGTAATTTGAACATGGAACTCTCTATTCTCAACAGTCGTAACCATTAAAGTAGTAATGCACTTGAATAATGCATTCATTTAGCCCAGTTGCATACGGACTTCATATTCATATTATTATAATTTCTTTTTTATTAAAATAATAACAATAGTACCAAATGTATGTATGTATATTTCTTAGCAGTGCTCTGGAACTTTATATAATAAAATATGAAAAGCAAACATTAAAGCATTTTCAAACATGCATAGAATATATGTATAATGTTGTACGTATCTACATTGTACTCATGCATAAAAATATCGTGATATCATACGAATGTGCAGTTGTGCTACTCCAAAAAATGATGTACATATATATATATATATATATATATATATATATATATATATATATAATGGTAGAATCATATACTGAAAGGAAGGAACATTTTTTGTAGAAATATACTGTAAGAGCTATATAATACGTGGGTACTATAAATAGTCAAAGTTATCGTTGATCTAATAGCGCATACCAAATATATAATATATTTATTCCTTTTACTTCTAAGTAAAACAGGGGGCCGTAAAATATGCTATCCTAATACAAGAATTTTTGAAATTAAGCTTAAAAAGAAACACACAAAAGTATATTAGATATTATTTCATAATTGTGTCCACAACACTACTGCATAAGATATATATTCCCTTGACACTTAGGATATAATTATCATGAAGAGAACGAAGTTAATGATTAGAGACATATGCCAACAGATTTTTTAGATCTGCATTATCGTTAAATGATATCGATATAAAGAGGTTACCTCTCCTCTGAATACTCCTCACACTTCATAATTCTGGTACAATGCATTGTAAGAAGAAAAGTATGGATCCTAAAGGCGATCCACATAACTTCCCGCTGATTTCAATTGCAAAGAGAGGTTTACTGTGATATTCTAAACTTGGGAGCTTTTCGAGTAAAACGCTGTTATATTAATTTTCAAGCATCTATATCTTTTAAACAAATCAAATTATAAGCAGTGATTAGTAGCCGAAAGCATTAACTAAATAAAAAATATATATAATTCATATGCAACTTTTTCGGGTTTTTCCGTTCACGATATCTCACGGTTTTGTTTATTATTGAATGTTGCTTAGTTTCATTAATCAATAGGTAAAACGTTTAAAATGTGTTCCACTTAAGAATATAATTTTTCCTATCTCCTAAATATGCTAAGACCTGCTATTATGAATCAGTTTATATATTCAAAGGAAGAACCTTTTGGAACGCTTTATGCTTGGCCGTTCCAAAGTTACAAGCATACAAAATGTTTAAAACTAATAACTTTCCGATTTTCTCAAATTTTCAGTTTTCTTAGCGGGAAGTTAAAAAGCTAAGAAAATGTCCTACTAAAGAGTAGTTTAACAGTCTTATAAGTATAAAATTGAATACAACAATGTAACGTGTGACACCATATATATATATATATATATATATATATATATATATATATATATTATTATTTTTTTAATATTTTTTTTTTAATATTTTTTTTCAAATCTATCAGCATTTTATAAAAGAGTAAAGTTGCTGACTGACTAACTGAGTTACATAGGCAGCTGATAGTTGGTTTGATGGGAATCCGATTATAAAGGTGGTGAGAAGGGGCGAAATTGCGTAAAATCGGTATTATATATATATATATATATATATATATATATATATGTATATATATATATATATATATATATATATATATACAAGTATTCATATATATATATATATATATATATATATATATATATATATATATACTTATATATATATACATATATTAATGTTATAATTTGTATATTGATATCCTCTTAGATCGTTATACTGTCATTAATATATTAAAATTGATATATATTTCTTCAAATTGTTGTTTGGTTATATTGGTTTCCCCTTCCATATTTATAATTAAATTTGTTTTTTCCTAGTGAATCTTTGAAAATTCGATTGATATTGACTTCAAAATTATCGCATTTAATAAATTTCTATTGTATTTTGACGACCTGATAGTTATATGAATTTTCTCTTAACGACTTGTCCAAGTGTCATGTCTTTTATTCTGTCAATCAAATTTCCAACTTTATATTTTCAATATATCGTTATCATTAATCTCAAAATATTGTTGCGTATATATTGAAAATCACGGTTGACACTCCATCTCAAAGATATTAAAAACTGATTGATTTTAGAATGATTCCTGAATTTCTGCACTGCATAAAAAATTATTGAAGACTTTGCTTTACAATAATATCCTTTATTAACTTAAACTTTTCACATCCTGTTATCTCCTGGTTCTTATTGAGTCTGATTAATACTTTTCTCATTTTCATTTTTCATTCTTTTGCGAACACATTTTCGATATTTTTTAAGCTTGGGGTCTTTTAAATAAATTTGTTTTATGCATGTAAACTTTGAATATTTCGTCACGCTTTGGGTAACTCTTGGAAAAAAATATTATTGTATATTTTATTTATTAAAACAATAAGGAGAAAATAGGAAATCAATTAATTTATGCCATAAATAGAATATACATGAATATATGTTATTATAATGCAACAAAATATTTTAATACATACTGAGCTTTCGTTGAAAAATATGAAAGTATCTACAGAGGAAACCAAAAAGTCTGCTGATGGTTTAGAGTAAGAAATAATGCTATGCAGGCATATGGACATACTTAAATATACAGTTAATAAAGAGCTTTTTTATTGAATGTATAATAGTAATTGTTTTCAACATTAATTTACTGTAAAATACCAATAGGTTGAAAAATTTTATACCTTATATATTGTGTAACGGCATTGCTCTTTGCAATTGAATTGGTTTTAAGTCTTTGTATAAAACTAGCGAATGAACGATTTCAGCCTAGCTATGACTGCAATTTTATACGCAAAGTATTTGTAAAGCGTTGTTATCAATTTGCAATAGACATTTTTATTAAAATCTCTTTATTAACATTTGAATAAGAGCCACGAAGCTCTATTTACTATTGACGTTATTGATAAAAAAAATGTTGGATACTATGGGAAGCAATATAATTGCAAAGTGCTATAAATCAATTCAATTTGCATAATATTGTAGATTCAGAATATATGAACACTTCTATTTGACATATTATCATACTCTTATAAATGAAATTTATTTGTGGTTGAAGTCTTCTTATAATTTGGTAATTGCACCAATGAAATACGTTCGGACGTCGCTTAACCACTAACAAAAAAATTATATTCCTAGCATTCTACAAACATATAAAAGTTAAATGTTAATATAATATAATAGATATTCATATAACGTCACAAAAATATTTGTTTATTAAAACTTTCTTCCTATTTGACAATATAGAAGGAATGCCTTCTTTTGTACAATTACATTTGATACAAAATATATTAACATTATATATGTATGTATATAATCTGCATTTGTTTTAAATATAATTGACAGTTAGATTCCCGACAACCAGTTAAATAAATTAGAAATATTGCTTACTTAGCCTTGTAATTGAGTTTTTACATATCGATAAAAGTATGAGCACTCTTTGATATTGATGAGTTCGCAATATCAAAAACAAATACGTATTTATTTCAAATTAGACAGATTTGTTTATTCTTTTACTTAGAAAAGCATAAATTTTGTGGTGCGAAACTCGTAGTTACATTTTATAAAAATAAGAGATTGTGTACGTTTCTGAAACAGACTTCGAATAGATTACAGCTAGACATTGAATCGTACGGCGTCTGGACCGAATTCGCACGTATACGAGCACATATTCGCACATACGAGTGTATAAAAACGTTTCAAATTGTCGCAATATCCTTTTGATGTATGTATTTTTGAATAATAACCTTTAGGGTTATATTTTTATTATAACCATTGAATATGCGTAGGCAAAACGCACCCTAAGCTAAGAACGATGTAAAACTTATAATAAATCTTTATCAGTACACTTCTCTAATTAAGATATATAATAAGAATAGATTAAAGATAAATAACATAAAACACACTTTTGAAGAAACCGAACCAAAAATTTAAGCACAAATTTTAAAACAACCTTTTTAGTTTGAAAATACTTAAGCATTATGAGAATTAGCCGAACGCTGAAATCGTGAACGTAGATGGGATTTCAATATGCTGTGAAAGCTTACGAAACTAAATAATTGTGCCAAAGAAGGGCATTATTCATATATTACATACATGTATATATATATATGTATTTTGTACGATGTAAATTTGCTAATCATGGGGTATATCTATGCTAAGTTGGTTGCTGCGAAGTTATATATCGGAAATATCTGATAATGTGTTAATACATTTGTGGATTGTATAAGTTTCATAGCCTACTAGACTTATTATTATGTGGTTTTTTATAATCATTTGGGAGTTTTCATATAAATACAGCAACAAATACACCAGTTTCTAATAGAGATTAAAAATATTGTGATTGAATGTATTGAGCTAAATAATATTTGCGTCTTAAAAGCTAAAATCAAATTTTAACTTTCAGTGTAAAAGCACTATTACAAAAGCAATATTATGTGCAACTTATTTGTTTGTCTGTAAATATTAGTGTTCTACTCCTCTATCAATAAATAAACATAAAATATATGTGTAACTATGAAAATTAAAAGAAAACAAAAACATAAAATATAATAATATAATTTTTCATTTTGCATTATAAATACTTTCATTGTTATCCAAACGATTTCTGAGGTGTATATTTATGAACTAGTCATATCGAATAAAAGTTGTCTGTTTGGTTGTGGATTGTGGATTGTATAAGTTTCATAGCCTACTAGACTTATTATTATGTGGTTTTTTATAAACATTTGAGAATTTTCATATAAAGTCTTTGTTTTCTCAGATCAAAGGTTTGAAACTTTTGAAAACTGTGGTTGACGTCTACTGATGACTTGGTAAAAGCGGCAATGAAATGTATATAGACATTGCATAATCTACCAACAAATAAATATCATATTTTACTATATATATATATATATATATATATATATATATAATATGTCAGAATAATATATATATATAATATGTCAGATAGTAAATTTATAAGCAATATATATATATATATATATATATATATATATACATATATATATATATATATATATATATATATATATCTATATATATATCTATATATCTATATAGATATATATATATATATATATATATATATATATATATATATTTATATATAATATATAAATATATATATATATATATATATATATATATATATATATACATATATATATATATATATATATATATATATACATATATATATATATATATATACACATATGTTGTATATATATATATATATATATATATATATATATATATATAATAAGATTTTGGGAAAAAAGAACTAGCACATAATTAAAATTAAGGAGTTTAAAAAACCCCCAAAATATAAACTAATTTAAAGGTTTGTTGTTTTCTTTGAACATTATGTTTCAAAGAGCAACGACAACTAGCTCTTTTCTGCATCAGATTTTAATTAGTTTATGAGCTAGTCTCAAATGAGTTAGCTAATTATCAACCATATTATGAGCTAGCTCGCAAAATTCTAGACTAAAAATCATTTCTGCATTGTTTTTAAGTAGGATTTATGAAATGCGAACTTGTCTTTGTCTGTGCTATGTGAGGTGATGCTATGTTTTATGTTGAAAACATCTGTTAAGGTTTGAAGAATGCATAAAAAATCCACCACATATTTATTTTCTCAAAATTCTAATGAATTTAATATGAAGTAATGTGATTTCAAAGCAATTATTGCCTTTGCAGTATATCTTAAATTTTTTTATATTTTTGGAGGATTCCAATTGTTGTCATAAAGTCATAATATAATAAAAAGAAATATATGACTAGGGTGAACAACCCGTCATAACTTAGTCTGCTAACTGAATTTACATGTAGAAACTAAAACAGCTGCTGTCTAGATAGGAGCTGAATACACCTTATTGGTGGCGCACAGTGGACCATTTCACAAAGAGGCAATCAAAAATATATAACTTTTTGCCGGATTGGAATTTCGATCCGCGGTTTCTTATATTTACTAGGTGAGACTATAGGATTTAAGTTAAGGTATAAACCTTTAAAATCGACTGGTTAGAAAAATAGTAAGGCTGAATTTAAAACGCATTTTAATATTTTGCTATTTTTGGTACAAGAGTGACATATTAAAACTTTATATAAAAGTTGGTTTTACACATAGCCTGATATTTTAAATCAAATTTACAACTTATAATTATTAAGAAATCAATATTTTGTAAGAAAGTACTAATCTTTAACTTCTGTGAAATGTTAAAAAGGTTTTAATGAAGAAGACATTGGTTTCTATTTAAGTTTTTAATGAACATTATATGTAAACTTTTATGACAAATTTGTAAACTCAAGATTGTCTAATGTATGTACATTAAATCCTAAAATGATAAAAATAACGATGTTTTGAAGATCTATTAATACTTAAAAAATTTTAGTAACTTTTTATCTAAATAGCCTTGATTTTCATCTTTTAGAAGTTTAGTTTAGAAGTTGTTTTTGCTTTCTGTTTTCTGCAGTTTCCTTACTTTTTCTCACTGTTTCACCTAACGGGACAAAATCCGAATCATAACCGTATTTAAGAATATGTCCCATAAAACGTATTTTCGCATGAAGAGGGGACAGTCCAAATACGTATGCTGCTATCATCTTCTGGAATGAGTTGCCTTAATTGACTTGATATCTCTTGGGATATAATGCAGTTTCACGATGCATTTGTATTAGTTAAAGCTTGTGCAACTTTTCCATCAATCATTGAGAGACACATTTTAAAATTTACTTCGATTTCCTGATCATCAACTGTAAATACCGCAAGTTGAAGGGCGTCAATTTGATCTTTTATTATTTGGACTTCTTCAATTATGACATTTTTTGAATGGAAATTTTATTGGTCTGCAATACTCTGTTGATGAGGGTATTTCATTTCTCTATACATCAGTTTCTGTTGTTCTGCTGGTTGATGGCTCTAACCCGGTATAGCTTTCTATTAAGCGCAATGGAACGAAAGATACCATATATAACCCTTTCAGACCCCCCAACAAAATACGATCTTGTTTTCACAAAATTAGAGATTTAATATTTTTCTTTTTAAAGGCGTTTAACATTTTTTCGCAATCATATATTTTTGAAAGAGGACCTAACACGTTTGTGTTTTTTGACCATTTACATGTAAAATAATTATTATATTTCGGAAAGGACCAACCACAATATTGTACTTTTGTCGTTTAGTGGTATAATAACTTTCATATTTTAATAAAAAGGCTTCATGGTATTTCAATTTTATTCAACTCTTAAATCAAAAATAAATTAGTTTAATAAAAAACAAAACAATAATCTACTTCGCCAACCGGCAACTTTCCGCATGCGGTTGAAGCAATCGTTACACACTTTGTGTCACACCACTTTACAACAGCACCTTTGTAGTCTTTAACGAATTGAGACATACTACCACGTTCCATTTGCTTGTCTGACGGAAAGTTAACTCTTTTCCCTAGCCGATTTCCCATAATAGTACCAGTGGCTTTAAAACCATTCTCTTCAAGTTTTACCATTAGAGGTATTGTTGTGAAAAATCTATCAAAATAAAGAAGACTGCATTTGGGTAGAAACTTGATCAAGTCCACTATCAGGAAATGTACCAGCCCCATTTCGAAGTCAACGATTAATCCTTCGGAAGTAGCGCAAACAAGATTTTTCAAACCCACCGGTCGTGGCTTTGATCGTATGACGTGTCTCGCTGGACATCTGCCAGTAAATGGGACCAGTCGTTCATCAATTGAATAAGATGTAACTTCAGTGGTTAATTGATTGCAACGATTCCTTACTAAATCAATTACTGGCTGAACTTTCCAAAGCTTATTCGTTGCATTGGGTATTTGATGGTCAACGAAGTGAATCATATTTCTCAGCCTAAAGTATTTGTTCCTCGATGATTATAGTGCAGCCGTAACTTTCGTGAGGTTCATCTCTTCCCCGGTAGTTGCTAGAGCATATACTTTTGTATGTTGTACAGTTTCTTCATAGTGGCGTTCCACAAAATATTTTGAAAAATACCAGTAAGAAGATCGAAGTTGAACAATATTTTGACAGCTATATACTGTTGGAATAGTATGAACTGGAAACTCCTTTTTTTCCATATGTCTGCTCGTGCCTTATTTAAGGTAGTATTTATATATGAAACAGCAACTGATTATAAAACTATGTAAATTGATGTTCAAATATATGTAAGCACAGTTGCACAAGAAGCGTTTACCTCCTTCAGATCCTCCTATGAATGTTTTTGACGTAGATAGAATGCTTAACACTGGTACATCGTCAGTAATATTAGCAAGATTTATTAATAGTAAATAATATCAGTTACGACATATTACATGAAGTAAGCGGTTATCATCTTCAACTTCGTCCTCGGATGAATCCTCGGATCATCGCTATGTGCTCTGTTAAGAAGAGAATAATTAGGTTTCCAAGAAGAATCGCTGTACTCATCATCAGAGGAAATATCATATTTTGATTTTTCAAGAATATTCAGGACTCTTTGCAGGTCTGCATCCGTGGATAAATTCAATTTCTTACCTATAAAATTTAGATAACACAATCGTGAGTTTGCAAAGAAATGTCAATTTGTGACCGTGAAACACGATTGTATTATCTGAGTTTTAGCTCCATTTAACTATTGATAAAACTTTATATTTTAATTAAATCATTTTCGAATACTATTTTATAAACTGTTGCCTACTCAAAATCTCTCTCATCAACAACAAAACACCTTTGCTGTTTCTTATTTTTCTACTTACCATACGACATACTTCTTCTCACTTCGAGTGCACTGAGGAAACTGGTTGTACATTTTTTTTGGAAAAAGGTTTTCACTTGTTCTCATCTGCTATAATTGAAAAAGAATATAACACAGCTACTGCTTTTGGAAGTTTGTTAAGAAAATGAAAAATTTGCTTCCTAAAATATTTTCAATCCACATCGCACAATTGTGTATGCTGGGTTCGAAAGGGATAAGTCAGCATCTGATGTATATTCTGCATTGCATTGCTTTTATTGTCTTTGGCCAGAGGAACCACAGAAAACACAGAAAACTCAAAAGTGACAGTTCATTTTGGCCCGTATCAGCTTTTGCCTAACGATAGTGCAAACGAGTACAAAATATGTATACGCAAAGCTGAAATAATATGTTAGAAGAAATCGCTATATATGGTCATCTCTAAACATATGTTTTACAATTTATACAAATAATGGGGGTTGAAAATTCAACAAAAATTTCGTTTAGTTAAAAATTGTGAAATAAATAATAAAAATAAGTGTTGAGTGATAATGAGACAATATTAAACTGTTTATAAACATTAAAAGAATATATCAAAAGCCCTAATTTGTGGCTGGCGGTCAATACCGTAAGAAATCAACATAAAAATGAGCCAAGATTCCCAAAGGATTGAAATTCTTGTAAATTAGTTTTGTTTTTAATTTTTGTTAATTTTAGTGCTCAGAAAAGTAAGTGTTAATGGTTTAAGAACTGTTAAATGTTTTTAAAATATAAATCGTGGCACTGATCATTACGTAATCAACCTGGATACATATATTAAATGGGGCTCATCACAGGCGTAATGAGAACCTTAAACTATAAATTAAGCCGGGAATGAGAGTTTCATTGAAGTCACAGAAGATCGCATCAAAAAAATAAATTTCTAATCAGAGGTACGACTTGAGTTGAACTGCTGCAACAAAATTGGAAATTCCACAGATTTAGAAGAAGGCGGTAGGTATGTATTATTTATTTTTAGCAAAAGTTATGCTTACAATAGATCCTTTATAAAATTTACTTATATACAATTTACTATTCCATATGTTTCCGTACTAGGCTTGCGTTGACTTCAATGAGCATTTGCACAAAACTACTGGTAATTTCCAACAGATCCGTGTGCCTATTCTACAGCCCGATGTTACTGTAGCTTCGAATCCTTCATGTTTCCCAGTCCTTCTAAATATATTATTTTTTAACTGATAATTTGCTGTATAGATGTAAAGGTATTTATGTTTGTCAACATATTTATTTATTTAAAACAAATAAGAACAGTTTTCTTTTATCGTTTATGAAATAGTGTTTTTCCAACCTGAGCGCCTTTGTCAATTTTAGTGGCAAATAAGAAAATTTCAAACCAACATTATGAAAATAAATTTTTGGTTATAGCACAAGTCATGGAAAACCTGCTGAATGAATGTTAGACTGTTTCATAACTTGCATAAAGATCTAAAAGCAATTGGTGAACTGCATATCAGAGAAACGAAAGGAAATTATAGGAATAAGCAAGAGTGTATATAATGTAAATATTATTCTGTTATAAAAAATGTGAAACTTATAAATGTAATCTCTATCAGATTAATGGTTTGTTAAACCTAATTTAAAAGTATTAATCGAAATTTCTATATTTCTTTTAGGGCCACACTGTCTACAAAGAATTCGCTAAAGAAAAAGGTTATTGGAAACAAATCTGAAAGTAGCTGGAAAACATTAGAGTCGAAAATTGTTAAAGTAAATGTAAATATAAAAAATATTGATAAACACCATGCAGTAATGTTCTTAAATTTATTTTACTCTCAATAAAAATTCAAGTTCTTTAAAATGTACTACTAAATTTTATTTATTTATTAATAAATCTTATTGATATTGTGTAGGTTTCCACACTACCATAGAGGTACTACACTCAGTGCGTTGCCAATTTTTTTAAATGGCTGGCTTCCCCAAAAGGCCTAAACCATTTTTTTCTCAACATGTTCCGGGACAAAAAGCAAAGCCATATATACTACATAAAAGCACACGAACTTAGAGTTTTACCCTATGTTCCGATGCAAACATTCATATAAATTATTTTTCTCTCACTTTAATTAATTTAAAAACACACTTACATATTCTTCCTACCATTTTTATATTCACTTGATCACTGGTGGAAAGGAGGAATAACTTCACCGCACTAATATCACTATTTTATATTATATACATCACACAAAATATACGTCGTATAATTCGGAAACAAATTCCTAATTCTCTATACCATTTGCATATCGTTGGCTCCTGAAAAATAAAAGTGTTTTAGATATTATTAAATTTATATATGTATAAGAAAAATTTACTTACATATTTTTGCTGCTACCACCGCCGATTTTTTTGTTTTTGTGTGCTTTTTTGGCATATCACACAATTGGTAATTCGTGGACGAAAGAGTAGATAATGTTTCACCCATAAATTACCAATTTCAAGCACTAAATCTTACGATAATTTAATTACTTTCAATTTTTCACCAATAATCCTGCCAAGAAATTTTAACTTTTTGTAAACAAAAATATGTCATTTTCTATCGACAAGAAAAAGAAAAGAGACAGCAAGCAAAGAAATTTGCTATCCCTCTCGCAACATCGGTCGAAAACATTACCACTACATACACAGTTGTCATGTCTAATTAGTTTATGAGAGGAACCATCACATACCCATCTAAAAATTTAAGTAATGCTGGTATTTGCAAGTTTTTTTTAAGCGATCAGCATCAAGCGTGTTTAACAACCGTTCGGCAGTGCGTTTAAGATCATGCAATTTAATTTCTGCTGAAGTGGAAGTGACAGTTATAGCAGTTTGTGAGGATAACAATCGCTGTTATAGATAGAACTAAAAATCAAGACCCATTTTATTTAATTAAAAGGGAAATTCCTGGATAACCGATACGTCAAGGGTTCACGTCTATTGTTTGTACTGTGGTCTTCTTATTCTTCGTATGTGCGCGTGTGAACGTGTTCGTTTCTTGATTGTGATGTTACCTGTCTACCAGAATTTTTTCATTGTTTATTTGAGAGTAAGATTATTTAAAGTAATTTCTTCATAATTGTTATTTATTAAGATTTAAACTATGGGTAAGTACACATATAGAGATCACGCCAATATTTTCTTTCAACAACATGATTTACACGATATTAAATTGCATATATGTACCAGGAAATAAAATTTTTACAATATACAGTACAGAAGAAATTGAATTGAGATGGCATCAGTGCTTTATTTGACCACCCATTTAATACCTGATATTGCTTTTTGTTTAGTTTGTTTTGACATTTTATTATGGATCGATTTACACCAGAGCAACGCTTGCAAATAATGGTTCTGTTCGTCAAACTTATCGTGCACTTCATCCATTCAAAGTTTTATTTTCCGATGAAGCCCATTTTTTGTTGAATGGGTATGTAAATAAACTGAATTGCCGCATTTGGAGTGAGGAGAGCTTTTGTCGAAACACCATTACATCCAGAAAATTACTGTTTGGTGCGCTTTATGGGCTGGCGGAGTCATTGACACATATGTCTTAAAAACAGTTGATGGTCAGAATGTTACTGTTTGTGAAATTTGGTGTTCCAGATTGCACCTTGTACGCACCAGAAGTGGGGCCCACATGGCCGAAATCATATTTAAATATTATTTTCATAAAATTTTCTATCTAATAAAGACCGTCATTGATATCAAAAATATATTACTATGGTTTATTATGATTTAAACTTGTATCTCTCTATAAAAAACACCCTTTATAATTCTCTTATAATAAGAGAAGGATGTACGAACGTAACCATTAATGGTTGTCACAGGAACTTGTTTTTGACATTATATCTGCAAATACCAAATTTGGGAAAAAGGGTTGACCAGCAAAACGAATTGATGAATGTAGTGAAAGAACACAAAATAAGAAATCGAAAATTGGGATAATTGAAGTAGTATTAGAAGCAAGCCTAAGGCGCACAAAAAGGATTTTGAAAAATATTTCCACACCGAATGAAGACATGTAATTTACTCCGGAAGAGGTATTAGCGTTATTTTTGGATTTCAAATTATGTAAGGACCAGTATAAGGAATATACAAAACGGGCCGATGAAAAGAATTCAGGGATTTTCCCAGAGTATATGTCAAAGAAGAGTGTTTATTCCCATAAACTGCTATAACTGTCACTTCCACTTCAGCAGAAATTAAATTGCATGATCTTGAATGCACTGTTAAACGGTTGTTAAACACGCTTGATGCTGATCGCTTGAAAAAACTTGCAAGTGCCAGCATTACTTTAATTTGAAAATGTGATGGTTCCTCTGGCCAAAGAAGACCACGCCAATTCTAAATAACAATTTCCTGGGAGTTCTTTCCCTATTCCCTGTTTCCCTATTCTAAATTAAATCTCCTGGGGAAATGCTTCCTTTTCCCATTTCTCTTATTCTAAATGAACTTCGAATTGGGAAACTCTTCCCGGGAATAAAAGTAGGTATTACGAAAGTCAAATATGGGGAGAATGTAATAAAAAAAAATTTGGGAAATTTTCCGCCAAAAAATTCAAAGGGAATTGAATAAGAAAAATTTATTTATTATTAAATATTTTCTTTTAAATATAAAAATATTAATTATTCTTACTTGAAGGTCGAAAAACACGAACAAAAAGCAAATGGAAATTCTTATAAATACCATGGAGTTGTATCCAGAAATTGTACGCGGGTTATTCAAGGGAAGCAAAGAAGAGCTGAACAGAGTCTGGGTTAGTTTGAAGGCGGAATTGAACGCATCAGGGCCACCATCAAAAAGTACCGCCGAATGGAAGCAGGTACATATAAATAACAAAATTAGTCTGTATAAAACAAAATTTTAATAAGAGTGCAACAATAATTTTCAGGTTTGGTGCAACCAAAAATATACATACGGAACAAAGCAGCTCAAAATTTAAAATCTTCCGGGGCCACCGCTGGAGGCACAAATATGGAGCAAAAGCTGTCCCCTTCGAAGAATCTATTTATAATTTGATTGGAATGATTCTGTAGAAGGTGTGGCTAACACATTTGGATTAGGGCTGTCGATTAGCCAAAAGCCAAATGCAGAAATTGTACCACACGCACTACTGGAGTCGTTGTTTGAAGAAGATGCTGTTTTGCAAAAAAGTGTGCAGGATAGTGATATAGATACGCCACATAAGCCGCCAAAAAAGAAATTTAAACCTGATGTTCAACAGGATCGCCAAAAACATGTCTATTTCAGCGACATCCTTGCTGCAGAGATCAGCATCCAAAGGAAGATGCTGGAAGAGATGAAGGAGCAGCAGGTAAACACAAAAAAGGTATACCGTTCGATTGACCGCCTGTATGATTTAAAAAAGCAGAATTGGAGGAGCAAAAGCGACATAATTTGGTGATGGAAAAGTTACGAGTAAGAGAAGTGGAAGATAAGATTGAAAAAACCCGGCTGCTGTTGGAGCTTGAGGATCTCAAATATAAAAACTGAAAGTTTTTATACATATATATACATATATTTTGTGAAATATTATTTATTGTGCCTGAAAATGTCTCATTTTATACATTTTATTTAATTTTTTGTTAATTTTAGTAAAACATAAAAAATAATTTTAGATTTCTATTACAAACACTCTTGTCAAATTTATGTTTTACAAAAACAAACCAAGTCTTTATGAATTACTTTGTGATATATTTTATTATTTTTAGGAAAAATTTAAACTATTGTATACACATCTAATTTTGTTATAATAAAATAAAAATATATACATACATACATAAATTACACATTTAAAAAAATATATGTACATAAATTTATACACATTTGTAGTCCAGTTATAAAAAAATTATTAGGGATTATTCCCAATATTATTCCTAATGTTTTTGGCAATATACAAAAATATTTAGACGACGCTATGGATATCACACCACTACCTGTATCTTGTACATTCAAATTATCTACACTTTCAGTATCGGTTACTTCGGTGTTTAATTTAAAATGGGTGCATATATTATGCAAGGCACAGCAAATATTTGTTATTTTTGCTGCCTTTTCTGGAGCATAGTGTAGTACTCTAGCACCTAGAATACACCTCCATCTATTTTTTAAAACACCATTAGTGCGTTCAATTATATTTCGATACTTGGAATGAGTTTCATTAAATTTTATCTACCCAGATCCATTCTGTGGGCATCTATGAGGGGTTAATAGCCACGGTTCTAGGGCATATCCTGCGTCTCCTATAAAATAATGCATTATTAATTTATGAATTTTGTATTATTTCATTACAAACTTACCGAGAAACAAAATAATTGCTCCCGACTCTACGAAAGTCCTCCTCAAGATGATCTTGCAACTCGCTGGAATTCCAAATAAAGGAATCACTACACGCACAGGGGTGGGAGGCATCAACATGCTGAATCCTCAGCTCATGATCCTTTAAACATTTTTCTTGCTTATGTATAAACTATCAGTTTTTGAAATAGTACATGAAACTTTCCAACATTACATTTAAACTTTAGTAACCCTTTCTGTTGTAATATAAGTGTTTATTAACAGAAGGTGAAATTATGCGGACATGTGTTCCGTCAACACATCCTATTACTCTGGGGATGGCATGTTTAACATAAAAAGATAAGGGAATTTTTCACGTATCTTCTTCTGTTGGACGGAAAGAAATCCATGTCGGACATAAATGTTGCTCAAAAACGTTTATTACTTCTGTAAGAGCTTTGCTAAGACTACTCTTTTTTAGCACTACTTGAATGCCGATTTATTTACACGATAATATTTTTCGAACCTTTAATTCTAAACGTGATAAAAACGTAAGTAAAAATAAATATTTTTTTATGTACTAACAAAGTTTGCGGTAACTCGAGTGGGTTGCTAGCATCCTGCAGGTATCTCCTTTAAATTTGTTTGCTGCTTTGGTGTACTTCAGCGTATTCCATTTCAGCAACATTAATAGTAAACGTAACACTAAACATTTTTTCGTTTATTTTTGGCACTTTTTTATAATTACAAGAATTTTTTGGTTGTAGATTTTAAGTTTTATTTGCAAAATTTTTCACAAAACTTAGCAGCTGTAGAAAAACAGCTGATTTCGATTTTTCGAATTCCCTTTCCCTTATTATTCTCTTCCCAAACTGTTTGGAATAGGGGAATTTCATTCTTGGCAGAAATGAACTTCCAGGGAACTCTATTCCCCAGGAATATTTAGAATTGGGGTGAATAAAAGCAATGTAATGCCGAATGTACATCAGATGCTGACTTATATATGGTATCTTTCGTTCCATTGCGCTTAATAGAAAGCTATACCGGGTTAGAGCCATCAACCAGCAGAACAACAGAAACTGATGTATAGAGAAATGAAATACCCTCATCAACAGAGTATTGCAGACCAATAAAATTTACATTCAAAAGATGTCATAATTGCAGAAGACCAAATAATAAAAGATCAAATTGACGCCCTTCAACTTGCGGTATTTACAGTTGATAATCAGGAAATCGAAGTAAATTTTAAAATGTGTCTCTCAATGATTGATGGAAAAGTTGCACAAGCTTTAACTGATACAAATGCATCGTGAAACTGCATTATATCCCAAGAGATATCAAGTCAATTAAGGCAACTCATTCCAGAAGATGATAGCAGCATAAGTATTTGGATTGTCCCCTCTTCATGCGAAAATACATTTTATGGGGCATATTCTTAAATTCAAATTCAACTACTTCTAATATATGAAAAGCAAGGCTATTTAGAAAAGAAGCTACTAAAATTGCTTATGTAATAATAGTTCTTCAAAACATCGCTGTTTTTATCATTTTAAGATCTAATGTACAATTTTAAATTTGCAAATGTGTCACAAAAGTTTACATATAATGACCATTGTGAACTTAAATAGAAACCTACGTCTTCTTCATTAAAACGTTGTTTTCTAACGTAAATTTAATCAATGTTAGTATTGTTTCTGCTACTTAATAAAACAAATTTTAACCCCAACTTGTTCGAGAAACGAAACTTTGACCCTTCGCTTTAAAAATTTCACAGGGGCCAAGGGTTAGCACTTTCTGACAAAATTTTAACTTCATTATAAATGTAAGTTGTAAATTTGGTTTAAATGTTAGGCTGTGTGTAAAGCAAACTTTTATAACAAGTTTTTATATGTCACTTTGGTACCAAAAATATCAAAATATTAAAATTCGTTTCCATCATAACTATTTTTCTAATTTGTCGATCTCAAAGGTTTGTACCTTAACTTAAATCCTATAGTCGCACCTAGTAAATAAAAAAACCGCGCATCGAAATTCGAATCTGGTAAAAAGTTATACATTTTTTACCGCCTTCTCGCGAAATGGTCCACTGTGCGGCGGCAATTGGAAAAACTTTTAGTGCCTGCCAGTTGCATAAGTTAAACGAGAGAAACATTTGTCTAGTTTATATCTAGATTTTGCGACTTAATTCTTTTTCGCATATTTTTATTTTATAAAAATGTGATTTAATGTAGAGACGTATAAGTATGAATAATTTTTGCCTTTTTTTAGTCTTGAATCTACATAAGTAACGGCACAACAACAACTTTTTAAACTAGTATAAAATATTATGACTTTATGACAATATGACTAAATAGCAAATACTGTGAATAGCCCAAATAATTTGCAATATATATATATATATATATATATATATATATATATATATAACGGGATTTTCATTTTAGAGCGCAATGTAAAATATGTCGATAGCTTACACAAACAAAAACTGCTACAATTCTGTTTGTGAATTATTTGTTATAAAACTTAAAGTAAAGTGCATCAGCAAATATGCTTATGTCTATGGGAGCTTATTTATTTTTCTAAAATTTATTAGACAATCTGTGTGTTGAAATTTGAGTTTATAAAAAGTGCAGTTTCAATGCAATATTACATGTTTATGGCATTCAAATCAGTTTTCAACTTTCAATTTAAAACACTACTAGCTGCTATAGCTAAATGACGAAATTGAGTATCATTTTTACGTGTGTTCTAACCGATGTTTATTAGAAAACTAAATAACGGTTTGTCGAACATTTTCCAGTTTCCGAAAAAAACCACACTAAGGCGATCTTCACAAATCTTGTAATCGGTGATAGAAAATCAAGTGCTCTCTTAGGAGATATGTGCAATTTAACATATGTGATCTGTGTGACTACAGCCATTATCGGCCCAATCACGAACAATACTGCAATCATAGTCTGAGCCGCATCTTGTTAATATGGCTGATAAAACTTATAATGAAAATGTTGGGCTAAATTCAAATATTTCATATTTAAATCAGTCAGAGAGGATGAGATGTAGCACTTACACATATGTCCGTGAATCCAAATCATATGCTACTATCACCGCAGATATAAAAACAAAGTTCGTAGTGAATACATAAATTCAAAAATTCGTCTACTTATGTGTGATAAGTCTACGATTAAAAGTAATCTTGTAGATACTTGTCCGTTATGCCAGTGCATGATCCACTAATAAAATCAAAATATGCTGGTAGGAGCCCATCTACCTATTATTTGGTCTTCATAGAAATTTTCATTGGAAATGTGTGGTTGCTGCAGTTTCACTTAATATAGTTTGATCTTGTTTCTTAAATATATTTGGTCTTATTATTTAAACGCGCTCAACTTATCGATTCAACAGCCGGTTAAATTAACAAAGGATAACTGGATTATATTTCAATTGCATAGAAATAAAAGTAGTCCTAAACTCTAGCCCATATAAAGACTTGTTGAAAAAATACGCTCAAATAAGTGATTCTTCAAAAGCTGTTGGAAGAAATCGTAAAGAATATAATATCTCATAGAAACCATGATAAACGTAGTAAATTTGTAATATCTGAATGACCTTTCTATTTAGATATTGTATAATCACTCTGGTTTTAGTAAGAGCTTGTAATTCTCTCCTCCTTTGGCTGCAAATGATATAACAAGAAAGTGAGTTATTGGATTTAAATATTAATTTAGATATTTCAATGCTGGGTAAACTTTTCAGCGACTTCTTCAAGAAGTGATTCATGCTTTTGATTTTTGCCTCTTAAGATAACGAATTGCATATTAAATATCAATATATGCTGTATATATAAGCTATTTTCGTACTCTTGCAACCTCGATTCCAAATGAATATGTATTAATTTGTTTCAACTTAAATGACTGATAAATTTTTTATATAGTGCTTTCATGCTTGCAAATCACCAACTTCCATTTAAAGGATCGTTTACCAATTAACAAAATAGATGAATATTTATATTATTGGGAAATATGATTTCATAAAGGCTGTCTGAAATTCACAGTAAGAATATTTGCTGGCAAATTGACGAAGAAATGAGCGAATATAAACTACAAGTTGTAGTACGTTCATATGCATGCATTGTATTCGCATTCAAATTAGTAAGGTTGTCTAAAACATGATTTGATCTCTTTGATATAAGCTGACTCTTCTCAATATATAAAAGATATTTAAATTTGTTATGAAGTGGAGACAACCAGCACAGTTATTCTTTACGATTTGGGGAAGTTTTTATTAACTTTCATGTATAAACATAAATCACTTGACCACATGGTGGACAGTAAAAAAGTGCTTCCAGCTTAAGCTTACAAACCTCTACAATCGCCCTTTTCAAAGTTGTTCATCGTATTGCAGATGTTAATAATACCCCAATTTCATATCTTTTAGTTTTAAAAATAATATTCACATTCTCGAATATTAAAAACTGGCATTCGACACATCACTGGAAGGTATAGTTTTATGTTTTTATAAGTAAAACAAATGTTTCGGCAGGTGTGTCGCCAAAGAGATTTCTAAGCATTTTGTAGTAGTAGATTACATTTTTGCACTATTTTCGATTTCAGTTGGCAATCAGTCTTTTATGAATAAAGATTCCGAAACATTATCAAAAAGAGTACATTATCTTTAAAGATTTTATTGAAAGTTAAATTAAAAGTCCTGTAACATTTATTTTTCTCTCTTTTGGCCATGCATTAAGTAAAATTAATATTTTGCATATTCAGGTAAGAAAAAAATCCATTCAAATTGGTTTTTATATGGTAAGAGATGGTAAGAAAATAATAACCCAGCACTTACAAAACGACCATTCGCAATCGACACAAGTGCAGAATAACAACTAAGAGGACGTGATTCGTTGCAAAAATGAAAAAAGGACAAGTGCTTAAAACAGTGAGTGACACAAGTGTCAAAATTGTTGGACTGTGATTTATAACATGTGCGACATTCCTCTACTCATATAACAAGCAGACTTCACTACACACAACCTTTGGAGTGTGTAAGGACGTACCTTCGTGTAACAATGAAAGCAACGAACAGTGCACGTTAAAGGCATTGCAATAAGTTTCAACAATAAACATGCATACATTTCAATACACATGCATGCATTTCAATTTTATATATTAGGGAAGTTTTTAGACTTTATAAATTAATTATTTTTTATATAAATTTCTAAGCGATTCTGTCGGTAGATATACAATTTATATCCCCATCTCAAAATTTTTGTCGACATGATCCCAACATGTTTCATGAAAAATAATTTACCATCATCTCTGAATCATGAAACACATGTTTTCGATAATTTTGTTATTTGAGCATTTCTTTTATATTTGGAATTAATATCTGATTTCGTAACAAACTATATTAATTGTGGTAAAAGTAAAAAGTTATTCCAAATATAAATAGTTTAGTAAAAAGTTTGTATAATATTGTGCCAAATATGAGAAGTTTTCGTAGCTAGGAAATATGCAAAGTTCTGTGCATATTCAATATTTTGTGATCAAAATCAATTTTGACATCAAATCGTTATGAGCAAATTAAACATTGTAAAATGTTTGTTTTTCATTTTTAGATTATTCAATTTCATTTAGTGCTACGACAATACGAACTAACATTAATTCCACTTACAGTAAACATTCCGAGACTTGAATAATCAGTAATATGAACATTTTTATTTTTGCGCTGATTAAGATGGGAACAAAGTTCTAAGACTCTATAAAATGAACATTTTTAAATATATAAATTTTTAAGTGATATATATGTTATTAATGTATGTTAATTAACTTCACCGGCAGCATTGCAACTATGAAAAAACTGAATGTTGTTGAGAGGACAGATGAAGATTTCCTTACTTCATCCGATAATTTTTTCTAAAGTACCAACAAAAGAGGACTCCGAATTCTTCTCTTTAAGATATTTCTATTACCTATTCTCTAAGACCAACTGCACTTATGAACTTCAGTTCTAGAGTCCCCATACTTAAATACAAGTAGGGAAGAAATTTATAGAAATAACAATAATCAAAACTTATTTGTATGTTTAATAGACTTGTGTCGAAAGTTTTATAACAACGAGAAGCTAAGATATGATAGCTCTCTCAGATTAAATGGTTTCGAGTAATATACAACACTCGATGCATTGGCCTGAACATGGACTGGCGTACTACCGTACGCATAGTTATTTATATATTTTCCTGATGATGATTTCAATATTTCAAAGCCATCGATAGTACTATCCAGAGCTTCTGCGAAACTTATAATATTGTCTCTATTATATACATTAGATTTTAAAAACTTTTTAGTAATATACCACTCACAGCCTAGCGATTTCTTATTGCTATGTAGAAACCAAAACCCTACCTAGAATGTTAATTTGAGATGGACAAGCGGACAAGAACAATTTTTTTGTTAAAGCAAAACTGAAAAGGTTGTGATATCCTTTGCTTTTAAATTGTGATGTTTATTAAATAATATTACACACAGAAAATAATTATTTTTAAACATGCTTAATTTTATGTCGTATAATGAAGCTTTTAAATGAAATTGAGCCTACTACAATAATAAGTTAATTAATTTTTACAACATATTGCGTTGAAAAGAGTTTTTAATTAAATTCAATGTTGTATAAACAATTGATAAAGTATTATGAAAAACTAAAAAACTAAAAGACTTTCATATAAGGAATGAAATCAACCAAAATTGTATACGTTAGTGCTGTTACGATACTTTCGTAAGAGAACGTTGTTTAGTACAAATGAAGTTTGAGTCGGAAAAAATTTTTTTAATAAACTACATGAAGGAGAAAGAAAAAATTAACGGTAGAGCCTTATATATATATATATATATATATATATATATATATATAGAATGTATTTATGTATTTGAAAGCCTTCTTTTTTAAATATATTATATATATATATATGTATATATATATATATATATATATATATATATATGTATGTATATATATATATATATATATATATATATATATATATTATATATATATATATATATATATATATATATATATTGTATATATATATATATATATATATATATATATATATATACATATATATATATATATATATATATATATATGTATATGTATATATATCATGTATATATATATATATATATATATATATATATTAATATATATTTATATATATATATATATATATATATATATATATATATTTAAAAAAAGAAGGCTTTCAAATACATAAATACATTCCCGAGTTCTAACATATCCTTGCTGGTTCATCATTGAAGAAGTTTGCGGAAATTCTTAATTTTTGATAAAAACAAACATATATATATATATATATATATATATATATATATATATATATATTGTATATATATAATATATATATAATATATATATATATATATATATATATATATATATATTATATATATATATATATATATATATATATGTATATATATATTATGTATATATATATATATATATATATATATATATATTAATATATATTTATATATATATATATATATATATATATATATATATATATATATATATATATGTATATATATACATATATAAATATATATATATATATATATATATATATATATATATATAATATATTTAAAAAAAGAAGGTTTTCAAATACATAAATACATTCCCGAGTTCTAACATATCCTTGCTGGTTCATCATTGAAGAAGTTTTGGGAAATTCTTGGAAATCGTCTAACTTAATTTGTAATAAAAACAAACATAATTTTGTTCTGAAAGCCACAATTTTTCAAACATATCGTGTGTATTATTTTTCCTGCCCGGCAATTCTAAATTATGGCCATTAAGAAAACCAGTGGTATGTTCCAAATATGCTAAATCTGAAATGAGCTGATAGTTATTAAGATATACGATAAGCTTTAATGAATTTTTTTTTTCTATTTTTTGTAATTTAACTGAATCATTCATTCAATAGAACGAGGGGAATCTTTCAATCAATTGATAATATGTGTATGTTGTGCATAGATTATCAGCATCAGTGGCAAAATTGTTAAGTGAATATCTTAAAACTTTAATATATTAAGAAATCATACTTTTTAAATTAATACCAAACCGTGTTGTGCTATTGTGCCTTTACATAAAATATTTAGTTAATCTTTAAAAACAGATTCCAAACTTAAAATACGAATATATACATAAATATAAATTTGTATATAAATCTATATCAAAATATAGGCAATTTATAATAGCGTTTTGTTTGTAAATTAAACTGAAAGCAAAGCAACATTAAGCTATGCAGGTGATTCTTATGACTGCCATATGGAGTCAAAACAACCCTTAGTAGCTCTCCAATTAAGAAAGAAGGCTGCAACTCCTATTCCAACGGTATATACAGGCGCCATCTTCAATACATACTCAGCAACAATTTGTAAGAATATTGACGTGTAACACAAAGTATAAAAATATAACGCTTATATTTTAGTTTTAATTTATTAAATAAATTTTTTTCTTTACCCAATACGGCTATTTTTTTTTTGCTTCCAAGGTTTATGTTGAGAATAATTGTCTATTTTTTGTTCTTAAAAAAAGGTTGCTAATCCAGTTTTTGATAACAATGTTGTTAACTTACAATCTAATGCTTAACGCTAATATAATATTATTATTAATTCTTTCGCAACACAGTGGCGGCCTGAAATTTTTTAAAGGTCCTGTCATTAACTGATGATACAACTGTACCATTCTAATGCCACTCTTTCCCAATTTTCTTAAATAATACTAACTCATCCTCTTTCAATATGGGTAATAACCTAGCGCTTGATTATAATAGTATTTCTGCTTGTCTTTTTTATTACCAAATCTATTTAAAATTTCTTTTTCATCTATGTTAATTCTGGTTAATAGTTGACTACTTATTGGCAATTTCGTCTTTAATAGTCTTCCGAAAAATAATTCAGAAAGAACAACCTGTATGCTTGCTCAGGGAGTCGTATAGTAATGTAACGATAGTACGGATCCGATCAGCATCATTCATTTCAAAACATCGTTTGATAATACATTTCGCTATTGTAACACCCTTCTCAGCTATCCCGTTGCATTTAGGATATTCGGGACCTAAAAACTTAAATTGAATGTTATATTACTCCGAGAAACGTCTGAACTCAAGTGAACCAAATTGACTACTGTCACACTTAATAATTGTCGGATATCTTATCATATTAAATATATGGCCTATTATTTTAACAATATAATCTGGCGTTTTATTATGAACCATAAAAGACAAGAGGTAGTTAGAGTGCGAATAAAATATTGTAGGTCACGTCCAGCGTATTCAAAAATATCCATTTCAACAATATGAAATGGATATTTAGAAATTTTCTTCTAAACTTTTTACAAATTCTACATGAGGTCACCAGTTCCTTCATATCTCTGTATATGTATAGTAAAGCTTTCTCGCACGAGAAAGCGTTTTCTCTATTGCAAAGTGAGGTTCATATAGCCAAATTGTCATTTTCCTGTTGCATTTCGGAAAGAATAACTATCCTATCTTTCAAAAACAATAATTCGTTTTCAACGTGTAATTCGGATTTTAATTTGTGAAAATGTTGACTAAGTTCATTCAGCTGATGAAACCCTGGCCAATCATTTTCAACGTACTTGCAGATACCAGAATAACACCCGACAGTTCCGATATTTCAGAAACTTCTGATAATTGAGCCCTTGATAAGAAATCTGCTATTAACATATCTTTTCCTGGCTTATATATTACTCTCAGAAGGATTATAAGCATTCGTTGTAGTCGCATTGTCACATCATCGATGTCATGCTTGATTAAATCTTCTAGGGACTTATGATCACTTTCGACGATGAAATCCCGCTATATATATATAAGAATGCCAACCAATTGTAGAAAAAAAAAACTAAAGAAAATGGAAAGGGAAAAGGGATCAGTGAGACCTTTCACTTATTAAAGTGGCAGCTTAAAATAGTATCTTTAGTTATTCTAAGAAATGTAGGGTAAAGGTTCCCTAATGAGCTGCATTAGCCCCGATTAAATACTCATAGGAACTAGCTTAAACCCCTCAATTGATCATTTTGAGGTTTTTAGTAACATTTTGGGAAAAAAGAATCAGCACAAAAATAAAATTAAAGAGTTTAAATGACAATTCCCGAAAACAATTGCTAACAGCTCCTTTTCAATTTGTGCCCATTTTTGCTCACTCTTGCTAAGCGTTCGAAATGCAAAAACCACAGGATGGCCATTCTGTGCTAGAACACAGCCCCAACAATCTTTGGATGCATCTATTATTACTGGTTCCATTATTACTATCCTGAGCAAATTCTCAAGTTTCTTATCGTGTTTTTCATCCCATTGAAATTTTACATTATTCCGAGCCCAATTTCGTAATTCCGCCGTTAGTTTCGAAATACATATTAGGAATAAATCTATCTGAATATTTCAGAAGATCCAGAAACCGTAACAAGTCCAATTTATTAGAAAGTTTCTTCATTCTTATTATATATTTAAAATTAGATTTTATTTTTCTTTCCGATAAACTATTTCCTGAATTTTTTCCGAGTTAAATTTTAAGTTATTCTCACTTGCTCTTTTCATTACCACATCCATTATCCGATCATGTCCTTCTCCGATTACGCACAAAAAGCAACATCATCAAAATATATTATGACTCCCTTTATATCCCCAAATTTTCTTATCATCTCTTGCTGACACATTTCCGGGGCACAATTAAGACCAAAAAGAACCCGCGTGAGCTTATCATTCATTCAAATCCCAAAGGGATTTGAAAATATCGTCAAATCAAAACCTTTTTCATCCAGTTCTATATGCCAGAACCAACTTTCTAAATCTAGAACAGAAAAAACTTTTCTTGCTAGTTCCGAAGTTAAATCGTCAATTGTCGGAATTAGAAAATATTCCCGTTTAATACACATATTCGAAGCGAACCGTTGGGTTTTTCCACTTACCGTAAATTATTCACCCAGTAAGTCGGATAGTCTTCTATAATTTTCTCAAGCTCCAGTTTCAGTTTGCTCAATAGTTAATCCGGAATTCTCTTTGTATTGTAAAGCACTGGATTTGAATTTTCTTTCAGTATTGTTGAAAAAGTTCTAGAAAATTTTCCAAGTCCTTGAAAAACATCACGATACCTATCCATGAATGATACTGTAGACTGGTTGCTAGTAATAGTATCTATGTCTACCCGTCTGATTAATTTTAGTTGTTCACAAGCATTCAGTAACAATATTGTTTCACACTTCTCACTAACTACCATAAACTTAACGGCAAATAAAGCTCAAATACACAAAAAATGTTTACCTTATTATTATTGTAATAATATACTCGAAATTCATTGTTTTATTATTCAATTTAGTTCCTAATTTTGCGATGATGTTAAAAGGTCCGCAATTTACATCAGCCCCAGTTTCTAATTTAAATGTCACTAATTCATCCCATATTCTATACTTCTTGGTCCATGGTTTTTTATTCGGTGTTACTGAATTTAACCTAAGAAAATTATTATTACATAATTTTCTAAAATTACCATATGTTTTACTCTAATTAATTCCTGCTACCTTCTGGTTCTCATTACCAGCTTGTTGTTTTTTCTGTTGATTTTTTCCGAGGCTTAAGGAACATATTTTGGAAATGACCTTTTTTGGAACACGAGTAGCAAATGGCATCTTTGGCCTTGCATTCTGCTTCATAACCGATTTTATACGGACCATACCATACGAATTTGTGGATGGACAATTTTTTTTACTGCGTAGACATACCTTTTTGGCGCGGTACAAAACCAAAAGGGCGCAAAGTTTTGGGTGAGCTCATTTAGGGTTTCGGCAGTACTCTTAGCGGGATTCAGTTCCTGAAACAAGAAGGAAAAGTTTGAAAAGAGAAAATTTATGTACATATATAGTGAGTCGGTCAATGCTACCAGAGACGACGGAGGATTAGTAATTAGGACACGCCACGGACAGACGACCGTATCCTGTGAGCAGAAAATTCAGTTTGCAACTCCATAATTTCTTTTCTCGCATCATTTAAATCTTTTTAGAAATCTTGAATGTAAATAATTCATTTATTTTATTGATTTAAGGCTTCGGATTTGGTTTTTGTACAAATAATAATTGTTTCATTAAAATTTTTGAATTTTTTTAAATAAAATCTAATTTAGTAGCTTCTATTTGTTCATTTTAATGTTTATAAATAATATAATAAAAATTATGTATTTTGATATATGAATTTTTTTCTTAGCGTTTAGAATGGCCTAGTAAAAGAAAGAGTAATCAAGGGATCGTCTTTGGGATATCCTGAAAGACCAGCCGCCAGAGGGTTCTGTTTCGTCCGGTGTAAGTATGTGTGTCGCAGGGGGTGAAAAAGGTGTATTGCTTCGGGCTTTTAATTCGGCGAAGGTGTTTGTGTGTGTTGTACAAATGTATATACTTATATTATGTATGGGTTAGGGTTGCCAGCCGGGCTTGTTTTATTTGGATTGTCCAGCTTTCTAAGTACCTGTCCAGTTTCTAGCTAAAATAAAATTTGTCCAGTTCCAACAATTTTCCACAAAAATCTCTGAATAACTATTGCCTTCAATACAATTTTTATTAATTTTATTATAATTTTTTACAACCATGTGCAGACAATGATGGTTTTTGTTTGTTTGTTATTTTTATGATTTTGTTTTTTCGTTATATAATTATAACGTTAGATGCTGCTATTATTTTAATCGTAAGTGCTATATATCGATATGGATAAATGAACTGAAAAAATTTAAGTTTAGTTATATTTTGTTATGTTAACCAAGTCTGTCGGATGGTTGTTATTTGTCGACGGCAGATAACAATCATAATTACACCATCACCATGTAGACAACATATATTGTATGTTTATATGTATATGTACACATATTATAAAAATAGCGCCCAACGTGGGGCCCGAGCAGACGGAAGATAAGAAGTTTGTTCCCTGAAGCAGTAGTTGACGGATGATCAGAAGCGTATGACCTGGTGGGTCATTCAAGAGTCCCTGCCCAGTAGCGACGCCTTCTGGTGAAAACCAGTCAGCTGCTTTCAACCACCTTTCTGTAGTTGGCGAGTCAGGTAAATGTTCATGGCACAGATCACAATCACTTATGTGAGTCCCGTTTGGCAAGGCTTAGTACCTTGGAACGCTTTGCGGCATAGTGTGTTGGTGATCTGGTCATGAGGATTTACTTAATTCAGCGTTCTACCTTTTTGTTCGCAACTTGAGACTTAGAATAAATTAATTTAAAAATTAGAATTTTTAATTGCTCGAGTTGCTGAAAAAAAGAGTAGATTGACAGAGGGAAGTGTTATATGGGGAGCAAGAATACTTAAGTGAGATTAGCTTAATAAGCTGACTTACAGGCACACAGATCCCTAATTGTTGATGTCCAGTCCTGGTAGAGCAAACCTAAGGTGGTGACATCAGTTACGGTCCAGCAGTTGTGGCATGTGTGAAGTCGGCAGTTGATCTTCTTATCATTGTCACTCCTGAAACCAATTAAACAAAAATAAAGTATTAATATTAATAGCACACACAGACACACACAGACAAGCAAAACCTATTAAATAAAAACGAGTACCTTGATTGCTTTTCTTTCTATCCTGAAAACACCGCATAAAAGAATTTTAGTTTGATTTGTTAAATTCCGAGACGTTTTCCGTATATAGGAAAATTTATCTGCTGATCGGTAGCAGGGTTAATAAATCATAGCATTTTAGTTTATTGTTTTTTTTTTCTATATATAATTTTTTATTATTTGCATGAAAATCTTTATTATCCAGAGTATTTTGGTCTTTTCTCTGGGTTTATTTATTATAATACATTTTAATTGTTTTTATGACGTTTTGGCTTTCATTTGCTGTTTTTTTTTTATTCCATCAGTTAAGCCTGTTGGTTATAATTACAACTATTAGTTTGCCGATTGTTTTATAATTTTTTTTTTGGTTTTAGTAGTTATTTAAACCGATCCTTTACATAAATTTTATAATTATAATAATTTATTTTCGTTTGAATTCAATTTCCTTTTTACCTTTTTTTCTTATTTTACTTCTACAATTTTTAGTTATAACATCGTAGCAAAATAAATACACCAATTTTTATTGAATTTTTCTAAGCTCATGTTGTTTTGGTTAGTTATTTTGCTACTTAATTATATACAGTTTTATTTTTTATCGGTACAGCACTAGGCCGATATAATTTAAGCTTATAGTTAATCAGTTGAAATTTTCAGGATTAATTGGCCGAATTTCAAAAGGGCCAAGATTAATTAATCATACCTTATTTTGTCCGGTTATATAATTTTTTTTATTATTATTTTGCTTTCTTTATTCCAGCAAACAAATTTAACTAACTTATTGATTTAGTTTTAGTTGTGAATTTTTCTATATATTTTTCTTAATTATGCTGTTTTTGCAAATTATATATTGTGGTTGCAAGTATAGTTTTTAGTAGGCTAAACATACAATACATTCGAAATCTTTCTGAATTTATATTTGTATTTTCTTTTAGCAAAAATAATTTTGGCCAGTTTATAATCAATGGAGTTAAATTTTTTTCTGTGCTTTAGTTTTTAATTTCTTTTATAGCATATTAGCAAAAGAACGATACAATCCTGATTGAAGTTTGTTGTCTATATTAATATTTATATAGGCTAATTGTTCTTAGTTAAAATCTCAGAAGGACCTGATGATAAATATTCCTAGGCACAAAGGAAAGTCAACATCAGTTTTATTCAACTTACACAGCAGAGCAGAACAGCTGTTTTCGAAAGTCGCTACAGTTTCATCTTCAGTGCTCATGCGTATTGTGCTTGTCACCACTTTTTAGGTGGCTCAGTTGAATGTGATAACAGTTCCCATTTACGCAAATTTTATTATGAAAAACAATCCGAAAACTGTATCAAACTGATGTTAACACGTTTTTGTTTTAATACCCGTGTTACCGTTTGAATATTTTCTTCATGTCCCATTTTTCTGAATTTTTTGTTCCATTATACATTAAGATCGTTCTCCTTTTTGGTTTGAATCTCTTTAAAGTTTTTTTTTGGTTTTGAAAGTAAGTCCTATTACTCAATGGTGTTGACACGTAGCTCCAGCAGAAGGGTGACCTACGTAGAGAGCATGCCTGCAATCAGCGCCGGTACTACTTGTAGCACAGTTATTACCACCACAACAACTATGTCGACGTTGGCAAATCAGCCAGTAAATTTATATACGAATACAACGTTCGCAACAATCAGCAGTCCCGTATATATGAGAAGAAATTCACATTAGTCGCGCAGTGATACAGCAGGTGAGAGATTCTTCTTCATTTAACAGCACGTCCGTAATAAACAGAGGGGTTCACGAAGAAGCCAGTCTTAGCTCAATAGCTCATCTGTCTACAGATCCAATTGGTCTTCAATAAATGATCGAGGCAACAGTTGGAAATAGGCGTCAAAATTCAAGAGGCCTTGGATGAGGTGAAACAGGCTTTGGTAGCAGCATCAGCCGATAGGCCAGGGATGTCCCGAGCAATGGCAGTGGTTCCGAATGTAAATATCCCCACACGACCTGATCAAAATCACCCATTTTTCCCCAGCCACCAGTTGGTTTCCGGCCTACTGCAGTGAATGGGTACGGTCGTGGACATCATCAACAAATTACTAATGAATATGTGCCACCGATGAGACAGAGCAATTATATACAACAGCCGCTTACAATGCCACCTTTGATACCAGCGCCACGTAATGTACGCTTAGAGACCGCGCCACCACAGGTAACTCAGCAGCCAAATTACTTTCCGCCACGGCAGACTGGTATCCAGAATGCTGTGATCTATACACGTCCGCAGGAAAAAATAAACTATCATACCTATAATTTGCGACAGTCAAATGTAACCATGCAAAGGCAATTATCATCCCAGCCGCCAATTCGGGGATCTGGCTTAAATCAGCTACCAAATAATAATACATTGCATTGACCAAACTATCAGGCGCAAGGTTAGATACAGTAACATCAACCAACTGGGTATAATTTGCCTATGTCGATGCCAAGACAACAAGAGCCGTTAGATAAGTTTAAATTAGGCGAATGGGGCGTAAAATTTGACGGTATGTACATCTAGAACCATGTATGTACAGCAGTTCATTTTTCGAATGGGCGCGTTGAGGGCAGATTACAATTGCTCTGATAGCTAGCTATTGCGCAGCTTTCATCTACTGTTGGAAGGGCCAGCACTCTGTTGGTACTGGGACTACCGGAAAATAGTACCAATCAATACTTGGCAGGAATTGGAGAAAGCCCTGTTGGCTCAGTACAGGCAATATGAAAAAGAATACCAAGTACGAATGAGAATTTTGAATCACAAGCAGCTATCCCAAGACCCATTTGATGAATTTTATAACGCTATTATTAAGCTAAGAAATCAGCAGCAGACACCGTATGATGACGAGCAGGTGGTAGAAATAATGAGAGGAAATTTAAAACCGTCACTGTCACAGATGATGTTTTCAGTGCATACTCGTACCCTGTCAGAAATCTGCCGTGAAGTGAGAAGAGCCGGAAACCGATTAGTCACTCAGCGACAACTGCACTCACAGCGGCATAACTTTACTCATAGGGTAAATGAGGTGAGCTGTCAAGAGGGGGGGGTGTGGTTAGGACAATG
>OY776279.1:39380684-39580684 GCA_963675445.1 Linnaemya vulpina | reverse complement strand
ATAGCCAGGAATGATATAACTTAGTACTAGGACTTACTATTGTAGTTTGTTATTGTTGTTGTGAAGAATTAGGATGATAAGGTGGATGAGGCAGCAAAGGGATGAATAATTGGTTGTGTTGTATTTAAAGATGAAGTTGGTTGTGGCTAAGTGAATGAGTAAGGGAGTGAATGTGAGTATTTTTTAATTTACATATAGGGTTATCCACTTTGCGGTTTCAAAAGTAAATGCAAATAAAACACATATAAAATATTTTTTTCATGAATTTTCTTTTTTATTATAAAGCTTGAACGTTGACATTATGTGTGAAACAGTACATCATTTAAATAACCACTACGAGAAGTGTGGTAAGCATTGATTCTTTTGAGGTAATTTTCGTCCTCTTTTTGACACATATTGCGCGGTATCTCACGCGCTTATATATAACTTAACGAATGTTGGTTTTTAAGTGCTCAAGAGTTAAAGTTTTATCTGCATAAACACGGTCTTTCGCGCGGCCCCACAAAAAAGTCTAATGGTGTCAAATCGCATGATCTTGATGGCAAGTTGATATCGCCACGACGAGAAATTACGCGGCCAGGAAATGTCTCTTGCAATAAAGCCATATCGAGTTGTATGGCACGTGGCACCGTCTTGTTGAAACCACATATTCTACAAGTAGTATTCTTCAATAGCAGGCAAGAAAAGTCGGTTATCATATGAGCATAACGCTCCGAATTGACGGTGACAGTCGTTCCATTGTCATTTTCGAACCAAAGAGCGCACCAAACAGTGACTTTTTCTGGATGTAATGGCCTCTCTTCAATACTTCTCAGGATCCTAAATACGACAAATTTGTGTATGAACATACCCACCGAGTGAAAAATCTGCTTCATCGCTGAAGAAAATTTTGTCCGAAAAATCGCCGTCTACCGCCTGTTGTTCAAGCACCCATTCCACGTGTCTACGACGTTGTCAGCTGGCCTCAGTTGTTGTCTTGACAACGACGAGGAATCGACACATTCGGGTCTTCGGCAACGCTTTCACTTACAGCAGCGATATTTTCAGCGGAGCGAGCGAAAACAGGCCTTACAATATTTGTAACCGCTCCAGTCTCTTCAAATTTAGCCAATTGCTTGTGTAGTTGGACGATTATGTAAACCATAATCTCCTCTTAAAGCACGATATGTGGCTGTTGCAGAACCACCATTTTTGTAGTATGTTTTGGTAACTTTTATGCGTAGTGTGATAGTTAAGCGATCCATTTTCGTCAATGTCACACTTTCAACTGAAAAGAAAACAATTGGTTTAACACCTTTGTTAAACAGATGTCGAATTCCAGCCCTATACTTTTGAAACCACAAAATGAATAACCCGGTAATTATTAATATAATTAGGCGAGTAGCTTAAACGAATGCCCGAAAATCTGATGCTAGTCCAGATTGGAATTTTAAGAGCGGTGAATGAAGATAGAAGATATATATATATATATATATATATATATATATATATATATATATACATATATACATATAACCCGAAATCGTTCATCAGCCTTTGGCAGAAGTATTCTGAAAAACGGGCTGTTATTAATCAGATTTCTAGTGGTTTATTTGATGAAATGTTTCAATTTGTATAGCATGGTTTTTGTTCTTACCTGGTTTGGCACATTTGCGTTTATTAGAAGTAGAGTTGCAGGGGGGTGTCTCTCGCCCAGGAACGACGGCAGTGACCGCAAATTCCTGGGTGGTCTCAGTCCATGCATCTTAGAGCCGTAAAAAGCCAAAACCCCCATCATAGGTAAAAAAAAATCGTTTTTGTTGGCACGCACAGACGGCCAATCACCGCCGTTAAAAGGTCGGCACAGTGTTGTACATAACTGTTTATTGCGGTTTTTTTCTGGCTCGTATTTTCTACTTCTTGTTTTTATGTTTCTTTGGGTAATAAAGAAATATGCTTAGACCTACCGGAGATCCACAGAAGAGGGGCCCGGTACCAATTGTTGATTTCCGGAAGCCCGTTGAATGAATCCAGGCGGTTGGGGAACACGAACGGGAGTGTGGTATTACACCCGTGCAAGGGCAGCTTTCATAACTGTCCATGGACATTTTACTCCGGGAGCCCTGAAAAGAAAAGAAAAAGGGAATAAATAGAACAGCACCCTAGATATATATATATATATATATATATATATATATAAAATTAACGCATTATTTTCTGTAGTACGCATGTTTAAATCATTAATAAAAACAGCATGCGTACCAAGCTTATAAATACAAATTATGCAGCAGGAAAAAGACTGCCAGATCAAAAATTTCAGAACCTCAGTACTGCTGCTAGAGCGTTTTCTGTTTCAGCGAGATTGATTTCCAGTAGCATCACACACAGGTGGAGGCAACTAGCCCTCCCACCCTCACACAAAATCGGGATTACAGGTGTGGTTTGGTTATGTCGTGTGCCCCCGGACTTGGGCAATGCAATGTGCAATTAGATGGATGGGTCTTGTTCGGCCAGCTGATGTTTGGAGTGTGTTTTGTATGTTTATTTTCTCTGAAAAAAAATTAACAAATATGATAGGAATTATTGTAATGTTATGTTTGTTTTGATGAGTGGAAAAATAAAGGAGTATAAAAAGAGATTCGACCGGGAATTAAAGAAGAAAATAAAGAAAAGGAACTCTGATGTGTGGTGTTAGACGCGATTTTGAAGACAGATATAGTTTCTGGATGAAACAAAAAAAAAAAAAAAGATTTACGTGCCGTAATATTAAAGTAAAAGATTTTAATTTTTTGTGAAAAAGTTTTATTAATATGGTTAAAAAAAGGAGATTCCACCAAGTTAGTACAAATATACTGATATATTATATATATATATATATATATATATATATATATATATATATATATACTTACATACATACGTATATATATATATATATATATATATATATATATATGTATATATATATTTATATGTAGAGTCGACCTGTAAAGAAAGATAAATATATACAATATAAAATTAAAAAAAAAACAATAAAAAGATTTAAAAAACAACTAGAAAAGTCGAAGGAAGAAACATTTATCACATAAAGAAAAACAAGCAGACAAGATATTTTTTTTATGTATACATATAGTGAGGTGATAAATAAAATAAACAAAAAAATATACGCCCCGAAACAATCGAAAATTAATGAATAAAAAGGGGAAAGAATAATTTTAAAATAAAAAAAGGACATCAGATAAGGAATAGAAACAACACGAATAAATAAAAAGGAAAGGAAACTCAAATAAAAGATTCCGGTGATACTCACACCGGTAATTGGAGCAACAGGAGGGCTAGCGAGAAGTGAGAGGAACAGGTATGCCAATGTCGCCGCCATCTCTTTGGGTACCGTTGGTACAGGTATCGTGCCATTTTTCTTTGTCTAGACAAGTACAGGATATCACCTACGATAACGGACAGTTTCTTTATACATATATACATAGGTTTTTTTTCCGAAAACAAATTCGTGGAGGGAAAATTTTTGCTGCGTAGGCTTACCTTTTTTGGCGCGTTTTAAAAACGATCATCTAGGGTTTCGGCATTAGTCTTAGCGGGTTTCAGTATCCTGAAACGAAATAAGTTTGAAAAAAAAAATATATATTTGAGTCACTCAATACTGAAAGATGTTTCAGTTTTATTTCCAATTTACCTAATTCTGACCCATTTTCGAGTGTGTGAAACAAATTACGAAAGAAAAAAGTGGCCAGAAATAAATATTTGTATTGCATGGCTCCAAACATTAAGTATTCATATAAAGTAGCCAGAAAGTACTTATATTTATTCTCAACACAAAGTAGCTGGAAATAATATTTTCGTTTTTGGCTACTTTTCAAATTGAAGCAAAAAATTAAGTAGAATTTTTTTTGCTGTTTTCTACATGTATCAATAGCTTAATTGAAGTAGCAAAGAGGCTACTTCTACTTACCGCTTTATATTTTTGGAAAGTAGCTATAGTTAAAAAAATTAAATGATTCGGAATAAAACAGCTTCTACCGCTACTTCTACTTGCCGCTTTATTTTTTTGAAAAGTAGCTGTAGCTTAAAAATATAAATGCTTCAGAATAATACAGCGTCTAGCGCTACTTCTACTTGAAAAAAGTAGGTAAAGTAGGAGTTCAAACACTGGTTGTTGGTTGGCATAATTTTTCAACCAGCTTCAACCCCGCATTAGCAGAACAAATCTAATACATACGCACTTATGAAAAAAAAACGCAGGTTCTGTGTTTTCTATTTTACAGAGCGTTTTTAGTTTTAAGATGTAAATCGTGGTGTAAACATGAATATGAAAACAGAAGGGGGTTGGTCGCGGCAACAAACAGTAGAACTAATAAAAGAAACGCATATTCGATTTTGCAGCAATTTTTAGTAAAAGTAAAAATTTTTTGTTACAGAAAATTTAAGCAATATTTTACTGAAATTAATTAAACAAATTTTAATGGTCGCATGAATAAGCAAGAACTTCTATTGGTTTTTGAATAGTCTTTTTACTATTATAGAAACTCCTCCTAAGATTATTGCCAATTCCTCATCACTTATTCCAGCCATATTTCTGCTAATTTTGTTTCAAAACAGCGAACGAAAAATAACACCAAATGTATAAAGAAATACTAACACACTCAAAGCTGTGTATACGTGTACAATTTTATACCAGAAGAATTCATCCAGTGTGTTTTGAAAAGAACAAAAGTTGCGCGAACTAAAAATTCATCTTGTGTATAGAGGCTGAAGGAGTGGTACTATTTTATGACTTTTATATGCACCACAACAACAACTTTTTTAATTTTTTTTTTTCAATATAAGTGTTAGAAATAAAAATATATAACCGAATTGCTTAGCTCGAAAATTAAAACGTTTACTTACGTTATTGTTATTAATTCATGTAAAGTAAATTTTTTCATTATAAGATATTTTTTATTATATAAATGAGAAACAAAATAACTCAATGTATGTATTGTAATAAAATTGATGAATGCGATGGGAATGAAAGCTCATCACAGGACTTTTGAAAAAAAAAAACATTTCGACTTGTGGCTAAGACATTGTGACAAGTGCGCTAAGATCCACTGCAACGGGCTATGCTTAATTGGCTCCCGGTAGATATCTTGGTTTTCTGTGGTCAGGTTATATATCGCGTTCCTATATCTAACGACTGACTGTGGGCACCCAAGGATATTGATGAAATACTCAGAAATCCATGACAATGTGGACTACTACGTGCCAGAAATTTTCCTTGCTGAATTCTTCCACCCCACCATCGATGGAAGGGATAGGTGTTTCAATTTTTCATTTCTCCCCTAGTTTCCGTTAGGTTTTTTACTGATGGATTCAAGAGGTAGGAGGAATTTCTGTGTAGAGTGCTTTATCATAAGCATTTTCCAAATATAAATATCTGCTACGGGTAATCAATACTTCTGACGAAACAATGCTCAGCATTAAATGTAGTACACCTAATTCTGTTTTAACGTGAAATTTTCTTACGCGAATTTAATTTAATGCGTTTCCATATAAATATTTCATTCTGTTTTTAGCGACTTGATATGGTATAACGCAATATAAAAGGAATATATTTGCAAGATTTTAAATTAAACACATACATATGTAGTTGGCAGCACCAGAAACCATCTGCTACGAGAAACAACGCAATCAAAACAAGGGATATCCCTCGTTTATTTCAAATTAATTTAGTTGAAAGTGCTAAATTGGAGGTATCAGAATAACAAGCATCAACGTTAATCGCATGTTGGAGAGTACTTTGGCTAGATTGTGTTAAAAATTGCAGCCCAGTGTCTTTTAACTCGGTTGAATATTCCAGTATCATAGCAATAGCTCCAGAAGTTGGGGCACAAGGCCTTGATAATTTATCTTCTGTAAATATTGACGAATTATTGGTAGATCATTGGTGTTGCGCTTGAGACACCCGGATCCAAGGAAATAAACGATGATGACGAAAAGGTTCCTACCCTCAGTGCATTAATAATTATATTGGGCGATTATTTTCGCCAGCATGATACTATTGAGGAGAGAGCCGTGGAATTCCAACGTGAACTGATATTATTAATGGGTAGTTATCGTGAATTACATAACAGTCTTACAAAAACTGGAAATCCAACGATTAATAACTGATAGTTCTAAATGAACTATATTTTTTTGTTTAAATAATATATTGTTACGTTTTTAGACCTTTTCGTAAAAACGGTTTTATTACTTATCCTTCAAGGATTCGTTTTATAGCATCAAATTAAAACACGGACAAATTAATTTAGAAATATAATGCGGCAACACTTTACTTATTACTTTATTTACACGAGTATTTGTACTACTCCACACTTAGCGATGTTTACACGTCTATGTTTGAAATCACAATGATTATTGCTGAGCTCTGGCAGCGCCTTTATATAGCAAAAATGACGTCGTCTGGTAACCTCTCGAAAGTTCTGGGTTTGGTGGTTGTTTTTTACTTGACATGTGTGTGTTTGTATACATGACAATGCTAACTGGTTTGGTTTGCTTATGGTAACTATGTGTGGTTGAATGTATGAGTGTTCTGTGTGTTTTGCCTATGGTAACTATAAGTGGTTGTATGAATGAGTGTGTGGTTTTGTTTCTTCTACGTGTATATGGCTGTGTATACTTGTGAATCTATTTAGCTTTATTAGCAGCGAATACTTGCATACAAGATCATTAAGAATAACATCTCTTAGCATTTATGTTGCTATGTTTGTTGTTGTTGTGGTTTACTCTTATTGGCACAGCCTTGAATGATCTTGTATATTCTGGAGTATTCCATTTCCGTTAATTTGAATATTATCTATATAGTGTTGACCAGGGTTGTAACATTTTGACAACTATAGATTAATTGGTAGTGCTGCCAAGTACATATAGCTACATTGTCGTTTATTTTAAATCTATTTCTAATCTTTGTAACACTGCCGCCCACTTAAGCCTGTTCGTCCCGAATAGGCATACAATCACCTCTTCCATAGTGCGCCAATCGTTCGAGATGTACTATCTTCATTTTCGACCTTGGGCTATTGTGCTTCTGTATCCGGTATACAACGTCATTCACTCTCTTAATCACTTTATACGGGCCATCCCAGTGAGGCTGTAATTTTGGGGACAATCCTTTCTTTCGTTGTGGGTTATACAGTAAAACCAATTGTCCTCCCATAAATCCCTCCGAGTTTGCTGCGCGGTCATACCTAGCCTTCATCTTGTCACTGACCATCTTGATTCTATTGCGCACGAACTCATGCAGTTCGTTTAAGTCCTCCTTCTCCTGGGACGTAAAAGCTCCTTCCTCTACAGTCTGCTTAACACCAAATTCCAAATCACTAGGTAGTTTTAATTCCGTCCCGAAGGTAATTTTGGCCGGCGTTCTCGATGTTGAGTCGTGTACAGCTGACCTATATGCCATTAAAAATTTGGGGATGTGCTCATCCCAATCCCTCTGATGGGTGCTTACTACTTTTCGTAGGTACTCTTCTAAGGTGCGATTGAACTTTTCTACCATGCCATCAGACTGTGGATGCAGTGGCGTCGTTCTGGTTTTCTTTATCCCACACAACTCGCACATTTCCCTGAATATGGCAGACTCGAAATTCCTTCCTTGGTCGGAATGTAATTCTATTGGGACACCATAGCGACATACCCAGTTGTTGACGAATGCATTTACAATTGTCTTTGCTTCCTGGTTAGGTATGGCATATACCTCTGAAATAGTCCATTACCACAAGTACATAACGATTTCCGGCTTCGGTGACGGGAAAGGGACCTGCTACATCCATTGCGATCCGCTCGAATGGTGCTCCTGAGTTGTATTGTTGCAGCTGTCCCCGGCTTCTTCTTACTGGGCCTTTGGCTGCTATGCACTGTGGGCACTTTGCTATCCAGTCAGCTACGGCTTGTTGACATCCAACCCAATAAAAACGCTGCTTCAGTTTCTCAAGTGTTTTTGTTACTCCAAGATGACCGCCACTGGGTCCATTATGAAACTCCTGTAAAACTTCACTTATCTTGGAGTATGGCACAACTATTAAATTTGAAGTTGTTTTGCCATCTACACTTTCCCATACGCGGTATAAACACCCTTTTATTACCTTAAGGCTGTTCCACTGAGCCCAATAATATTTGGCGAGTGGGCTTTCAGCCGAAATTTCATTCCGGGATGGTCGTCTGTCCTCTTCTTTGGCCGCAATAATTTTCCTTAGTATATCGTCGTCCCTCTGTGCCGCTGACCAGTCCTCATCAGGGCCGATGTGCATTAGCCGAACATCCACAACGCCTTCCTTTTGCTCGGTTCTAACACAATGTTTACACTCTAAACAGCACGGTCTTCTCGAAAGAGCATCCGCATTGTTATGCTTTGTGCCCTTTCTATGCTCAATGCTGAAGTCGTAGCTCTGCAGGCGCTCAATCCACCTTGCCAGTTGCCCTTCAGGATTTTTAAACTTCAATAGCTATCTCAGTGCAGAATGATCGGTCCTTAATGTAAAGTGTTGACCATACAGGTACTTATGGTAATGTTTAATGCATTCCAATACCGCCAGAAGCTCACGTCGTGTCACACAGTAATTCCTCTCAGGTTTTGAGAGTACACGGCTATAGTACGCTATGACCTTCTCAGTGCCATTTACTACTTGGGATAGCACATCCCCTATGCCATATCCGCTCGCATCAGTATCCAGCACAAATTTTTCTCCAGCTATGGGATACGCTAGCACTGATGACGTACATAATAATTCTTTGAGTTTCTGGAAGGATTTTTCCTGTGGCTCGCCCCAATGGTATGGTCTTGACTTCTTTGTCAGCTCATGCAAGCTTGCAGCTACACTGGCAAAATTCGCCACAAAACGTCTGTAGTATGTGCAAAGGCCCAAAAAGCTACGCAATTCATGAAGATTTTTAGGTTCATGCCAGTCCCTTACTGCTTTTATTTTATCTTCATCTGTTGAGATTCCGTCTGCTGTAACACGATGCCCCAAATACTTTACTTCTTTCTGGAACAATGTACATTTCTTCAAGCTAAGTTTCAATCCAGCTGATGATATTCGTTCAAGAACTTCTGCCATGTTTTTGAGGTGTTCATCAAAAGTTTTCCCCATCACGATTATGTCATCGAGATATACCAAGCATGTCTTCGAGTGAAGTCCTATCAGTACCTTCTCCATTAGGCGTTCAAATGTGGCCGGAGCATTGCAGAGACCAAATGGCATGACTTTGAACTGCCATAACCCGTTGCCGACACTGAAGGCAGTTTTCTCCTTGTCTTTCTCTGCGATCTCCATTTGCCAATATCCGCTTCGCAAGTCCAGCGTAGAGAACCATTTGGTACCAGCTAGCGTGTCCAAAGTGTCATCGATCCTGGGGAGCGGATAACTGTCCTTCTTGGTTATGTCATTGAGCTTCCTGTAGTCTACGCAGAATCTGGTTCTGCCATCTTTCTTTTTAACTAAGACTACAGGCGAACTCCAAGAACCAGAAGATGGCTCAATTACACCATCACGCTCCATTTCACTTACTAGTTCTTTTACTTTATCTCGCTTTGCTAGTGGTACGCTTCTGGGTGGCTGTTTAATCGGCCAAGCTTCGCCTGTGTTAATTTCATGTTTAACCAATGCAGTTCTACCCTAGCTTTGGCTTCCCATGGCGAAGATACTGGCATGCCTTTTTAGTAACTGCTTGGCTTTATTTTTATCTGTCGCTGATAGACCTGCTACCCATTTCTCTACGTATTCCTCAAATTGTTCACGTTCTTTTACGCACAAATTAGTAGGCTCTATCTTCTTCTCGTAGTTTATTATTGCCTCTGCTGGAGTACACTGGCCAACATCGGAATTTTCTTTGATGACTTTTTCATGGTCTGACAAGTTAAGCACTCTTATAGGAACTATTCCTTCTTCACTAGTTTTCACTAGAGCTTTCGCTGTTATAAGCTCTCTCTTTAGATCTGCCGGTTCTACAACCCACAACCGATTGTCCTCACAATCTCCCTTCATCCGCGCCCATATGACTGTTTCAGACTGCGGCGGTATTGTCTGACTCTCAATAGCAAATACTCTTGTTACTTGCGGTTTGTTGTCATATCCAACATCAAGGGGTATTTCCACATTACGCCAAATCATCAGCTGTTGTCCCATATGTAGATTAATGCCATGATTAATCATAAAATCGGCTCCAATAATAACCTCATCGACAATATCGGCAACAATAAACACATGTCTCACGTTGATGTTGGCTATAGTCACCTTCACCTCAATCTTACCATAGACAGTGGCAGGCTCTCCAGTAGCTGTACGTAGCTGTATATTGCTTAACCGCTAGCACTTCCCCTTTACTATATCGGGCCTTGTTATTGACTGCGATGCTCCTGTGTCTATGGTAAATACGTGCTTTTCCCCGTTGATGTGTACGGACGCAGTGAGGTTGTTCTTTTTCTGCTGCATCACTGATATGGAGATTGTGGGGCCCTCGTTTGTGAGAGCTAGCTCTTGCCCCTTAGTGCTAGCTCGTTTTAGTTTAACGGGGACTCTTGTGATGTTGTTTGGTTCACCCGTTTGCTGTTTCTTGGTGGCGAAACAGATCTACCTCTCTTCCTTTGTGCTTTGCAGCTGCGCTGAAAATGACCGATTTTTCCGCAGTTAAAGCACTTAGGCTTTTCTTTGATAGCCTTCTCTGCCAGCAGTTGTCGCATTGCCTCCTTAACGCTAGCCACTAGGTTGTTATCCTCCTCAGAGAAAACCTCCACATTCCGCACTTTACATATCTGTGGCTTGAAAACCATCCTGACAGTCTCTTGAGCCAGCGCAAATGACACAGTTTCAGCGAAAGTGGATTTCTGCGTAGCGCACACCGCCAGTTTAACATCACAGTCGCGAGTGCCGTTAACGAAAGCCTCAGTTTTAAAATGGTCCAGGAACGGGTGACTCTCGCCTGGATATGTGAGCTGCACTAAACGCTCGATTTCCATTGCGAAATCTTGTAGAGATTCGTTAGGCTTCTGAACTCTACATCGCAATTCCATTCTGTATAAATCGCGCTTGTGCTCACCACCATACTTGCGCTGCAATGCTGCCATTATTTCATTATAGTTGTTTCTCCAGCTTACTGGCACAGTCTCAAGTACCTCTGCGGCGGTACCCTTTAAGGACAAGATCAACTCTATGGCCTTTTCTTCAGCATCCCATCCATTTCTGCTAGCAACCGTCTCGAACTGGAATTTGAAGATGCTTAATGGTACGCTGCCGTCGAAGCATGGCGCTTTTATCCGCGCAGAAACTTCCGCAACTATTCGTACTGGCCCGCCCCTACACTCCAGGTTATGCATTTTGCAATTTCTCTTCGAACTCCTTCGCATGCTGTTCCAGGCCACCGCGTTCTAGATGTTGGACTCTATCCGCCAGCTCTGAGAATTTATTCTCGATAGAATCCACCCTCCTGTTAATGGCTTCAGAAACCTCTACCAGGGTCTCTTTCATGGCTTTATTTGACTCCTGTATTTCGGCTACAAGTTTTTCCTGCGTCTGCTGATTTTCGGCTACAAGCTTTTCCTGCATCTGCTGAGAATTCTGTTTTATTTCAGTTATTTCGGCTACAAGCTTGTCACTGTTGATCCTTGATGCCTCCTGCATCTGCTGAGAGTTTTGTTCTATTTCAGTTATTTCGGCAACAAGCTTGTCCTGCATCTGCTGAGAGTTTTGTTTTATATCACTTATTTCGGCTACAAGCTTTTCCTGCATCTGCTGAGAGTTCTGTTTTATTTGGATCATCATAGCAGCGAATATTGAATTTATGTCCATGCTGCTGGTCGTGGCAGGAGGGCATACCTGCACATCGTCTTTGTCCTCAAATTCGTATTTCCCGATGTCCATGCCGCGATTCTTAAACTCATCTATCAGCCTCTTCTGCAGTTCAGCCTTGTTACCTGCAGTTGGCAACTCCAGCTTACTGAGCTCCTTTTTCAGCTGTTCAACTTTTAGCTCATCAAATTTCATGATTATTTATTTAAAATTATTATTATTATTTTTTTTAATGTCCTTTTTTTTTCTTAAATTGCAATGTCCTTTTAATTATTTTTGCAATCCCAATTCTGACACCAATTGTTACGTTGTTAGACCTTTTCGTAAAAACGGTTTTATTACTTATCCTTCAAGGATTCGTTTTATAACATCAAATTAAAACACGGACAAATTAATTTAGAAATATAATGCGGCAACACTTTATTTATTACTTTATTTACACGAGTATTTGTACTACTCCACACTTAGCGATGTTTACACGTCTATGTTTGAAATCACACTGATTATTGCTGAGCTCTGGCAGCGCCTTTATATAGCAAAAATGACGTCGTCTGGTAACCTCGCGAAAGTTCTGGGCTTGGTGGTTGTTTTTTACTTGACATGTGTGTGTTTGTATACATGACAATGCTGACTGGTTTGGTTTGCTTATGGTAACTATGTGTGGTTGAATGTATGAGTGTTCTGTGTGTTTTGCCTATGGTAACTATGAGTGGTTGTATGAATGAGTGTGTGGTTTTGTTTCTTCTACGTGTATATGGCTGTGTATACTTGTGAATCTATTTAGCTTTATTAGCAGCGAATACTTGCATACAAGATCATTAAGAATAACATCTCTTAGCATTTATGTTGCTATGTTTGTTGTTGTTGTGGTTTACTCTTATTGGCACAGCCTTGAATGATCTTGTATATTCTGGAGTATTCCATTTCCGTTAATTTGAATATTATCTATATAGTGTTGACCAGGGTTGTAACATTTTGACAACTATAGATTAATTGGTAGTGCTGCCAGGTACATATAACCACATTGTCGTTTATTTTAAATCTATTTCTAATCTTTGTAACAATATATTTGTATATAATGTTGCATGAATTTGAATTACTTTATTATTCTTAATATAACATACGTCGAACCAATTCCTTCATATAATATGGATACCCTATCTTTATTTTACGCGAGTTTTATAGGAACGTATCTATCACGCAAAAACTAAATTAGGTGTACTTTTTAGCTATATAGATATTTTTACTATTGAAAGAGATGACTTAAGTCAGTTTATAACTATTACATGTACAAATCCAAAAAGTTTGAAATGAGCTGCAGTAACGCTTTTAAAATATGCGCAATAAAATGTATAATTATTGCCGGGAACATGTTTAATGTATTTTCCCAAGCGTTATTACATATTTGATAAGTAAACAATTGTAATATACCAGTTTACTCGTATGGTTGAATCATTGCAACGATTTTTAGCCCCTATATGCATCAAAAAGACCCTAAAGCGATGAGGAATCTTCTATATATCAACTCTATTCCAGAACATTTAATATTTACATAACTCTTTTGCTTAGATATATTCGAATATACATAATAGTAAATATTGTAGTGGTTTCTTGTAAAAAGGATTGTTACATAAATATGTGTATATTTATACTTTATAATTTTTATTTTAAGACTTTCAATTTATGTTGTTTCAATATAACCATAGGACTTTTGAGTTAATATTTTTTTTGTAATAAAAAAAAAAGGAAATAATTAGACGGATGTTTTAGAATTGCTCTTTTTACCAAGATTCCATCTAAACAAAACAAATTTTTTAAGAAAACAAGATATCAGGGATAACAAACATCTTTAGAAGTGAAAATAGAAGGTTTAATTATTAACACATCAGTTTCGAAAACGAAATCATTAGAAATCAAGTCTCAACATCATTTTAAAGGCGGAACTTGCAAAGATATAACGGTCAACCATTGTTTCAAAGCACTCAAACTATAAAAATTTAATTTGCGACTGGCAAATTGGACTAACTAAGTATAATACTTATTCGTACAAGTTGCTTGAAATTTCATTTAAAAATTAAGTTATTTTAAATCAAAAGAATCGAAAAACTAAAGAAAACCATTGTTGAAGCGGCAAACAATGGCAATCCTGATATTTCGACACGCCGCCTGTTTAATTTTGATAAGACGAATAAAATAAGATTTTTAATTGATAGTGGAGCCGAGATTTCCCTGCTTCCTTGTTCGAAATTTGGAAAAGGTGACTGTATTTCAGATATTATTTTGACGGCAGAAAATGGAACTTCAGTATCTACATTTGGAAGGAAAATGTTAAATATAGATTTAGGATTACGCCGAGAATTCCCTTTTGTTTTTCCCATCGCCAATATAGAAAAACCTATCATAGGTGCTGATTTTCTACACAAATATGGACTTTTAATTGATATTAAGAACAAGCCATTGATATATCCTTTAACTAATCTATCAATTAACGCTTTTTCACATTATTGTGAAGTTTCATTACCAAAATTGTTTATTATAGAAAACAAATACATAAATCTTTTGAAACAATTTCCCTCTTTAATAGCAGAACCAGATTATTTGAAACCAATTAAGCATACAACTGTTCATAGATTAATTACTAATGGAGTATTACCATTCACTAAACCGCGACGTTTAGATCCAATTAAATACAAAGCTACTAAAGCGGAATTCGAATTACTTGTAAAAGCAGAAATCTGTAGATCATCTTATTCAAGAGTTGCTTCTGCATTACACTTAGTTCCCAAGAAAGATCCGAATGAACGGAGACCATGCGGGGATTTTAGACGTTTTAATTTTGTCGCTATACCTGACAGATATCCATTGCCACACATACACGACTTTAATTCTAATTTAAATAACAAAAAGATATTTTCGAAGATAGATTTAATATGTGCTTATCATCAAATTCCAATGGCTGAAGAAGACATATATAAAACGGCTATTACCACACCTTTTGGTATGTTTGAGTTTGTACGTATGCCTTTTGGATTAAGGAATTCTGCACAAACATTTCAACGATTTATTAATGAAGTTTTTAGTGGTTTAGATTTTGTATTTGTGTATATTGACGATGTGCTAGTTGCGAGTGAGAACGAAACGTTTCATTTTAATCACCTTAAAATAGTTTTTAAGAGGTTGGACAAGTACGGACTTAATATTAAACCCGGAAAATGCATTTTTGGAGTTGCGAACATAGATTTTCTGAGTCACAATATATCAGAAAACGGTATTAAACCAACAGAAGAAAAAGTCATAGCTATACGTAATTTTGAAAAACCTAGAACTGTAAAACAAAGGCAAAAATTTATGGGAATGGCGAATTATTACCACAGGTACATCCCTAATTTGGCTGAACTTTCAAGACATGTTCATGATATGATAACAAAATCTGCAAAGAATAAAGGAAAACGTTTAAAGTGGAATAATAGCGCTGAACAAGGTTTTGATAAAATTAAGAAAAGTTTTGCTAGCCGAATTTTATTGAATCATTCACCCAGAAGCTAGATTAACATTAACAGTCGATGCGTCCACATTCGCTATAGGTGGAGTTCTACAACAGCAACGTCAAAAGGAAATTGTACCTTTAGCTTTCTTTTCAAAGAAATTAACTACAACTGAATTCAAGTATAGTGCTTTTGATCGAGAGCTTTTGGCAATTTACCTTAATATTAAGCATTTTCGACATATGTTAGAAGGAAGAAGTTTTACTGTATATACTGATCATAAGCCTTTAGTATTTGCATTAGACTCTAAAAATGATAGAAGTCCCAGACAAACGAGACACCTGGAATATATTTCACAATTTACAATACATTAAAGGAGAAACTAATATAGTCGCAGATACGCTGTCAAGAGCTTTTGAGATTAACACGCTCAAAAACGTTGATCTTAATATTAAAGTATTATGTAAAGAACAACAAGAAGATTCAGAACTTAAAGATTTACTTCAAGACGGAAACAATCGTCTTAACTCTAAGTTAGTAAAACTGAATTTTCTTAGCTATGAGCTGTGGTGTGAGGTTTCAATTAATAATCCTCGACCTTTTGTTCCAAAAAATCTTAGACGACTTGTATTTAATAAATTGCACTTTATTTCTCACCCTGGTGTGAAGGCAAAAAAAAGCTTATTTCCCAACGGTATTTTTGGCCAAAAATGAATAAAGAAATCATCAATTGGACACGGGAGTGCCTAAACTGTCAAAAATCTAAAATTTTTAGACATACAAAGTCACCAGTTCAGAAAATAGATATTCCTAAAGACAGATTCGAACATATTCACATTGATATTGTTGGGCCATTACCTCAGTTAAAAGGGTATAAATATTTGTTTACAGTTATTGATAGATTCACAAGGTGGCCAGAAGTTTACCCACTAAAGGATATCTTAGCTATTACTGTGGCTCAAATATTCTTAAAAAATTATGTTAGTAGGTTTGGAGTTCCCTTGACGATAACCAGCGATCAAGGAACGCAATTTACGTCAAAATTATTTGCAGAGTTATCCTCCTTTCTTGGCACCCACAATATTACAACTTCATCATACCATCCACAAGCAAATGGCATAGTCGAAAGATTTCATCGTCAGTTAAAATCTACTATTCTATCTAGTAATCAAGAAAGGCATTGGCGACATTCTTCCGATGGCACTCCTAGGTTTGAGATCAGTTCTTAAAGAAGATTTAAAAGCAACTCCTGCAGAATTACTTTATGGACAGAATTTACGTCTACCAGGGGAAATATTATTTCCCAGTATCAACAATGCTTCATCGGATTTTATAACGCAATTAAAGTCGTATTTTAAAAACGTTTTTCCAAATTGTCACATCATAACAATGATAATTCAAAATCATACATTCCTAAAGATCTTAAAACTTGCAAATATGCATTTATAAGAATTGAGCAGAAACGTTCTTTACAGCATCCGTATGAGGGTCCGTATAAAATAATTCAAAAAGATGAAAAATATTTCAAACTTGAAATCGATGGTAATATAAGGAATATTTCGATTGATCGGTTAAAACCAGCATTTGTTGAAAAATCTGTAGCTAAGAAGCCGGATAAAACTAAAAAACGCGTTACATTCAATTTGTTAAGTGTACTCTCTAGAACTTTTTCGGAAGGGGGAGTATTGTAGTGGTTTCTTGTAACAAGGATTGTTACATAAATATGTGTATATTTATACTCGATACTTTTTATTTTAAGACTTTAAATTTATGTTGTTTCAAAATAATCATAGGACTTTTGAGTTAATATTTTTTTTGTAATCAAAAAAAATTATTCAATCTGAAATAAAACTTCAAATAATAAACTTTATAAAAAAAGTAATAATACATAAATCTATAATATAGACTATAATATATACATCGAAAATTTTTTCAATTTTACGAGATCGTAATAGTAAATATATACAAATAACACACAGATATAGTAACGGTTTGAATTTTACATTTACGTACCTACTTATATCATTTAATACAAAAATTAAAGTAAAAGATACATTTGGTATAAATACATACACATGCGTCTACATGTGTACATATTCCGTTCAGATATCCTTTAGAAATCGAGTTCACTGCGCGATATTTTTACCTTAACCACGAATATGCTGATGCTATGCCGAGATTTTGGTTAACATAATGTATGTGCCTAATGTGGATCTCTATTCATATACATACATACATACAATGTACACACATTTGCATTCATATTATTGTAAAACTGTTTGTATAAATTTATTTACGAACGTTTTTAGCGAACATGAGTATGAGATGTAACGGCCTCCTCTTTGTTTGAGTTGGTTGTTCTTTTCATGATTGCCTTCTTTGTGTTGCAACAGCAGCTGCAACAAAAACATGAAATATGCTACTCATTTTGAGGTTAAACCGCAAATGAAAAATGTGTAGCACATTAAAAATGTATGTAAGTTTAAAAACCAATTGTCATTCAGTGTTGCCAATTTAGCTGTATATAGAATTTTCAGCTCGTAAAGCATAAACATACACAGTGTTTAAAAGTCCTTTCATTTTGTGCTTTTGTTAAGTGCTTCACAGCGTTGAAAAAAAGTTCACAACCGAAAATCACTAGTTAATATATATCGGGTATTCACACTTCGTGCTATTTAGTCAAATTGTCATAAAATTTTAGGACAGGTTAAAAAAGTTTCTGTGGTGCTGCATATAAAAAGTCATAAAATAATAGCAGTCTTTTAGGTATGTTTTTCTGTTGTCATAAAATGCTCTAGAGATCTGAGTTGAACGGCTGAAAAATGGTAAAAAAAATTTTCTTACCTATATATACATATACTAAGTGTAGTAGGCTATAAAACTTATACAAACCAAAACCCAACAAACAACTTTTATACTACACTTATTATAATGTGATTTTTAAAATCATTTGTGGGTTTTCATTTAAATTCTCAAATGGTTTATGAAAGTCTTTTGATAAGTTAGGAAGTTTGAAATTTTTCAAAACTGTGGTTAAAGTCTACTGATGATTTGGTATAAAGCGCCAATGAAATGCATATAGACATTGCTTAACCACCCAACAAATAAATTTCATATTATAATAGTACAATGACCGTTTGTCAAATAGTTAATTTTTTTAACATTTTTATAACATAAGAAATAGAGCACTAAATCGCAAAAACTTAATATATACAAGTGAATAATTTTTCTCGTTTAACTTACGTAGCTGCAGCCACTGAACGTTCTTTCGTATGCCGTCGCAAGAAAAAATTTATTCAGCTCAGAATAAGGCAGCAGCTGTTAGAGTTTATATATACAAATATATTTGGCAGACCAAGTTATGACGGGTTGTTCACACTAGTCATATATTTCGTGTTATTATTTTATGACTACAGTGTGAGTACCCCAATTATATTTTTTCATTGACGCAACAATTATTTTGTTCAGAATCTAAATCCTCGCATTTTCTTCTGCTGTGAAAATAAATAGTATCTCAACTTCTGAAATATTTTTCAAATATATATGAAAGGACATATAAAGGGTTGTCATTCCATGTGTAACTTCTTAAATACTCGACTCCATAAGTCCAACAAACTAAAGACTTCGCTCTTGGTTTGATGAATTAGAAAATTTCCTAAATAAAAAAATCAGCAATGTCCTAAATATGCTTTAAGAGCGTTATGTACTTGTGGTAATGGACTATTTCAGTAAACGGCCAGAGGTATTTGCTATACCTAACCAGGAAGCAAAGACAGTTATAAATGCATTCGTCAACAACTGGGTATGTCGCTATGGTGTCCCAATAGAATTACATTCCGACCAAGGGAGGAATTTCGAGTCTGCCATATTCAGGGAAATGTGCGAGTTATATAGGATAAAGAAAAACAGAACGACGCCGTTGCATCCACAGTCTGATGGCATGGTAGAGAGGTTCAATCGCACCTTAGAAGAGTACCTGCGAAAAGTAGTAAGCAACCATCAGAGAGATTGGGACGAGCACATTCCCAAATTTTTGATGGTATATAGGTCAGCTGTACACAACTCAACATCGAGAGTGTCAGCCAAAATTATCTTCAGGACGGAATTAAACTACCTGGTGATTTGGAATTTGGTGTTAAGCCAACTGTAGAAGAAGGAGCTATTCCGTCCCAAGAGAAGGAGGACTTAAACGAACTGCATGAGTTCGTGCGTAATAGAATCAAGATGGTCAGTGACAAGATGAAGGCTAGGTATGAGGGCGCAGCAAATTCGAAGGGATTTATGGAAGGAAAATTGGTTTTACTTTGTAACCCACAACGGAAGAAAGGATTGTCCCAGAAATTACAGACTCACTGGGATGGCCCGTATGAAGTGATTAAGAGAGTGAATGACGTTGTATACCGGATACAGAAGTATAATAGCCCAAAGTCGAAAATGAAGATAGTACATCTCGAACGATTGGCGCACTATGGAAGAGGTGATTGTATGTCTATTCGGGTCGAACAGGCTTAAGTGGGCGGTAGTGTTACAAGGATTAGAAATAGATTTAAATAAAACGACAATATGGCTATATGTACTTGGCAGCACTGCCAATTAATCTCTAGTTGTCAAAAAGTTACAACCCTGGTCAACACAATATAGATAATATTCAAATTAACGGAAATAGAATACTCCGTAATATACAAGATCATTCGAGGCTGTGCCAATAATAAGTGTAAATAACAACAACGAAAAACCTAGCAAAAAGTTAAGAGATGTTATTCTTAATGATCTTGTACGCAAGTACCCGCTGCTAATAAAGCTAAACATGTTTACAAGTATACACAGCCATATACACATAGAAGAAGAAGAAACAAAACTACACAACACACAGAACACTCATACATACAACCACACATAGTTACCATAAATAAAACACACAAGTCAGTATTATCATGTATACAAACACACGTATATAGCTACATGTTAAGTAAAGTACAACCAACAACAACCATGCCCAGAAGCTTCGCGAAGCTACCAGACGACGTCACTTTGCTATATAAAGACGCTGCCAGAGCTCAGCAGGGAAAGTGTGATTTCAAATATAGACGTGTTAACATCGCTAAGTGTTTAGTAGTACAAATACTCGTGTGAATAAAGTAATAAATAAAGAGTTGCCGCATTATATTTCTAAAATTAATTTGTCTGTGTTTTAATTGGATGCAATTAAACGAATCCTTGAAGGATAAGTAAAAAACCATTTTTGTCGAAAAGGTCTAAAAACGTAACAGTATTTAAACACAACTTAAGTTTATGGAAAAATCAACTAATTTTATATTTTAATACGAAGTCAAAGCTGGGCATAATTCTTCTGGCATAAAAAATATTCTTGTTAACGCTTTGAATGTTTTGGTGGTTTCTATTGAAAAGACGTTTGGCTTTGATTATAACCATTTGTGCGCAATATGTTATACCGAAATATTCGCTATATCACAAAATTTTTTAAGTGTAAATAAATAAAAATGATTCAGTTTATATTGTATGTTATTCACAATTTTTGACCCCATGTTTCTTAGTGTGCATATTGATAATTTTGTTGTTTCGTATTTCATTGAGATGTCAATAAAGCTTTTACCTTTTCTACATTCATCCAAAATTCTTACTTCTTTCAATGAAATTCATATACTGTTTCCCTATTTGATTCACTGACACAGAGAAGACAAAATTCGTTACACGCCGCGTGTTAAATGCCACACGTTATACGTAGAATACAGAAAGTTACACGTGACATGTAGAAAAACTACTACTAAAGTAAAGTAAGTTTAGCGAGACGCTGAAACGCAAGCGCAACGCAGCGCAAGTGTTAACGCAGCTCAGCTAAAAGGCCCAATTAGCGAGACGCTGAAATCGCAAACGCACCAGCTGATCCACTCTCATACACGGCAAATTGTGAAAATGCTTAATCGAACGCTGAAAAACGCAACGCAGCGTAGCCAACCTACAGAAAATAGAATTTTACGCAGAAATACGCAAGAGTGGTGGCATGTATGTATGTTAAATGAGAGTGCGGCACAAAAGCTTTTTTTTGTACTTCTTGTTTGGTTTGATCTTTGAACATTTAGTTGATACATTTGTAGATGTACATAGCCTATTCAGTAAATCAACTTGGTATATACCTTTTTTTACTTTAAAAAATCACAAAAGACTGTAAATATTTCTTGTGCAATAATAGGTTAATGTTATACATACGTATGTATATGGAGATGGGCATAAATTTATGTGGTACCAATATTACTACATATGTAATTTATGTATGTAAATGCAGGCAAATGTGTCGATAATGTTTAGCGACCAGTGCTATGCTATTAAGACAACCCGATAACAATAAACACAATCTTGCACTAAAACATGTCAGAAAAATTCGAAGCCGTATTCATGACTGAGGGTGAAGTCAATCTCGGGATCTAAGGCATCGTAGTCTTGTGTTCCCTACTTCAGCCAGCAGCACCCTTATAAAATAAATATATTAGTAAAATTATAATTTAGCTATACATATAATGAAGATATTACATCGATCACAAGTTTAATATAAAATATTGTACTATTTATACAATTTTCTACGTTTTCTGTACATACGCAAAAAGGAAAGTGCCATCACCGTTTCAAGCAGCTGTTTTGAATTTTGTTTTTAAATGATAAACACCACAAGCTATACAACAGTATTCTGTGACATTTTGCACAAACGTAAAATGTTTAAAAAAATAATCATGTGTACATATATTTTTTATATCCATTTTACAATATACATATGTATCTTCTTTTTTAATATTACCACTCAAGTAACTTTAAACACTACAACACATATACATATACATATGTACATACACAATTTTTTTCTATAAAAACATATGGTGAGTTCTTAAGCATTCTATAAGTGTAGCCGCGTTAGCATTTGCGCTGCGCTGCGTTTGCGTTTGCGTTTGCGCTTACGATTTCAGCGTCTGGCTAATGGGGTCTTTAGCTTAATCGAAATGGCTTCTGAAATAAATTACTTATAATTCAATGACCAAAAATATTTGCCACTTAACGGTGCTAATCTTTATTATTCAGGAAAGTTATAACAAATATAAATAGTTATGACACTTAAATTTAAGATATTTCAAAAAGTGGAGTTAATCGATGTCTGTACTGAGCGGCTCATATGTGACAAATTTTTTTTCACAAAATGACAGTTTTCGTGCGATCAGAAATTTATTCATTGTACGCATGGTACAATTATCGGGTATATGCAAAGCGACTTCATTACAACAAAGCATCTTTTTTGTGAAACACAATGTCAAATACAAGGCGAATTAATTAATTCGCCTTTCTCAAATAAAATAAAATGTTATTTAAACAAAATTAATTTTATTCATTGTTGTGTTTTAAAATATCAAAGTGGTGATGTAAGTATTGATTGTAGTAAAATTTATGAAATAAAATAAAACAAAATCTATATTTTAGGAGTCACAGACGTGTTGTGGGTGTCCAAGAAGCTCAGAAACTCTACAGGTTCCCAAGAATCCGAAAAGGTAAGTGTGTGATAGATATAAACATCTTCCGGAAAATTTTAAGTGGCAGACTGTGCTTGGAATTGATTCAGGACAAGCATTGTCCTATGTGTGTATATGTTGGCTCTCATAATTTTTCCTGCAGAAGCACATACCTTCGTGGCATTTTCAGTAGTAAATAATCATATTATTAGTTCACATTTGATTATGGATCAATAGGGGTTTGCATCAGTGAAATTCTATAAGATTGTAAACAATCGGTGCTTTTCAGGACCACAAAACTTTTTATAAAAATAGATTATATTTGTTTATTCTTACAGATATTAAATAAATAAAAAAAGTATGTCTTATCTTATTTTGCCATTTCATTGTGATATCATTATATCACATCGCCAATCGTCCCTATGTATAGAATTTTGGGAATGGTAGTTGATTTCAGATTTCGATAAAAGACCCATTTAAAATAAATAATACTCATATAACTTAATTTTGAAATCAATGAACAAAAATTTTAACGAATAAAAACTTCCACTTTATATTTAAAAATTTCAAACAACCAAAACATAGTAAACAGAAAACAAAAATGCGGCGAATTTAAGAAATTTTGACAATCAGTTCACTATCATCTGTGCTGATGCATATACCTGTTTATTGTACTATGATTGCACGCATGCGATGAAATTTAATGGCGCCAAAGCCAATAAATGTTCTTGAATCATTGTGTCGCCTGCAAATAAATATTGAAGCGATTTCTTAAGGTCGGTCAGATGTCTACAAGATTTTCCTGTAATCCATCTTGCGATTGTGATTTTTCCATCTTTTGCGAATTTACCTAATTTCATGTAAATTTACAAGATCCAAATTTTGAGTTCGATTGCTTTTTCTTAAGAAAAAAAATGTCTTTCTAACCATAAATAAGCAATTTAAGCAATTTTGATTTTCATTGTCATAAAAAGCTTTATCCAAAATGAAATATGTTGCTGTCAGCATTATATATAATCAGATGTATATTTGCAAATATATATCTGAACTAATTGAATTATTTGCCTGCTTAGTGTAAACTACCGAGTAGCTAGATACTCATAATATTTACAACACTAAAAATAACAGATGGTCTGTTACATCCTTTGCCACTGATGTACTAGATACTGTATTGCTTAGTTCAATTCCATTAGACATCTTATTTTGCTTCTGTAGTTCCTAAGTTACACAAAAATAAATTTGTTATCATTTTAATACTTTTTATGGTTTTAAAAGTTTACATTTACTTACAATATATTAAATTTTACAAAATATTTTTATTTTCAACTTGATTTAGAAATATTGTTTTATAAACACAAACGCAAAACAGCTGTTTGAATAATTATTACAAGTAAAAATTTTACTTGTAAAAATTATTGTAAAATTTTTCTGTATCTCAATTTTTTACGCTCTTTCGCCGCTCTCTCGTTGCAAATTTTTTGAGTTAATGAACGCTTTCCAGTAACAATTGTTACAAATTTGTACAAATTTTTAGTAAATGAAAACAGCTAAAATCTTACAGGCTACTAAAATCATTGACCATGTGCATCAATTATATTAAAATTTAAAAAAAGCTTATTTATTTAGAAATTAATATTCCAAATATTTGAAAAAAATTTTTTGAAATAGTTATAGAACATCGGAGAATGTGTTACAGCTAATTATATTTCGTATATGTTGTAACACGTTTTAGAGTAAAAAATTGTAGGCAGCTTCCAAATGTTTTACTGTTAAGTAATAAATCAGTTATGCTAGTGTTGACATTCCTCTATAATACAGTATGTATTAACGCTAATAGTACATTCACTTGTTATTTGGGTTACATAACTCTAAACGAAATTTCTTCACCTACTAAAAACTTTCCCTCTTTCAGAAAAATGTATGTTAATAAACGAATCAATTCCTATTTTAAATAATTTTAAACTACAGTTTTGTATATCACAATACATGTTATGGTATTGTAGTTCTATACATGTAGGAAAAACTCAAAGTACTGTAAGTTTTGTAAAAGAAGTCGTCAAGCGTTACTTTGCCATATTTTATGGAAAAAGAGTTAACATGACGTAAAATCGTCGAAGCACAAGAATGAAAAACAAACCAAAACATTTCTAAAATCTTCCACTAAACTAAAACCTTAAACTAAATTATTTTTGTATTATTCAACTTACACAGCAGAGCAGAGTTTATTAAAACTAATGTTGACTTTCCTTTGTGCCTTGGAATGTTTATCATCATGTCTTTCTGAGATGTAAATTAAGTTCGAACAATTAGCCTATGAATCTGAATTCGGTTTAATACAGTAATATAAAATGCTCGTTAAAATAATCGCCAAATAAATTATTTTTGGTTTGCCGCAGAATAAATTTGTATGAATATCTGAACTAAAACAGCTGCTGTTACTAACTGTTATAAATATGTAATTTATTTTACAGATATAAGAGGTAAAAAGTTTTTAAATATGTACATAGTCATAAGCTAATGAAGCTTGACTAAGCTTAGAAAAATTAAAATTATTTTTAAAATTTAGCTTAGCAAATGCAAGTTGAACGTTGGCGAAAGTTAATAGACCCAAACTTCTTTGTAAGGTCTCACACTTATACTTACCTAAGAAGAAATCATTAAAATATGTATAGAAACGCATAGCATTTTTTCATAATCACCAAATTTTATTGTTTTTAAAAGAAAAAGAAAAACAAGTGTTCCTATTATGTTTTTTTTTAACCTTTCCGTTTGTTTCTACAAAAACAGTGAACAAAAAATCATTAATCATTATCGGAAACTTTTTTCATCATGAGAAGTGAAAATAAAAATTTTCTAATACTCGATATAGCCCTTCATAAAATAACAGAATTAATATAATATCTAAATATCGATCCAGAAACCTAGAAAATTTTCTATACAAAGGAGAGCCGTTCGACTCAGACCTCTGTAGCTATTTTATAACAATACAACAAAAATCGTTTTGCACTGTTTGAAAATAATATGACTACGGCAATAATACACAGTGCGAATATTGCAAATGCTTAAATATGTGTCCATGAAATATTGACCGCGACCTTTCCTCATATGGGTCCAATTTCGGCATTCTCTCTTCAATACGAGCTTGTATTTATAGACATGACTCTCAACATAGCTTCAGAAACAAATAGTCCAACGGCGTTAAGTCCCACGCTTAGACTGCCTATTGATCGCTTCCAAACGTGAAATAAACTGTTAATTTTGTGAGTATTTAGTCACAAGATTCTGAAAAGCTGCTTCAGACTACCGACCAAGCTGATCAAAACAAGAAAAGAATGCACGATGCAATTCCTAAACACAAATATCCATTGAAATCTTCACCAAAATCTGTATCGTTTATACTATTTTTTATAATTGACATATTTATATCAAGATATCTTTTCAATATTAAAAACTGTAATAGCAAATTTTCGTAAAAGTTCGCCACTTCTACGCAAACACTTATTCAAGTATATTTCTTCTACGGCGTGCAGTAGTATTTTTTGTGCACTATGAAAGAAAACCAGAGTCGTACCTGTCAGTAGTATAGATTTGAAGATTTTGATAAAATTTTGGAGTCTGACTAGATATTGTTTTGTATGTGAAATTTAATCAAAATCTAATTATTGCTCGAAATCTCATAAGTACTATCAGCAAGGGTTGTTATATGAAAAGATATAATATAATAACAATGTTAGCAAAATGAAAGTGGCTAAAAAATTACTCTTTAGTTCTAGGTGTTCAATAAAAACTAATATTTTTTATTGCAGCAATTTAACGATAACACAATTGATTAAGCATTTGTTTACTGATGAGTTTACATTAGCACCATAAAATGAGTCACATAGACTGGATTGGAACCACAAAAGTATGTGTGCATGAAATATTTGATGTGTTTTTATTTTATTTGGTGATGTTATCTTAATCAGGTACGTGTATATGTATATAAGTTTATACTCACTAACCTTTACTACTGAAACAATTATATTTTCTTTTGAATGAGAACAATTCCCATTGAGATTTTACGCTCTGAAAAATCATATTTTTACTTTGAAAAAGTAACAATAGATAATTTCTGGCTTCTTTGATGTAACATTTAAATAAAAAAATACAGTGACAGTAGTTTAATTTTTTCTATCTCTTGAAAACCCTGCGGAAATACCTAAACACTAAAGCACTTTGTTTGAGTTGCTCGCAATTTCTATTACCCAGTAACAAATTCAAAGTTTTCGAATTAAAACGTTTAAACTTAAGACATAAGTTCATGAGCTTTTACGATGTAACGAAAGAATACAAGACATTTTTCCAAAAATCTGAATTGATTTATTTGATAGCAAAGTAAAATTTTAAGAGATGAAATAATATCCGAGAATAGTTATATTATAAGTGTATATTGCACGTACTTGCAAGTGTAGCTTACCGTCAATCATTTAGGTTAAAAGCCAAGTTAAAACAACGATATAAAGGAAGAACCATTTTCGACTATTCGACCATTAATATTACCTAACGAGGAATAATACAATTGCAATTGGATTTGAATCAAAACTTTCGGTGGTTACAAAGAAAACAAACAAGTAAAAAATAAGTGTTCCAATGGTCACCAGCAAATGCCAGGGAAGTTTCCTGTTATGAATATGTGATCTAAACATTATACTCACATGTTTTTGTTACTAAAAGTGTTTTTAATATTACATGTTTGAACATCATTTTTAGTAGCGTCTGCATCGTTAAAAACCGTATCACTTAACATGTTTCATTCTTCAATAACTGGATGATTAAGAAAATATATTTTTGTAAAACTTTTGCTGCGATAATCGTTGCTTTTTCCTTGCGACTGAATTCATTCAATACGCTTCCAACATTTACAAATGTGTTATTGCTTGGTGCCCTAAAAATGAGATACTTCTAGCAAAGAATTAGATATATCTTTCTTAAAAATGGAATAATCTCTTGAAATGATCTTGATATGAAAGTGGCATAAGTCTACTTTAAGAAATTTTGTCTGAGTTACTCTATATATAAAGGAGAACGATCATTTGAAATTATATATATATATATATATATATACATATGTATATATATATATATAATAACAATAATATATAAATATATATATATATATATATATATATATATATATATTTATATATATATATATATATATATATATATATATATATATATTTATATATATATATATATATATATATATATATATATATAATGTTTTTTAAGCCTTATATAAAGTTGTACCCATTTAAAATATTTCAAATTGTTTTTTTTTATTTATTTAATTTAAGTCTATGAATTTACAATTCTTACAGACTATGTGTACATTTATATATAATAATATCCAAATTAAGAAAGAACAGTAATTTTAAAATATAATATATATATATATATATATATATATATATATATTTATATATACATATATATATATATATATATATATATATATATATGTATATATATATATATATATATATATATATGTATATATATATATATATATATATATATATATATATATATATATATATACAAATATATATATATGTCTATATATATATAGATATATATATATATATATATATATATATATATACAAATATATATATGTCTATATATATATAGATATATATATATATATATATATATATATATATACAAATATATATATGTCTATATATATATAGATATATATATATATATATATATATATATATATACATATATATACGAGTACATCCGAAAAAAAGGTTGTAAGCATACCAAACATTTATGTAAAAAAGCGGAAAATTTGCGTGCCACTTGGAATGAGGGATCATGAAAAAAAAGCCACACAATTCTTTTAATGTTCATGAAATATTTAATAAATGATGTCCTAAGAATCAAATTGATTGCACAATTTTTTGGACAAGCTAGTCAGAAGTGAATTTTTTAGTACGACTCTAGCAAATATTACAGTTTACTGGTAAGCAGTTTCGTAAGCAAACTCTCACTTACCAACGGGTTTCGACATTACATTAACTCTGTTTGGAGTATCCCACTTTGCTTAAGAAAAGTGATACTCGCTAAAATAATTGCATCTTCGTATATATATATATATATATATATATATATATATATACTAGCGAACCCCCTGCACACTTCGTAGTGCAAAAAGGAAAATAAAAAAATTAATTCGAATTAATTTAAATCAGTAATAAACTGCTTTTATTGTAATGCTCTGTGGTAAACAACATTTGTTTTTCCATTTTCGGTGTAAATATACAAAACCGATGGTTTGCCAACGCGCGAACACGCTTCATAGAACTGTCCATGTGAGAAAACTGTGCCTCGTTTCTGTAACTAAAGTGAGAACTTCTCGCATCGAAAAAATTGTGGTTACTCTGTGAAACACAAGATGAGTCAGAATATATTTCTTAATGCCTTTAAAACTTTGTTGGTTTTTTATAACAATAAATATATTATTCTATGGATAACCCTACAATAAAAAGCATGACAACCATAATTATTTAGTTTTTCGATGTGAGAACTTCTCACATCAATTACAGAAACGAGGCACTGGATACACTAAATTCAGTCCACAAATTTCTAAAGATTTCCCTTGCGCCTTATTAATGGTAATCGCAAACGCAAGGCGAACAGGAAACTGAAGTCGTTTAAATTCAAATGGTATATCAGACGGAATCATTGGGATACGTGGAATGAATACATCTTCGCCTTTTAATTTTCCAGTTGAAATAGTAGCTTCAATTACATAAGCCATCAACCTTTTAATAGCAAGTCTTGTACCATTATACAAACGGGGTTGATTGATATTACGAAGCATAATAATAGTGGCTCCAACTTTCTATTGGAGATTATGCGGAGGCAATCTTGGTAAGTCCAACGAATTCTAAAATTCTGTTGGATGATTCAAAAGATCTTCTTCATTGGTAACAGTATCGACAGACTTGTGCAACACCACTTCGCCAGGAATCTTTGATTGTATAGCCATGTTTAATTCAGTAACATCTTTGTTCTTTGCCGCTAAAATTACTCTGGCACTCAACCATGGCATGGCATGTATATTGTTGTGTTATGTAAGTGAAAACACATCCAATAAATTCCTCTTTTGACTGTACGAAACGGCAAAAATCATTTGGCAATGTTATCAATCCAGTGTCATCAATAGGCGTTGCACCGTTCCGAATTTTCGGCAATTGCTTAGAGAACTTATCAGCAGATGGATCATTCTACAACTAAACACGAACATTGATAGTGAGTTTCGATATTTCATCGGCAGCTGCCGATCTAGGAATGACGGGCAATGTTTGCCTATAATCGCCTGACAATAAAATCAAAGCACCACCAAACAACTCTGAGTTATCTCGGAGATCTTTCATTCTTCCTTCCAAAGCTTCAACAGATTTCTTATTCGCGTACTCAAGCATATGACGTGGCTGTGCATGGATCGTGTATCATATTTTGCACAACAACATCATATAATTCAGGATCACTTATTTGATCTGGAATTTCAGAACATATAACATTGCCAACTTCATACGATGTGATTTTATTCACCAATCATATTGAAATGTAAGCGTGTGGCAAACCACGGTTTTGCCACTCCACAGAATACATCCAGAACTTCATTTGACCAAACACTTTAGATTTCACGCTAAAACCCATAAGCGCTTTCAATTTCTGCTTAAAAACACGGGAAGTGATATCATGGCGGTCGGTAGAACTTTGGCCAGCGAATAAATTATCTTTAATGTCACTCCATTGCGGATTACACGTAAATGTTATAAATAAATCTGGTCGACCGTAATGACGCACATAAGTCGTTGCATCATGCGCGTACTCCTGCATATAGCGTGGGCTGTGCAAAATGTATTTAAATATTTAAGTTTTTAGTTATGTATTTATATGTAATTTATTTCATAGATCCCCGAAGTTGTGATTTAGAATAGCTAAGTATATAAATTAAATTAATGGTTTGGCCAAAATTTAATTGTAATTAATTTAAAAACGAATTGTATTTCAGTCTTTCAAAATATTAACCCAAATATATTGAAATTATTGCAGTGTTCACTAAAATGGCTATAACTCACGAAACAATACACATACAAAAACATTGGTGTTGACGTCACCTTTCATATAAATTTTGCAGAAACAAAATCGGTTCACGCATTCCGGAGAACATCATTTACTAACACAATGCAACTTATTTTTATATATATAGATATGGCTCTATTTTACCATTTGTTTAAAAAGAGGTTAAGGTGTTTGGTATATATTTTATGCTATAATTTGAGAGGATATAACTAGAATCAAAGCAGACGTTATGAATGCTTTGGTCAACTTCAGGTAATATGCTGGATTTCTGTATGTGTCAGAGTAGTGCAATTTCAATACTAAATGTTACAACAATTCTAATGTTCTCTTACGAAAACCCAAGGTTGCATATTCAGTGCCACTCTAATATGTACATTCACAAAAATGCACATCATCTGATATATTTAGATACAAACATAAAAAAGTTTATGTATACAAACATGCAACTTTATTTCAATTGTAAACTTTTGCCTCCACGCAGCTTATTTAGTAGATCTCTTTTCCAAATAGAGTGCTTTTTGCGGATATTAGCTTTCCATCATATGGAAAGCATGTCATTAATTGTAGAAAAATACACAAATACACTTTGATATACATAACCATAAACAATCATTTGACATAAAATATTTTAATTAAATATATGGATAAAAATCTAAAATATTTAAGAACATTAAAATCAATGAATAGTGTATCAGAGTACGAAATATTGTACATTTTTATCCTTTGTGTATACAAGTTTACATCAACGACATCGAAAAATGAAAGACATTGAAAAATGTATACATTCCACACTTTATACACAAATCCATCTTGTGTGTACAGGACTGTGTGTGTATTAAAGACCACATTATATTTGTTTTGTATTTTCATAAAATTAATGAAAAATAATTCCCGCTTGTTCGGCAAGTCTGCTATAGACAGATTTTCTGTAATAATTTCGTCACTCACAATTGCCCGTACCTACTTGGTGTACCAATATACTGCATGAAATCGTTGATCGTATGTAAGCAACCGAGCAAAATTCTTTTTCTGTCATATTCTATTGTTTAGGTTGAAAACAAAAATGTGTACAATAGTTTTCTAGCCGAAGCACAACCGAAGTCAAACACGACCAATTATTTGTGCTTGTCGCTAAATGCTAACCTCATTGATGCGTCAGCATCATTCGGCGGTTGAAAAATTGTTATTCTGTGTTTTGATCAACAACTGTAAAGTTCAAAATTATTAAGTAAAAAATAGGGGTTGTTTAGTTTTTCGTGGAGAGCAGTGAATTTTTAAATATATCAGTAGACTTTTTGTTTTATAAAATAAAGGTAAAGAAAATTAAACAATTGTAAGATTATTTGTTCTTTCATTATTAAAACATTACACATATCTAGTAATGTTTCCAATTACATATTTTTAGATTAAAGCAATGAGGTGCATACTCGAACCTGCAGGTGTTCAAAAAAAAACTTAAGACGTAATTTGGGTGACGATGTCATTATGACACAGAAGAGCTTTAAGGAACACATAAAATTTGTTTCAGTACTTTCAGGTAAAAAACTCTTAATATTTCGACTGAATGTAAATTGATAATAAAATTTTAGCCATTTCAGAAGCGGTCTCAATGACCAATATTAACATAAGAAAATCAGTACTAATGCGGAAGAGGCGCATATTCAAAAACATGTCGCTGGAGAGGAAAGCTAAAAGAACTGCAGATTTAACGTTTTGTTTTTGTTTTCATGTAAATTTAACTTTTTTGATTTCTTTTGTTTCTTATATTTAGATGTATGATATCGTTTTTTTAAAATGTGAATTAAGGTTTTTGTTCTATTTTTAATGTTAGTTTTATAAGACGCTGTGAATTAAAAATGTACAATATTATATAACACCATAAACCATTAAAAACATTTTTAATATATCATTGCTGAGCATTTACGAAGTAGTTGATTATCAAAAAATAACGAAAAAGTTCATTATTTAACAGCAACGTGGTAGTTCACCGGGCTTCAGTGTGGTATTTTTGCGAATGAAAACTATGATGAATATATTTTCGTCAACGGAATGTAAGCGAAAGGGTGGCGATTGTATACTTCCAATGACATCTCCATGTTAAATTCGTCACTCCAACGCACTGCGTAGGTATTGCCGAGTAAGTACAGATCATTGCTTTGTGCATAATGACTTATAGAATGAATCGCCAGACAAGCGCGAACACTCCACCATTTATGTGTTTGTTTGCAATCGCACATACACGAGATGTACACAAGTTCAGGCATGGTCATAACAAGCAGAAGCTGTACAAAACGAAAGAAAGGCAATGTCTATAATATATTGAGGGTGTACATTATAATTTAAATATGAAGTCTGGCTTATGACCGCCACAGCTGCCGTGTACGCAGTCTAATCTGTTGATCCGAATTCCGGTGAGTTTTTCCAACATATGTAGCCGCTTATCAGCAAACGCCAAATCTAACTGAACACATATAACTGGAAAGCTGACAATATGACCGCCAGATAGAAAATGTTACCAACTTGAAGTTTTATACAACTATAAAACATCGTTTATTTTGAAACTTCCCAAGAGGCCATAACTACTCTATGTGTTTAATCAAAAGAAGATATTTATTTAAAAGTATATTAACACTCCGTTCAATATCATTGACATCCAGTGACAGTGAAATATCAAACATCACTGCCTTAAGACTTCATTAGTTTTTACTTTCTGTTACTGTTCTGTGCTGTGAAGTTCTGTAGAAAATATTTTGTAATTACTTGTTCTGTTAATGGAATCAGCTGTTTATAAAACAAAAGGCAATCAGTCTGTAAAATTTTTTAAATTTATTGTACAAAATTTTATTTCTTGAACTAAAACTGTAAGTTTATCATCCTCGATTTTTTTTAAATTTAAAAAAAAAATATACAAACTTAAAAAGTCTTGAATTAAAACAACAAAAAAAACTCTCAACAAAATATGTGTAATATATGATACCACAAAAACCTAATACATACGCACGGTTGGCTGTCACTTAATGTTGAATTCTATTTTCTACAGATTTGTCCGCAACAGAACAGTACGAAAAAGGAACAATAAACCACACGTACAGATTTTCAATTGAACAGAAACAGAACAGCTGATTCAGAACAGAACAGCACGTACAAACTAATTCTGCCTTTAGTAACTAAAGTTTAGTTTTAAATGCTGCTGTCTACACATATCCAGTTTTGTCGTCGCTAATAGTGCTGGTATACTGTAGATACCATTGATAGCTTTAAAATATCGAAAATGTCGATATGAAAATGTATGAAAATATCTGTTGATAATTTCATGTGCAATGTGTAGATTATATTAAAAGTATTTGCCACTTTTAAGTTTTTAAAAAATGTTCATGGACGACTATAGATATATAACTAAACATCAGAAACGTACTTTGCAACGATGCGACCATACATTGTTCACAAAAACAAAGCATCACTGCAATACTTTCAGATGTTTTGGAATATAAGTAACAGCAAGTTCTTAATTGGTCTTCGTGTAGTAATTTCATTCAACTATTGAGTTGTTATAATACTACAGAAAATGTATGTAACTGACATCAGCGTAGTTTTTCTGGACCTAAACTATCTTACGTACAAACACCCACTTCTTATATATATATATACATACTTTCAATTAAGCGATAAAGACTTTATACCGTGTTCAGAAATACTCCTTAATTGCGCAATTAGGGTATTTTTCGCAATTAAGGCCTTAATTGACCACAATTTGTCATACAATAAGCCAATTAGTAAATTGAGCAATTTGTAGTTAATTGTATCACCAATTGCGTAAAACTGATCATACGTATGTTTATTAAGAACAGTGTTCAGTAAGCATAAAAATTTCCTCTAATGGCGAGCCAAATGTCAAATAATATACATACATATAAACAAAACAAACTGAATTTTCAAACAGACTGAGTAAATAAATAAATAAAAAACGAAATGGCTGGTGAAGAAGGTGACCTTTAAGTTGCATTTTGCTGAAATAATGAAAGGAGCAATAGCTGCTGCTTTCTCAAACTTTGGAAAATTGTCAAATTTTCCTTTTTCTTTTCCTTAAGCGCTAATAATTTTAATAAAAAATCGATCGCAATGACTCCAAGAGCCCTATATTTCTATTCTAAGCTAGTAAAGTTTCTTTTAAACCAAAATTTCCATTTCTCAAACTTAACAACATGAATATTCACGAAACAAATAAAAACTATATGTTTTTCAGCTGTCAAATGTTAATTGAGTCAGCTAAATTGAGTATGTGTAAACACTAGATATAATTGCTCAGTTAAAATTAAATTGACTCAATTAAAAATGCATGTCTGAACACAGTACTAAACCTGATAAGAGAATAATAGTGAAATCTTTCTAATGCAGCGTCCGTATCGTGTTTTTTACATATGTATGTCGGCGACATACATATGTAATTCCTTGTTAAATTGTTGTTAATTCAACAATTTAACAAGGGAAAATTGAAGTCGTGATCAACCCATTAATGTCCTGACATTTAATTTTCAAATTTGGAAGTACTTACAGTACGTGAACAAATATATCAGGTTTTTTTAAGAGATAAGCCCCAGAACATATTGGATGAAGGCTAACTGACCATAAAGAATAGCATGACTTAAAATCATTTCCTGTCCTTTATGTACTTTAATAATTATATCGAATTTAAAAAGTCCTTTTTTGTAGAGTACATTTTTTAGTTATTATACTTTCAGCAAATGACTGCTATGACTTTTGCTCTAATTATAAAATACTTTGTGAAACTTAAGTATTTTTTTATTTCGTATTCAATTAACTGTTTGTATTACTTCTGTATTGAATGTATAGCACTTACATATATAAGATTCTTCTACGATTATTGGACCCCGTTATGAGAAAATGTTTAAAAGTTTAAGTGTTTAGCAGAGATGAAAAGTTTTACAAAAAAAATCCGTAAAACCTCATTAAATTGGTTTAAGTAAATGCTGCAAAAAAAATTGTTGATAACGTGATTAATTTGAATGAATTGATCAATATGTACAGAAAGCAAAATATTATATAAAAATAATATATTATGTTATTGGTTTCATATTGTTTTGTAAAAGTCGAGTTCTAGTCAGATCTTTACGTTTTGAGGTCTAAGGAACTTTCCGTGACTATTTCTTAGAGCCCGTCGCTATGTCTGCAAGTATGAATGTGTATATAAGTATATAGCCCATTGATAGCAAGATTTTAAACTATTACAAAATAATTTTTTAATGTCCTTTTTTTGAATAGCCCCTTAAAGGCTAGTACAAGTATTAGGTTTCGATTACTTTGCAGTTAAAATTAGTGGCAACTCTACCCAAAAAGAACGAAAGAACATCTAAAAGGTATGGAAAATACTTTTGCCATACTGTCTAAATCAATAATAATTTCAAATTCATTAGAGTTCGCTGGAAGGTTTAATGTATTTTAAAAAGTAACATAAACAAACTCGATACTGTTTTTGTTCTGAATTGGGTCTATTTCCAGCGTTACTGCTGACGAGTGACCTTTAAGCTAATAACAACTTTTTGTAACTCAGATATTAATATTCTAAAATTCTTTTAAGTTTAGGTTCAATTAATACAGTGATTGTTGAGGAATTTAAGGTTAAAATTAAACTTCTAGAGTTCTGAATTTGTTTATCATACAAATTCGTGCTTATTTATTTACCCATTTTTTAAAAGCTTGAATAAAAATTAAGTCTCGTATATAAACTAGCAGAGTAGATTTTTGCAAATTACTGAATAACCTTAATATGTTATAGTGAATCTTAGAATTACTTCTAAGTGTTATATATTGGGGGATTTCTCCTAACATCTAGCTATTGAATAACTTTTATTATGCAAATATGAGAACCCATAAGTTAAAACTAAATATTAGTACCTGAAGAATATTAATCCTAATCTCTGATATTGGTATGTTTGTATATATTTCTAATTGTGACGTCTTTTTACAACACACGAATGATGACGATTACATGCCCAATTGTATATCGATATTTTTATACCGAATTCTACCAAAATAACAGTAAGTGACTTTAAAATTATTATTTATTTCGCATTGTTCTGCATTGCTTTTGTTACGAAGCAGCGTATTAGCCGAATAATCATTAAGAATTTTGTACACGGATATACTTTTCCTGTGTTATTTCGGATACATACATAATTCTGGTTTCTTATGTTCGTTGCAAGAAAATTCTTCTATAATTGTTTTAAATCTATATTAACACTTTTTTATAAAACGTAGTTGTGGAGCCTTACTGGAATATTATCTATACTTGTTTGGTTGATCTATAACACTGCTGAGCAGCCAAGTCCTCGAGTCAGTTTTCGGTTTTTTTCCATCAGGTCCAGATTTTTTTTTATGTTCGTGGCAATTTTTTTCTCCTAAATTAGCCAGGCACATAGACATATTTCACCCTAACTCAGGAACTAGTCATCCGATTTTAAGAAGTAAAACACCAGAAGATGTGTAACAAAATTGTTTTTATTTTAGTCAAATGCAAAATGTCTACGTAACTGGCTAATCTAGGGGCAAAAAATTGCCACGCCCATAACAAAAATCTGGACCTGATGAAAAAAACCATAAACGGACTCGAGCTTAGCGCATCAAAATCCATATAGTGTACATAGTTTTATTTAAAGGAGCGACAAAAAGTTATTTTTTGCAGAGCAGTGTATTCAAACCACATTTGATAAATTCACATTGAAGGTGTTTTCCTTCAGTTCCCTCAAGTACTTGTAAGTTTAGCGGTGACAGTCCAAGTATTAACTTTTTAAGTTCTTGGATTAAGTGTCTAAATGTTGCTTTGTATATAATACAGCTAAATGAATAATTTGTGACAGACAAAGCCTGTGCTCTTTTTCCATCTATAAGCTCAATTTGCAGTTATTTCAAAAGTATGCCAGTGGTATTTGTCTGTAGTATTTAGTAGAGGTGCTGTTTCATTTTTCTATATATAATATGTATGCATCGTACTGGCCTAAAGTTCTGAGACTTCCAAATTCTTTATAAATCGCAATGCCTCAAATGACATTGGGAATTTGTCTCGGTCGGAAATATTATATCGCTTTTGTTTAGGAAATCCACCGCATCCCCATTTAAAAAAAAACTTTAAGTTTCCATATATCTTCAACTCACTTCCTTCTTTATTTTCTTTCAGGTAAGCATGAAAAAAAGAACGTAAGTTTATAGCTACTCTGTATTATTCCAGCGAGCTCTCTACCTATCCCAATGTTAAAAACTCAATTAAGAAAACAATCGACATAAGAAAGTCTTATATTTGCGATATATAAGTATGAAGGTTTATTTAGAGTTTATCGTATATAATTTTTAATATTAACATCTATTTTTACATCAAAGTTATATACATATAAGTTTGCTTTTGTTTTTTGCTCAGATTTTTAGTGTAAATTTATTAGAATTTGTGGTACAAACTATTTTTATAATTTTTGAGTATTTTCATTAAAATTTACAAGTGTTTCACAAGCGGGTATAAATAGGCTTTCATTTGATACTTTCAGTTGTTGGTCCCTTTTGATCTTCACAAGTTATGCACTAGTAAGATTTATTTATTACGAAAAAGGGGGGAAATATTTATTTTATAGCACCCTAACTACCATTTATTAAAAATAACAGTTTACTGGCTTACGGATTTTCCCGACGATTCCTAGATTTTTTGTGTATTATTCAAGGGATCGCAAAGTTCAAAAATTATGCTTTTTAGCCTCTTGCTGTTGAAGAGCAATAAATTTTTAAAAATTTCTAATTTTAGCTGAATTGTTAGCTTAATGTGTTATTTACCACTTTAAAACTTATTCTGTACTTGAGAACGATATTCACTTAGATCACGTAAGACTTAAAGAAATCGTGCAACCCGGGGTAAAGATTAAAAAACAAAACATAAATTCTAAATGCATATCAAAATAAAACATATATGTTTAATATATTATATGGATATTATAAAAATTATTTAAACGCCGCTCATGCGTGAGAAGAAAGAAGTAGAGAGTAGACATTAAATAAAAAGTACCAGCTCGAACATATGTATATAAACCACCTTTCTGAATATATTAATTTAATAAATCAAAATAGTCAATTTTCGAGACTGCTTTTTAAAAATGTTGCACTTCTAAATATTGTTACACTAAACGGGGTGTTGTGATAATTTGCTATGGATTATATATTCCGGTTTACATAATAATATATGTCGACACTGCTTGTTTTGAATGACTATTTTTCACTGGGTATTCTGATATAAATACAGACATATGCATGTACGTATATGTGTTGTGCTTGCGTGCTGTTAAAATATCGTGTTAAGGGCTCAAAAAATCAATTTAAATTCACTCACACAGTCTTATCGCACACAAAAAGCACATGCTGCAAAAACGACTGTATTTGTGAATAGAAATGGGGTCAACTCAAATGGACACATGAGCACGATGTACTGGGTGTGTTGTGTGCGTTTGAATGTAGATGCATAAGTGCATATATTCTCGTGTGTTGGTTTAAACTAGGAATTTAGATATTGTTTGCATCATCCCTGTTGTTGTGGATGCAACAACAACATAGAAAATATGCATCTCTGAAATGAAAATATAAACTAAAAGTACGCGTATATGAATATTAAGCATTCGTTCAAATACATTCACTTTTGGTAACAAACTCGCACATATGAAAACAACATATTGATGTGTGGATGTATGCGCTATTCGTATTCGAATTACCGAATATTCGGATATTGTTAGATATGCGTGTTCGTATTCGCCAATCGGGCGAACATTATAAAAGCTAACAAATAATAATTAATGAACACATAAGAGCATTAAAATAATATTACTATATGATAAATTGTTTTTAGATAAAAATTTGGCTTTATTTTAATACAAAGAGCAAATAGTATCAAAACTACAACGTTGATTTGATACAATGACTAGAGTGAAACTCCTTCATTTGCTCCTGAATCAAAACTATGCGATTAAACATAAGCCAGTTCCAACCAAGTCTGGCTACAATGTGCATACGTTTTTTGATGTACAGCCGTGTCGCATAGCTCCATTCCGTTCAGAAACGAAACAATATATATATGATAATATATATATCGAAATATATATTATTATTATATATCGAAAAATTATCTGCTTTTTTTCTGAGGAATCAACTCCGTTTCCGAAAAATTATTGTTATTTGTCAGTAAACATTGAAATACATTTGCTACAGAAACTTAAGCTTCAATCTTTTAAAATTTTGTGATCTTTTTATTAACTTTCATAATTTCGAACGGAATCATGAAGTTCTTTTTCATAATGTGGAGATTTTTATATTACTTAAACTTAAAAGTCTTTAAATGTTACATTTGATGTACATATTCGTATTCGCAACAATAAAAAATTTACATTCTGTGCATCAATGGTGTGTACACTAGGATGGCATTGCGAACTACATTAATTGTAATAAAGTTCAAGTTCTGAAATATTTTCGATTTTGCTTTTGAACTTAGAATAATTTTAGTTTTATATGCACTTATTAGTATTGTATGAAAATTCGCAATTCAGTTTCGAACAATGGACAAATTGTATTTGTGTTACTGGCCTTAACAGATCCCCACATAAATGCTTTAATATATCACATAATATTCGTATTCATGAATATCCCTTCAGATATTTGTATCTGTATTCGTAAATATTTAAATCTGTTATGTATATGATATTATGTACATATATAACGATAATTATATTATAATAAAGGATCCTGTTTTTAGTAATACTCCAATTTTTAAAGAGCAATCATCTATTGTAACTCACACCCATCTTTGAAAACCTAAAATGGAACTACCACCGTACATCCTCGGCTATGAACTAAAGCTGAAATGGCTCAACGGGAGGTGATGGAAACCTTGGGGATGTAGTCCTGGTCAACTATTAAACTCACTTCGCCGACGATTCTGCAGGCACTATATAAGAAATGCACAAGCGAATGGCCAAATTCGTAAATATTGACCACGACCAATAGCTCGCCAGGTTTATCCCTGCTGATTCCCACAACCAAAGAACATGGTTTTAAACCAATATCCATTGACAAAACCACACCCAATACCCCCTGGAAATGCGACGATGTTCCGAAGCTACCTGCACGTGAGGACCGGATCGAGGAACTAGCCGGGGGCTATGAGGTGAACTTAGGTGGGGTTGTACCGGTGATGTTCGAAATTCTTCGAGATCGTGCGTTAATATGGCTTAGAGAGAATGGTCGTAGCTTAAGGAAGACTTTCTGGGCTTTTTCCTGCCACCACGTTACTTCTAGAAACTAGAAGACGAGATTCGCAAGAGAAACAACGTCCTCGAGAAAGATTCAAGGGATATGTGCTGGCGCTCCAGCACCTAACGCATCACTCCTGTCTGCGGCCGAAGGAGAATCTCGAAAGAATCTTTCGCAACGCCTTAACAGATTATCAATAGTCCATACGGTGAAAAGATTTTAACGATTTAGTCGACTTACTTTCCTTAGCTGCCGATTTAGAAAGCATACACCATCCGACGTGTCCAGGACGCAACGCACATAGCTGAAGCAAGTAACGACCATTAAACTCAGGAATCCAAATCTGGCTCAAGGCCATGATACTAATAGACAACCAGCCACATGCGGATATTGTAGACACAGGAACTACTCGTGATTCCCTCAATAATAATGCGTATGCGTCAAAAACCGGGTTATTTATTAACCGATATGAAAGTGACATTGGCCGACGGGTCAAATAAGCGAGTTTATATCGCAGTCGTCGTTCTGTTTGACCACGCTTTGTCAGGTTTCAGTTCTTTTCACATATTACACATATGAGTATGTGTATGTGTCTGCATATATTAAGACGCAATTCTACAACCAAAGACCCCATAATATATTATATATAATATATATATATATATATATATATATATATACATATATATATATATTATATATAATATATTTTATATATATTATATATATTATAATAGGTAATACCTATTGCCAGCGAAGTTAACTTAGTATTTTTGCTACTGTTTTCATTGCTTTTGATACATCAAAATGGCAATATACTGATATAAACAAGTGATTTTTAATCGTGTTTACAGCATATATGTGCAATATTCGCATTTTTTAATAATACCATTTTTATTTATATATTATTTATTAATATTTTATTTTATTATAAAGTATGGTTATTGTAACATATTTGTTTTTTAATTTTAATATAATGAGTTATTGTATAATCATACTAAAATTTTTCTCCCAAAATTTTATAAAAGACTTTTAAGTGACATATTGAAGGATTTCAGCTAGTTTCTAGCCGCACTAGATGAAGATCATCAATTAACCTGTGCCCAACATATGTATACCAAGGTCATAACAAAACCTCATTGAGCACTTCTCCTTTTTACTTTAATACTCTTATATATTTGGGGTATTCACACTGTGCGTTATGTATTCGTATTGTTATAACGTCATAATATATTAGACCAGTTGAATATAATAGTCATAAAACAATAGCACTCTTTCAGGTGTTGTCATAAATAGCTCGAGAGATCTGAGTCGAACGGCTGCAAATCTTTAGGCGAGAGGCGGTAGTATATGTTTGTCACCGTTACTTATATATGATTCACGACTAAAAACGGTTAGGAAATTATTCATACCTATATGTCTGACATTGAATCACATATTTATGAAATAAAAATATGTGAAAGAGAATGAAATCGCAAAATCTATGTACATACATATATACTAGACAAAAACTTCTCTCGCTTAACTTATTCAACTGGCAGCCACTGAGAGTTTTTCCAATTGCCTCCGCCAAAAAGGTGTGTTTAGCTCATATCCAAACAGCAGCTGTTTTAGCTTATACATACATATTCATTTAGCAGACCAAGTTATGACGGGTCATATATTTGACACTAGTCATATTTTAATGCTATTTTCTTAAATCCCGCAATTGTCTTTTTTTTGTTATAATATCTAAACTATTGAAATAAATTGTTTTTTAACACATACGTTATATAATTTTAGTGACTTCTAATGTTTACTATATGAAAGCTTCTTTAAACTGAGATAATATTCCCATACATAGTATTTTTAAACGGGCACCATCAGCAAATAGCGAATTCTATTGGACATCGTTAAATCAATACTAGCACTGGTAAAAATACTTGACTGCATATGGATGCTGATATAGTATAAGGGCCCCTAGACAAATGCATATATCATTGCTTCAATGTAATTATGTTCGTGATTTAATTTACTTAAATTAATGAACTGTAATATTGCATAGAAAAACAAAATGTTATTCAAGTTTGACCATTGGCATTACGAGTCATGTTATTTGAAATATGTAGCACTAAATATACTGATTGTATTTTATCCTTCAACGTCTTCAAAAATATCTCCTTAAAATGAAACATACAAAGAATCAATATTCCATTTGGAAACAATTTTATGACCCAATATAAATTATCCAAATAACTTGGTGATACAAATTGTATAGGTGAAAGTTATCATTTCTGATGAGTTATCAAACAACACTTTTACTTTTACACTGTTGAACTTTTCAATATTTAACGCTTCTTGTTTTTTGTTTTATATATACGTCTTTCTTAATTCTAAAATGCTTTTTCATCGAAAAACGCACTATCTATTACTTTGTTATTTTGTTACTTTGGCATTTAAAAATAAATACTTATTATAACAAGAACAAGTAAAAGTGCTATATTCAGCTGTGCCGAATCTTATATACCCTTCACAAACGTCGGGCATTACACAAATTTTTAAGTAATTTATAAGCGCAATAAAAACAACTTCAGTTGCATATTTTGGTTATTTTTATAAATAAAAAAATATTCAAAATATCCCACGCCTGGAAACGAAATTTTAATTTTTCAAATTTTTTTTACCATAATGTGCAAACCGGTTATATTTAAGCAAAACTACAAATTTTTAACTATTTTGGCAACTTTCATGTTACACAAAATATTGGAATGAAAATATGGATTTTTTTAAGTACTTGATATTAATTTTGTCTTTTCCTGAATTAAAAAATAGTTTAATTAATAAAAAAAACTGCGTTAGTTGCCTTTTGATTTTTATAAAATTTAAATTTTTAAACACTATAGTTATTATATGTACCACGCAATACCGAATATTCCAAAAAAAAAAATCAATTTCCGATCCCTGGAAGCGAAAATTTAATTTTTTTTAAACTCTTCATGATGTATAAATGATGTATAAATCGGTTTTATTTAAGAAAAACTAAAAATTTGTAACCATTTTTGTCAGTAAATGAACTACAAAATATTGCGGTATCCAACCCTGGAATCGAATTTATGATTTTTTAAGATTTCCGATACCAATTTTGTTTTGCCAGAATAGCAAATAATTTTAACCAGGAAAAAGCGAAGTTAGGTAATTTTTGGTTATGTTAATGTATGAAAAGTTTAAATTTCCTAACCCTGGATAAGAATTTTCAACTTTAAAATTTTTTTTCCATCTAAGCAAGTCTTCCTGATGTATAAAACGGTTTCATTTAAGAAAAACTTAAAATTTGTAAGCATTGTAATTATTATATGTACCACGAAATACCGGATGCGCCAATAATAAAAAATTCAATTTCCAATCCCTGGAAGCGAAAGTTTAATTTTTTTAAAATAATCTTTTATCAATGGAAGTCTTCATAATGTATAAAGCGGTTTTATTTAAGAAAAAATAGAAATTTGTAACCACTTTCGTTACTTTCATGTACTACAAAATATTGCAGTATCGAACACTGGAATCGAAATTTTGATTTTTTTTAATTTTTGATACCAATTTTGTTTTTCCTAAATAAAAAATAATTTTTACCAGGTAAAAACGACGTCAGTTCTCTTTTGGTTAGCTTATTGTATACAAAAAAATTTAAATTTCCTAACCGTGGATGGGAAATTTTAAAATTTTTTTTTTCATCGATGCAAATCTTCATTACACCAAAAACGGTTTTGTTTAAGAAAAATTTAAAATTTTTAAACATTTTAGTTACAGGTACATATAGTACCACAAAATACCGAATGTGCAAAAAAAAAAAAATTTTAATTTCCCATCCCTGGAAAAAAAAATTTTTTTAGCTTTGAATGGACAATTGAGGAGTCCCAAAGCATGAAATAGGTTCAGTTTTCAAATAAACAAAAAAATTATCGGTTTTTGGTGTTAATTTTGCGTCGAGAAATAGGTGTAAGCTTCCCAGCTCTGGAACCGTCCTTCCGATTTTTCTGAATTTCAATACCACTCTAAGTTAGCTCACTTCCAATCGATCAGTCCAAGAATGAAGTCTATAGCTCTTGGGGGCTTGGGAAAACCGATTTCACGTACAGAAAGACGGACATCACTCAATCGTCATCGGTATTCATAAGGATCCAGAATATATATACTTATGGGGTCGCATATTGATATCGAAGAAATTACACACGAAATGACAAACCTAAATATACCCTTTCACGTTTTTGTGAAGGGTAAAAAAAAATAGGACGAAAGAAATAGGAAGATTATTCGCTACTGCACACAAAACAAAAATAAAAAACTTTTAACTACTGACCCTGAAAGGCATCCCTGTAACTCCCCGATAATTTCAACCGCGAAGCTATTATAATGTGGTTTGTATTGCTCTTAAATCTTCGAGTAAAGCACTATTATATCAATTTTTAAACTGCTGTGAAAGTTGAATAATTCAAATGATTTATAAATAAAAGCGGTGATATATGTTGTTTTCGATTACCATAAAATTGCCGAGAACACTAACTGATCATATATGCAAATATCGGAGGCTTTAAGAACAATTTTTTTCGAATTTTTCCTTCACGGATTAACCGATTTTGATTTGGTTTGCTGCGGTTGACGTTTTCGTTTTAATCTTAACTCGATCATCAGATCCTTTGAAGAATTATCCAACTTAAAACCTTTTAAAAATATAATATGAAATTTATTTGTTGGGTGGTTAATCTATGTGCATTTCATTTGCGCTTTTATCAAGTCATCAGTAGACAGCAATCACGGTTTTGAAAATGAAATGCATGTATACATTGCTTAACTTCCCAACAAATAAATTTCATATTATAATAGTACAATGACAATATGTCAAATAGTAAATTCATTAACTCTTAAGAACACGATATTGTTTAGTTTTATTTCAGATTTCTTGGAACCTACTTGCTCGAATCGGTTCAAATTCACAGAAACTGTAGCCCTTTAGAACGCAACCAGATCGGGCTCTTCGAATTAGTCAGAGAAGCTTCCTAGGATCTCAGAACGTGAAGATCTAATGAGAAGCTTAGTTCGCACTGTGTCTCGTGATTAGCGAATAAATCACAGGTATCTCATCGCTCATCTCTAGTATGAAACTTTTGAGGCCTAACCGCTTCGATGTATGGATATAACCGGTGACTTATATCCATACATCGTTCAATCGACTCAAATAAAGATTTTATGCAATTCTTGAAATTGTATGTGTATTTTTATATAAATCTAAAAGTTCTTAAATAACCAGTGTTTATGTTGTCCATTCAAATTGATAAAATAATTGAGTACTTAGGATGATGCGTAATTTACAGCTTTTTGAAAACCAATTAAAGCTTCTGGCAGGATAGATCCACGAGTTCCATATATATGTGTTTCCAATATACTAATATTATTGGAAACATTGTTTAAAAAAGATAAGCGCAAGCAATTTCCTAAAACGTTAAGGACTTCATAAAATATATTTTGTGACAATAAAATTTACTGAAAACAACTGTCATACACAGAGATGTCATATGGTCAGATCTGTTTTCGCAAAGTTTTGGAATGCGAAATAAATTTTCCAAATTTGTTTGCTGTTTAGCATTAAATTAATTTTAAAAGAAAGCTACATTATGTTTTGTATTTTAAGAACTATTTCCAATACGTCACACGAAAGAGTATCATTAGAAACGTGAGCATGTTATACTTAACTTTTTATCGTATTCAGAATTGGTTACTGTTTCTTTTTTAGAACTTTATATGAGTATCAGGCATTTTTTGTTTTATATTATACTACGTTTTCTAAAACATTTCATCGTTGTGCTGGTACTTACGGTCTTAATATATTTCTAGTAATGCGCTCTAATACTATCATGAATTTAAAAAAAAAATAAAAGTTATTTAGTAAATGACCGGACATTGAATACGACATTCTATAATCAAAACTATAAAAATGAGGAAAATAGTTTATACCATGTTCACACGACGAAATGAAGCGCTTCCTTCGCTCTCGTAATTACTATGGTCAGTAATAATGTTGACTTGATAGTGCTGACAATTTTGTTTGATGAAATAAAATACTCCCATTTGCTTGCATTGAAACTAACAATTTAAATAACATATCTAGCTGCATATCATACTTAATATATTACCTTATTAAATAAATATTTTTAAAAATCCTATTTGATTTTAATATAAGCTTTTATTTTGATATTTTTTTGTTATATGTTTGTATACACATCCCTGAGAGTGAAGCACGAATTCATACGTGCGTATAGAACCCGTCGCACGTTACACGTGTGTAAGTTACTTTTTTCAATTCAAATTCAACAATGAGTACTTTTTTAGAGGATATACATTTACTTTTAATTTTTGTATATCATTAAATTTCTTCAAAAAGCAGAAGATATGTGCTCAGATTTCGCTAAAAATTGATAAACGTTAGAACTCTACGTTGACGGAGAAGTAATGAATGGGGCAACGTTTTTGAGAAACTCTGTAATTGAACTAATTATCAGTTGAAAAACGCCATGTGTAATGTAAATGGATTCTATGAGCCCCAGCAATAAGTCGCAGTTAAATCTGATATATCATCACTATCGTACAACGAGTTCTTAGAGATGTTGATCAAATTGGTATTATCATTTGAGTGTGTGTGTTACTTTGTTTTTAGGCAATTATAATGCATGTAGACTACACTCCTACCGATCGTAGTGGATGTTTTTTGATGCGCCTTATCACAACGTTGTCAGCATAGCACTCGTAACAATTATACTTTCGTCCTCGGTGGTTTCCAGTTCAATCCTAACCAATACTGGATACTTGCACACAATATGCGCTGCTATCTTAAGCTCTTTTAAGCACAGCCTACAATTGATTTGTTGTATAAACTTAATCTTAGCCAAATAGTACTTAACGTTTTTTTCTTGTTAACCAGATTAAGCTTTTCCGGCCACATCCAATAACTTCATCCAGTGCCAGCCGATAGTGTCCATGGGATCTATTTCAGACTAATTACTTTCGTCGTATCCCGCCGTCGGTATAGAATACTTTTTTATTCATCTTTGTTTTTCTGGCGAGTCCAACGGCGGTAATAATAATGCAGAACGCATTCTAATACTCAAGTACTTTTAACAATACATTTCGGTACCCGGAGAGCCTTTCTTAGAATAGGGGTCTTAAGCATTTCAGCAAACATTAGTCCTACACCTCTCTTTCTAATACTCAAGAAATTTCATGTAGAGCGATATCCGAAGCCTTGCTCTCCCTTATATGCATCCTAATATATCCTGAAAGCCTATCAAAGTATTGTTCCCCAGGCTATAAACCAACATCCTTTTCCATGTTTTCAAAAAGGTGGTGGGAGTTTGTTATATTCTTCTCCTGTCACCAAACAGTAAATATATTGAGACATGCTCACAAGACACAGTGCAGCTACTTCTGATGTATCTCTCGCACTGAGGAACAAAAGCTAAACCCTTCTAATATCTTCAGCTCTCAATGTTGTCTTTGTAAAAACATCTCCCTCCATTGTCCCTATCTATGTTTTCTTTTGAAAGCGAGTATAGTAGAGAAGTTTAACTGTTTCATTGCCCTTTAGGAACTAATACCAAAGACACTATACGTACTTATTACGTTCCATGCTCCATGTGCACTTATAAGTTTGCGAGACAAATCACTATGTAATCAGACATAGTAAGTATGGCAATTACACTCTATCTTGAAAACTGCCTAACATTTCAACTTAACCAACACTGATACCAATCACCTTAAGGAGCTACATCTGATATCTCTGTTTAGTATATTCAAATTATACTGTTTCACAAATTCCTTGCACTGCTCCACGCAGTGTTGTGTGAACTAGCATCAAAATCCATTATCGGAGGTATGCGTTTATTACAATAAGAAAATTTTCCGAGTCTCATTTTTTTCGGACAGCCTGCATTACGTTAAGCATTTATGCTCGTTGTTACGTCGTGAGAAGCCGTTTACATTCCGCACAACCTAGTGATGACTACTAAGCTGATATTTACAGACACGGGAAGTCTGCATCTTGGTTGGATCCCATTGCTAGCTCATCTGGAGACTGTGAACCTGACTTGGGAAACTACTTAGTCGCTTACTCTGAGCAAGATATGAGTGATCGACGTATCATTAAAAGTCGTTAATTATTCAAATTTGGAACAAAAACTTTCCGTTTTATCAGTAAAATTTAATATTTTGTGCAACCTGTATAGCGATTTCCAAACTATATAAAGCGGATTTTAATACAAAAATGTTACCCTCTATTACTATACACCCGTTAGAATACTTCGTGTTATTTTAGTATATTTTAAAAGTGCTCTTTATTTTTGCTTCGTACTTGTTGTTTAGTTGTTGCGGTTACATCTTCAACTTCTATTATGGTCCCTTTGCATTTAATGTTGCTTCGCAGACTAAATACTTACTAGTCAAGAATAGATGCAGAAAACAAATTTTAAAGAGAAAGGAAACAGCGAACCTCTTGTGTATAATATATTGTTGAAAATGTGGCAGTATCAAAGGATTTTGATGTCATTTGTACCAAAAAAGTCACCAGCTTTCAGTCGTACTTGTTATACAAGTGTGTTCAAAAGTGCCAGTGGAGGCAAAGTATGTAAACGAAAGCAAAAGTAAGAAATCGAGGAAAATTTTTTAATAAACTGGTATTAAAATTAGCATGTTTTCGTTTATTTCCATAGTCACAACATTTCAGTCATACCAGTACATGCATATACAGTGACGCCCACTTATACTGGTACGATAAGTTTTTTTTTTTTTTGCAATATGTATGGCCTGTTAGCATACGAAATTGAGTAAAGTCCGGTTTCGATTTCAATGTTAAAACTATGATTGATTACGCTGAGTTTAAAACAATAAGAAAAAACGCCCTATATCATTCGAAAGCTCTGATATTATTCCTTCCCAATACCACAAGGATGAGAAAAGCTTGCCATATTCACACAAGCTATTGAGGCATAAGCACATAGTATGCTAAACCATAATTACCATAAATTAGTGTATTAGAGTTCTCTCATGAGCGGATAACACCACAGTCCTTTTATATCAATCCTGCTTTTTTTTAATATTTTCAGTTTTATGTTGTACATATAATTAAGGATCATATAAAATACACACATCATAATAAATAATATAATCAAAATTTTTATGTATATAAAAACCAAAAAGTCCACCTTTGTATAATTTTCCACTAACAAAATTTAAAATTTAAAAAAGCCAGTAGTACCCCTTTTTTAATTAATAGAAAGCTTCCCTGATTATGTAATTTTATGTATGTATGACTGTGTGTGTATGGCTGTGTGTATTTGTCTATATTTGAGTGTAAGTACATATATGACATACATTTTGAACGACTGAAGACCGTCCCTGTACTAAGATTTCCTTTGCACGTGTAGATTTTAAGGTTTCACAAATAGCATATTTTACTGTGGATAACTTTTAAAGGCCTTCAGTGTTGACTTCCTCAAGCCAATATACATCTTTTTTTTATAAGTTGCATTGCCTAATACAGTTTTCATACTGTGCTTTTTGAAAATAATTTTTATATCATAAGATGAGAGGTTTAAAGCTTTTCAAAATTGTGGTTGAAGTCTACTAATAATTTGGTAAAAACAGCAATGAAATGTAAAATTATTAAGTGTGATTTATTTAAATGACCCAAAAACAAACAAAAAAACTAATAAAACTTAATTTACATATTATACTGCTCATATTATATATATATATATATATATATATATATATATAGCATATATAATATATATATATATATATATATATATATATATATATATATAATATACATATATATATATATATATATATATATATATATATAATATACATATATATATATATATATATATATATATATATATATATAATATATATATATATATATATATATAATATATATATATATATATATATATATATATAATATATATATATATATATATATATATATATATATATATATATGTAATATATGTATATATATTTGAAACTGGTGAAAGTTTTTCAAATAAAATCGATGTAAAGATGTGAAATAACAATTTATAAAATTACTATTTTCTTGGCGAGAGAGATGAGGGGAAAAGAAACGAACACACTCTACGATGTACATTTTTTGCTTTCAATCGAATGATATGCTCTCGGTTAATTCAAGCCATAGCTTAATTTTGTGTTTGGTGATTATTTTAACGAACACAATATGCACATGAGCACTGATGATGACAGTGTTGCGACTTTCGAAAACAGCTGTTCTGCTCTGCTGTGTAAGTTGAATAAAACTGATGTTGACTTTCCCTTGTGCCTTGGAATATTTATCATCATGTCTTTCTGAGATTTGAATTAATTTCGAACAATTAGCCTATGAATCTGAATTCGATTTAATATAGCAATATAAATGTTCGTTAATGTAATCACCAAATAATGTTTTTAGTATTTTTAAAAGACTATTTTATATGCATGTATAGGTTATTCAATTCAAGTCAACTGCACAACTTTTCACTAAAAGCAATTGATATACCATAATATATATACATAAAATCCAATTCCTTTTTAATTGGACACAATTATTTGAATGATTGAAAGTAAATTAATTAAGTAATTTTAAAATCCTCAAATCTGTTAATTCCATGCTCGAACAAAACCAAAAGCCAAATAAATGGAAACTCTAGAGCCTACACAAAAAAGCCTAATCGAATGAATGTACCTGCCCTCGAAAATTAAAAATCCTCTTGCAGACTGCCAATGTCATGTAAACGCATTTCGTAGACACCCACTAAAGAAGCATCGATTGCGTTTTAATATTCCAACACTATATGTGTAGTAAAAAGTAGTTTCTTTAATAATTTAGAATGATTAAAATGATCTTTAAACTGTCGTATATATAAGGTAATAATATATATGGATATATACACCTTAAAATAAAATAAAAATAAAGAACGATGACTTATTTTAAACAAAACTTTGACATACATGACGATCAAAAACGATTGAGCCAAAAACAGTCATCTGTCGCACTAATGCCACCGGTTTACTTCATCCATACTTCATGCAGCAATTGATTTCACTTTATGTAAGTATCATTGTGCGGCACTGTATCTTAATATTTGCATTTGTACTCTGTCCACGTTAACTCATTGCGCTTTGTAATATTTCCATATAGTATATTATTTCTTCAGGGGACAACAATTTCAGGGTTTCCTTGAGAATTGTTTTATTTCAATTAAATATCATTTATTTTTGTTTATGTTGCCACAACAACGCAAGTCTATGTTGAATAAGTGGAAGAAAATCCCAATGTAATAAAACAAATTGTCTAAGCAAATGTTAAATTGGGAACCAGAAATTGGAAATATTATTGTAAGCAAACCATTTTTTGAATGGGTGTTTATTTCGCAGTTTTGCACCCGTCTTGAACAGAGTTAATTTAAAAGGGTTTTTATTTTACAAACGGTTATATTCCAGAGCGTAGGTATAACACAAAGGGATATTGGTAAAACCGGTAAAGAATTTGAAAATGTAGAATTTATTCGACAAGAATTGAGGAGAGAACTGTAAATAGTTAAATATACGATTATGTATATTGAACAACAATCTGATTAAAACATCACCATTGAGAGAGATCATCAATTTTTACATTTACTATTCGTGTCACACCAGTAGATCTCTCTAGACGACAGTGAACAGACCTCTCCGCCATTTATTTCTAATAATGTTCGAACAACGTCTCCCACTTCTATTGGATTGGTGTATTTGCAACTTATCTATATTATAGGGACAATGGGTATAATATCATTACCGTAAACAGCAGTTGATTTGATGATTTGTAATGTTGAAAAATCATATAACCTCGGACGGTGCACATTCTACCATGTTGTGTATTTAAGTTGTGGTATGCTTGGACAGATTATCCTGAATGAGCCTGTATTCGTCACGGAAAGCAGGAAAATACGTTGTTCGTTCTTTACATTTTATAGTTAGTTGTCACTTTCTCCGAATTGTTTTTGTACGTCTACCTTGATGTATCTTCCTTGATAATATTAATGATGAAGTTTATCATCAGCATCGTTTTTCTTTAGGTTTTTGATTGTTTGGAAATTAATGTAGTCTGCTTAGGTTTTGTTTACCGCAATGTTCTTTTTTTATATTGATATGGCTCCACGTCAAGTTATACGATTATGGATGGCTTAACTGTTTAAACTTAATGACAGGTTTGTTGTTGAATTTCTTTATGTTGATTACAAAATAACCATGGAAAAAATAGTGTTAAAATGGTGAAGTTTTTTGGAATTATTTCGCTTCATATTAAATTATTAACTTGAAGTTTGTTAATGGAGTACTTATTACTGCCAATGACCACCTGACTTGTTTTGATCGCAAAGCAAAACTGAATGTGAACTCGTTGCATGTCTGAAGGCAAAATCTTAACCCAAATGGTTGTGAAAACAGTTTGCAGAATGGGACTTGTAAATAGATTTTGAAATACTTAAAAAATTAAAGTTCTACAAGATGCTCGGTACTGTCCCTAAAATTTTTTATGAAACGAACGAGTTCAAAAGTATGAAATTAAACTGCTGAAATTATTCTTAAAGAACAATAGGTTTAATCCATTTTGATGAATGGCATGAAAGTTTAATATGACTAAAGGTGAAATTAAAAAATTTGAACCATTGTTAATGCGGCAATTTTATTACTTAGCATCTTCCCCCATATTCCTTGTGGCGGAGTATATGGTTCCTACAAGAGAATTTAAATTATTTCTCTTTCATGATATTTGTTTTATTTCGTTAAACGTCTTGCACGATGTCGGCGAACTTGTGGGCTACAAACGAGAGCATCATCAGGAATATCATTATATCGCAGACTTTGCCAATTTATCCTCTTAATTTCGCCATTAGTTCCACCGTTTGTTGAAAGAACACCGCCAATTTGCGTAAAAAAATATTCAAATCCACTATATTTCGACCGCTTATTATGAAGGGTATTTTGGTTTTAGATTTACTTCGTAGGACTTGTTTTTTTTAGTATTTATATAACGAGAGAGCGTACTCCAGATATTAAACACATTAATTTGAATATACTTAAAGTAATCGCCTGTTTGTTGATAGAGGTGGAGTTGAATGGTCCACTAAGCTTTTCCTTGAGATGAACTCCGCCTTTTGCGCTATTTTACCTAATTAAATTTTATATATGTATACAATTTTCTGTCGTGTTATCGTGCTTTTCGTAATCACTACAAACTGCATGTACAGTCTATGCTGGATATAAGCACATCGCATACGAAGGAAAATCAAGTATCAGAAAAACAACATCAGAAATAAATTTTTTGACGGCACTACTATATACATTTAAGAACATTAAATTTCCTGAAACACTTAATATCATTAATGATATCATATAGAGATTTCATATAATTGTATCGAATTTAATTAGTTTTACTTTCTACAGAAAAATATTGTATATGCATATATGTACATATGTTTTATTGAATACACATTTACATTTTTTTGTTATATCCATATGTGCTTTTATAACAAATAACTTTTTTGTTAAAAATAATTGCTTATACGAAAAAACCGCATAATTTCGTGACGTTTTAGTTTCATTGCTTTAATATATAAGTACTATATGAAAGTAATCAATGCACTATTGATTGTCTTCAAAGTCGGCCTGCTTTTTTCTTAAAAATTAGGGCAGAGTGCCTCAAAGTGATCAATTGAGGGGTTTTAAGCTAGTTCCTATGCGCATTTCACTTAGGGTAATGCAGACATAAGGGAACTTTTACCTAACATTTCTTAAAATAACTAAAGATATTTATTTCAATCGTCCACATTAATAAATCAGCAGCTTAAAAACAAACAACAAAGTCACAACAAGAACTCACTGATCACTTTTCCTTTTTTTTACAACTGCTTGGCCTTTATCCGACTCAAACTGTAGTTGTTTGTCGGAGAAATAAAGAACAACAACAACTAATGATTGTGAACTGCGCATAGGAACTAGCTAAAACCCCCTCAATTGATCACTTTGAATTTTTTAGTAAGATAATTAAAATTTAAGAGTTTAAAAAAGATAATGCCATTTTAAATACTTCAATATCATTTCTTAAATTGGGTTATTTTCAAATGGGTTACTTTTCAAATGATTAAAACCATTTGGAAGCAAAGAAAAGAACTAACAAACCTTGTCTGCTTTTCCATGCTATTAAACGGTATCACCAGCGCAAAATGGTTCAAGTGCAGGATTACTTAATTTTTTTTTTATGTTTTCTGATCTACTTAGCTTTTCTACTATTTGTGATAAGCTGGCAAGTTATCTTGTTACAAAAATATTAAGCTTATATCACTTTTACTTTTTTGTTCAGAGACATATAAAGTTAACCTAAATGAATTCGATTGAAATTACTGTATTATATATGGTCTTTCTATCGCTTTATGCTTTTAAAATACTCTTGTAATCATAGTATAATGATTTTTTTTATTAAATTAATTTTATTAATTTTAATATTTAATTTTTTATATAATTAATTTTATTAATTAAGGTTTCAGCTGCCTATTTTCGCCCTTAAGCAATACCGGTATAAAAAACTGAAAGAAGCTGTGAAAAATTTCCTTTTCAAACATGTTATTGGGCATGCAATAACACCTTGTTTTTTCTTGTTTGTTGGCCCTTTGTTAGTTTGCTATGTTGCATTGTTGTAAAAAAACACGCAAAAGACATTATCAGAACCCATGTTTACAAATACACTACAGCCCCGATTTGCGTCGTTAATGGGAACCGGAGAATAGCGATGCAGGTCGAAACTGTGCTTATAGAATCACATTTTTATATAATTGTACTAATTTCCAATTTTTTTGACCAAAAACAAAAAAAATTAAGAAGAAAATATATATTTCGGATAGCATAAGCTATGATAATACGTTTTGCTTTATATAACATCATTCAAACGTATCGAAACTTCCGTGAGGAAACTTCCGCATTGTATATTATATTTACACTATTTACATATTTCGTATTTTCTATGTCAACGAAATCAAAACATTTCAAATTTATATGTATGGGTATCATTATAAAAAACCTGTAGCAATTAGTAGCGACGCAAACTGAAATAAAAACGACGCATGTGAAACAAACGTATCATATATATTAATCAAAATCATGTAAATCAGATCGACTCAAAACGAAACAGCAGCGACGCAAGCCGAGTTATTCCAAATTTAGAAATACGACGATAATCTAAAAGATGCAAATCTATTCGATGCTAATCGGGCCTTTATAATAAAATAACATAGATATCAATGCACTTAGTACCACCGGTTGCAATAACTTCTTCCTATTATATTTGATGCTGTTTTTATTGTTGTTGTAAGTTCAATATTTTTATCAGTTGCATTGTTTTTGTGATTATTAGCCGTTTATTGTTTATGAAGTGACAAATAGAACAAAATTATTTAAATGTGGACAATCTTCAATTATCTTAAAATGAAATTTTGATCTTTTGTTAGATTGTAATAAGAACATTAATGTAGTTTGCGATATTATTTCAACAAATAATACCAATTTAACAGTTATTAAAGTAGATTAATTTTAAGGATATTTAAATAAACAGTTTTTACCAAAATTAAAAACTAAGAGGTCCAGAGCAATACGTATGAAATATGAAAGATACATTTGTTGAACAAAAGGAAGTGTGGTGGGAAACTATTTATTGTTTTGTTTAAGATCTTCCAGAATATGAGGAAGCAATGTGTTCTCGTAAAGTCAATCGTGGTCGTCTTGTGAAGTTTTTGAACGTCGCCAATCTCGTGCTAATGCCAAAAGGAATAAAGTACAGCAGTTATGTGATCGTAATTTGGCAAAACTTATTTCATCAACTGCAAAAGAACTAAGGACGAACAATTTAAAAAAATGTTTAGTCCAGAAAAAGCACTAAGCCTCATTATTAATAATCCATTATTAATAAAAAATATCAGTATTAAAAATTAAAATGGAGTGCTGAAGAAATTAGATGTGGTATATTCCCCCATATCATCACAGTAGTGGTGTTAAAAAGAATGTTATCCTAAAAATTTGGAAGTAAAGGAGAGCTATAGTAAAGTCAGTATGCAACATTTTCTCGATCATACTGTGAGAATGTTGAAGGCAAAAACGAAACCTGAGATAGAAGTACTTCCAAATTGACCATAACTAATTTCTGAATGGTTTGTAATGCATCTGCAACGCACATACAACGATTTATACAACTGTACAGCTGGTACAATATGCCTATTACTGTACACAAAGCTCTAATTCAGGGGAGTAAAATTGTGCCAGCAGCAATATTGCCACTTGGCATGTTGTCGGAGGAAGCTCAAGAAGCTCGTAATAAAGATTACAGATGTTATCAAATAAGCCACTCCAGAAAAACTGATCGCATATCGAATGAAGATGTCGTGCATATGTTACTATCGTCTTCAGATCTATACATATACTCGTATCTTAAACATTTCAAGAAGGATATATTGGAATTTTCTGATAAGTAAAAAAATTTTTAGATTAATAAATGTATACGAATTACTTTGCTTTATATATTTTTTTATATTTTCTTTCATTATTTACAAATATTTCATTGGATATGGGCGTGGCTTCTGCTGCATTTCATTTATATTTTAATCAAATAAAAAAAGACGACAAATTTAAGGGATCTAGTTAGTAGTAATATATTGCATTTTATGCAGTCATTTTGTGTGCGAGGTGGTTTTCAGGAGATTTCGCTAGTTATTTCACTATTAGTTAATATTATCATAAAATTACTACTATGATTTTTAACTTTTGTTATATGAGAAGTAGGCATGGTTATGTTTTCATGTATGAAGTATCTTTTATCATAGCTCAATATTAGACTTTGCCAAAATTCAAGGCTCTACGATTAATGCTTATAGTAAATACCACGTATTGTATGAAGCTGAACCAGCGTCCAACGTCAACAATTTGTTGAAAAGTTTCTATTTGTTCAATGCTTAAGAAACTAAAAGAATCGTATACAAATAATTATGTATAATTATGTATTATTGTAGTCGTATATTTTTAATGTCATAATATGTGACGCGGCATGACGAACCGGAACTTATCTTTTCAGGGATCAAGGGGTCAATCATTTTGATTCCAATGGATAAAGAACTAAATTCTGAACAAAATTACACCAAAATCATGCAAACATTTTAAAAATTTACGAAGCTACATTTTGAAGTTTCGAGATAATTGAGTTTAAAGTTTGACTATATTTTTCAACGTGTTTTTTAGGATTTTGGCTGCCCTATGAAGTGCCCATGTGTTTATTTTAAGTTCGTTTGGGAATTTTACCCATCTGCCATTTTTACCCCCTTTCCAAAGTGCTGATCACCCACTCCTCCAAGTGCTGGCCAAACCCCCCACCACCAATACGGTCTAATTTTTTCATATACATTTTTTTTCTCTGAATTGATAAACCAGCTGCAATAATTGGGTCTAGAACATCTGATATGTCATAATCACGTTGCCGTTGCACATTGGTTGAAGAGTTGCAAAAATTCATTTTTTCATGTTACCCGATTTGGATAATTTTCTGGTATTTTGTTGTCAGATATTTGAATATTATGATTCCGAAACATTAGGTTAATAAATATAGTATTTGCTTGGACACACACGCTCGAAGTTCATATATGTTCGCTTGCTTAAAATAGCATGTAAATTTACTGTATATTCAATCTTTTGGTAAAATTACAATAAACTCATCAGGTTACTTTGTTGTATATTTTCGCAAACTACAATTGTCATAGATGAGATTTGCATTAAAAAAGTTGGGAAAATAGCCATATAAAAAATTTCGTAGAACAAAAAATAAACAACATCAATATTTCAATGTTCATCAACTTTAGTGGAATGAAGCGCTGTGGAGCACTATTTAACAAAAGATGTCATATTACAGCTTGAGGTTTCAGAAAAAAGTTAAAAAAAATTCAGCTTCTCCCGCCTGCCCCTTTCAAAAAAAAGTAAAAACTATAAAACGACAAAGTAAAATGCTTGAATTTTCACTCATGCTTGTTGTTGTTGCCATAGTTCTTTACTGTTTAAATTTATTACATATATGATATGCACACATACTAGTTAACGGTGTTTATTGTTGATTACAATAAGAAAACTACACATTATGTCTTGCTCTTTTTATTGCACTAAATCTTTTCCGTAAGATCTTAATAAGTAATATATTAAGTACCAACAATAATATACAGTTTCTGATTTATATTTCAGGAATAAAAACTATAGAGCCTATAGACTACATCATTAGCGAAGAATTGGACGTGCAGCCACTAATTAAGGCGTAATGCATAATCTTTTATTGTCTTCACACCCATTTATAAATAGATTTCGCTCAAGGCTGCAAATCAAAGTATTGGAGTACTATAAGGATGTTAAAAAATAATTAAAAGACTATGCTACTTACTTATGTTTTTTGTATGAGAGATGGGCGTAAAAGTGGCGGATCAGGTATATATATTCTGGAGACCATTCTACAATTATAATAATTATTTTTTGTGAAAATTGAGTTGATTCATTAAAAATCAAGAGTTATGCCACTTTTTCAATACAAGTTGTATCAGAGGTGGGCGTAAAAGTGGGTGGATATTTTTCAAATTAGACAAAAAATTAAATCTGAGGGCTAAAAAATGGTATGTGCCAAAAATCAGTACCGTAGCTCAAAAAATCAAAATTAATATTTTTTGTAATATTTGTCATCGTTTTCCACTTTTTCTCTTTGAAATAACTGTGCCAGTCCAGTGTACAACTAACACACTTCGTTCCTCGATACAAGGATCGAGATGTTACAGATATGTTTAAGCCACTGATGGGAGTTGAAGCATGTGCAATATCCTCCACTTGTTTCAGGGAATCTGCCTTGCTTACCCAATTTTGTTTAATGCCAAATGCATTTAGAAACTTGCATGGACTCAAGTATGAAAAAGTTGCGCTGTATATTATTTGTATCATTCATGATGCCAAATATTCCGGTTTTATACGGAGTTAACAAATAAATCGGACCTAGTTGTTGTAAATCGTGCTGCCTTAATATGTATTTTGAATAACTTTGCCGTTTTCAGCATACTTTATGAGATCTTGCTTGAAATTTTTAATAGTGCCTTGAACAATTTTTTTGTAATATCCCCGTTCTTTATAAGCCTATCAATATATTCTTAGCATTTAAAAAAAAATCTATTTTATCTTCTTTAGAAGACCCTCTTAAATTACTGTGCGCTTCGGTACTCTTTTTGGCAGATAGCGCATAATGACTACGTCTTAACAAAATTGGTTCCAAACATTTGTAAAACTACTTAAGCCCAAATACCGTTTATTTGATTCCTCAGCAGCCTGTTTGTACTTCAAAAATAGGTTTTTTTTGTATCGGACGATGGCAGTAGTTTTACAATATTTCGTTGATGATATTATCATTCTTTAGTTTGTTGACTATGTTCTGAGGAACGCATCGAATTGGAAGCACAGTGAAATCAACAATTATCCTGCTGTTCTAAAAGAAAAGCTGATCCTTCATCAGCAGATAGCTTAGTTGGCGTTGCTTTTGAAATTATATTCCCTATATTCGAAACTCTAGTCGGAATATTGACAACCTCTTTTAAAACCACTGCTAAATCTAATTGGTTACATTTACGAGCAGATGCAGATGCAGCAAGAATTAGGGATTCTACTTCATTTTTATGATCTTTGGAGATTTCTACTGCAACTCGTCGCTTTGTTCTCTCAGATTTTTGGCAAAAAGGTATTTGCGGTCGTCCAGGTTTCAATGGCATGGAGGCGCACTGTGTTTAACGTTTTCTGATCGAGGTACTGTCTTTAAGCCAACAGCATGATGTTTTTCAAAAACTTTAAAATTTCTGGTACTATTACGCCATTTTATATTCATATTTGAACAAAATATTCGTGAATGCTCTTTTAAATACTGTTTAAAAAGTTCGGAACAATTACTCTTAGAAATGTATGACAAAAAGTGGTCGTAAATAGCGGCTCTTTTGTCAATTTTGTTGTGTTTCTCTACCCATATACTATACCATATATTTAATAATTATGAATTTGATACACAGTATTCACCTGAAAAAAAATATATTTTTTAACTGGCAAGAAGTCCCCAAATTAAATTGGAAGTTCTAGAGAACTATTATGATATTATGTTTAACATGTGTTACCATTTTTTTGTAAGTCTATATGAAATTCTACTTCATAATTCCATTATTTCGTTTTAGGTCAATTTAATTTTTCCAATTTAATCGATTTTATAGATTAGTTTACAAACCTTTCCCATAGAATGTAAAAGTACTTACCTTCGACATTATATCCCATTTTTTAATATTTCAAAACTACAAATTTTTGTTACGAAAACTTTTATTAGAAGATGTCACAAAATTCGCTGCACTTAAAGGTTTTAGAAATCGTAGTCAAAACAACTGTTAAGGTAACAAAAAATAATTTCTTTTCTAAATTTAAAAAGCTATATATACTTTGTTATATATTTTGTTATGTTAAAGCAAAAAAATACTCTGCAAAAATTCAAATATTTTGTTTTCGCCAAAAAAAAAAAAAATTGTTAAGATTTCATACAGGGCATGAGACGGATTGTGTCGTTCAATTTGAATCAAATTTTCAACTTCGTAATAATATCAGTATGAATATTCCATATAATCAATTGCCAAATGTAATAACTATGGTTCCGAAAGACACATCAAAATAGAATTTGGAACAAATAATGTCTGTACATGAGTGAAGATTTGTACCATTGCATACATGAGCATCATATAAATTTTATTCAGTCTATTTACCTAAAGCTTTATGTGGCGATTTCGATGTACGTTTGGCATATTATAAGCTATGAACTAGTTGCATGCAGAGACTAAACATGGTTGGTACTATCACAATCATGAACTGTCATTAATGTTCATGGTTATGATTGTGTCAAACACGATAAAAATATTATGTTCATAAAAAGAAAAGTAATATCTTAACCCATGTCTCTATATATCGAAACCCCATGCAAAATGTCTATTTCAAAATGATATATCAAAATGATATACACAATCTCTTGCTTGGAGAAAATTTAATTTTCTTCATAAACAAACATTGTTTGTAGGCACAACAAGGGCTGCTCATTTAGAAAATGTGTTTTAAAGCAAAAAAATATTATGATATATTTTGAGTGTAAATATCATCATAACAGACTTCCACATAACTTAATATGTTAAGTTACATCAGAGTAACTTTTTGCGAGTAAGAAACAAATACTTAAATTCTTTAGGGTAAACATAATAAGTAGTTCGTATGAATGAAAATTATCGTAACGATCACACTTTGAAAATGCCTTTTCTGTGGGTTTAGAGAAAGTCGCTATGAACTTGTTTTCCCAAACGAAACCGTAAAACCGCAAAATAAAAGTTTTGTGAGTAGCACTTAAAAGCGATAAATTTTTTTTCATACAGGAGAGTGAAAACTGAGCGCGTTGAAAGCATTTAGTGCCAATTCCTTAATGAGTTTTTAAATATATTTGTATCATCGATGCTTTTTAAAATAAAATTATTTTAAGATATCATAATATTATAAATGTTAATATTCATAAATATATAATATCTACTTGATACGATATATTCTTTACTGTTTCTGATCTTCTCAACGTATATTTTTATATCCTGTAGAAAAACCCAACAATATAAGGCAAGTTTTGTTTACTGTTGTCCACCCAAAAGTGCAATAAATAGCAATGTGCATAAGAATATTCACGATTCGGTTGTAGCCAATTTAATCAAATTTCTATTTTGGTGAGCGACAATGAGTAGATGCCGGGTTTGCCAGCATAATATAAATAAATTCAACTATTGTAAACTTAAAAATATATTGTTTTATCCTACAAAAAGAAACAACAAACTATATTTCCAAGCTAAAGAAATGATTTCTTGTCGCATACTGTGGACTTTAAATATATGTTATTGGAATAACACTATTTAAGGGTATTAAATATATAAAAGCGGCTACACTGGCGTTTGAAGAGAATTCTACTACAACCAACAACACATGGTTATTGATTTGGTGGTGTCGTTCTAAAAATAATTGAGTAGCTGACTACGAGGCGACGATTGTAGCCAACGACTTTTGTAGTCGGTGTTCGCGTAGACTGCTGTCCTTATTGTGTTTAATGCCTATGTTTGCGATGCCACAAAAGGCTATAACGTGTACAGGGTTTACTTGCAGCGTTGTTGAAAAGTAGTACTTAGGTAATTAGTTAAAGAGAATTGAAGCAGTATTTCAATTTGGTAATTAATTTTTTAAGCAAAGCTCTGAATTTAGCTTTTACATTTTATTAAAAACACTTTTAAAATTTCGATTATAATATAATTTTCATTGCTCACATACTATATTCGGCGAAAATTAAAGAAATTTAAATTATTAGCTCGGTGACGCTGCCAGTGCCGCACTCAGTATCGTGCCTCAAACCGCAGCTGATTGCAGCGGGGCCCACAGAAATACGAAAAAGAACAATAAAAACTGATTCTCCAGATGACTGCAGTCAATCAGAAATGCAATCAAATAAGAAACCCCATTTACTTACTCAAGCCGAGCTTAATGATTTGTGCCGAGATTTGTATTTGCCGAAGTCGAAATCTGAATTACTTGCATCACGATTGTAACAGAGGGGATATTGTGCTCCTGAGACATGTGGTACATATTACCGTGATCGCAGCAAACAACTTGCAATTTTCTTCCAAAAACGGCAAACTTTTGTTTTTGTGCCAACATAAGTGGTCTTTTCTATGCTCTCCAACAGAATTATGACCCGGAGGAATGGCGTCTTTTTCTAGATGGAGGCAAGGACAGTTTGAAGACAGTCTTGCTTCATAAAGGGAATACGAAACTATCAATTCCAATCGGATATGGAAAATATATAAAGGCAACATATGAAACAATCAAAGAACTTCAATGTAAGAACTACATCAATGGAAAGTCTGCTCTGAAGAATCACTAAATGTCTTTCATTGCTTCATATGTTTCCTTTATATATTTTCCATATCCGACTTGTTTTCAAATTACGCTTAAAATGTTGGTAACTAAATAAACTATTTGGTAAAATAATAAAACATTCCAGATTTTCACTATAACGCAGAAAAAAAACTAAATAAAAATAAAAAATTTTTGTTAGGTGCCATAACTTAGCCATTTCTTATCTCATAGAAATTTGCAGCACATCGACGGAAAATTCAATTACCTTTTCAACGATATGCCATTTATCTCGATCGGACTTTTCGGTTGGGCTCCAAAAAAATTTGAGTGGGACCATACACCGAAAAACACAATAGTACCGTTATATAAAAAACTGTACTTAAAAAAAATTACAGCGTTTTTCGTGTTCAGGACGTCCCAATTAACTTATCTAGGCATGTGGCGTTCTTGGTATTTTTTGGCTGTAAACCAGTGTTATCTATTGACTCTAGCCAGTACTGGAGATATTATTTCAAATCAATTAATTAAGAAGCTTCAAGATTATCAGAGTTATTTTTAAGTGTAGAATAATAACTTCAGTTTTTCAAAAAGAACAAATTCGCATACGAATTATTTAAAAACTAATAGATCATTCTTTAATATTATCAACTCAGGGAAAACTTCAAAATTATATTAAAATTAACTGTGAAGCAACAATTTCCAAAAACAGATACTGTTAAAGAAATTTACAAATCAGATATTAATATAAAACTTTTTATAACAGGAATGACACATTAACCCTGGATGGTAACTCTTCATTTTTGTACATTTAGGCTACTCTTCGACCCACAATTCTTAAAAAATAATTCTCCATTTTTAGAGTTTAAAATATCTGAATCTATTTTTAGTTAAGTATTTTATTAAAAAAATAATAGAAAAAAATTATATATAGCTTGGAAACTTCTTCCTCTCTTAAAATTCTACACGAATTTAAGTAAACATAAAAAAGTAAAAATGAGCTTCTTCGATTCGACGAACAGTAACCACCCAGGGTTAAGTTCTTTGAAAAGCAGGGACATTACAAACTATTATTTTACCACATCTTTCTTTTCAAAGTATATGAGCAAAGGAGTTTATATGTATACTACCCTTTTTTATGCATTCGACTCTGAACTGTTTCTTTATTAGAGACCACTTATTCGTACAAAAAAAAATTATAATAATTAAAAAACGATGGAATATCAATAAAATGCTAATGTATAAAAAGCAAGCACGTAACATGAAGAGTCTCCTTAACCTATAGACACCAATCATCAAAACAACCATCTTCTTCTTGGCATCCAAATAAACCAACTCCATGATTGCAGTATTTTTCCTGATCATAAAATTTACATTTACGAGAAGGACATGTATAACGAAAGCAGTAGTATGAGCAGCGCTCCATATTGCGAAACGCACAGCCAGAACAATCATATCCTCCTTTGATATAACACGTTTGATAATTTATTTTGTATACAAGATATTTGGTGGTATTATACTTACCCGCAAGATGATCGCATTTTTCATACGGCGTACAGTTATTTTTATTAGGTGGCATTACAAGGTATTTTGACGTGGAATATATGCGAGATGGGCGTAGATATATTATGGGAGCAACGCAAAATTCTCCACATCTGCGGGATCGACGACTATAGCATCGCCAACGACTATTACGCTGCTCACACATGCGTGGTGTCATTACTTCACAACATTTTAAACTTGACCTTGGTACTGTTTCTAGACTACCAGCTGGACCACAATTTCCGTAGTCATAGCTGCAGTCATCCTTAGTTTTTATGTCCTCTCGTAAAACCATTGATGCATTAACGTAGATGTTATTTATATTATTCAATATAATGTCTGGCTTTGTTTGATTTAATATTGTTGTAATGGTACTGCTAAATGTTACGTTCTGTAAAATAGGGTGCAGCACTGAACAAGTATTTCCATTCCAAACAGATCCTTGGGGACATTCAATGGTAATACACCGGTCACCTATCATTCTGGAACCATTAGCGCAATAAAGTGTGTGACATCGCTTTCCCACTAGTTGTGTTCCTGGGGGACATACAATACGAGATTCGGGGGCAGGAGTTGGTTTGGGTATCAATGAAGGAGAAGTTGTAGGATATGTTGCTATTTGACTGCAGGATACGTGACCACAACTTGTAATTATTAGACTAGATCCACAAAATGTTGCTGTTAGTACGGCACTTGACGTACAGTTTGTACCGCAACCGCTGCAACATGATGGTAAACTGCTGGAAGCTGAAGCTGCTTTTACAGGAGAAGTAACGATTTGTTGATTTTCACAGGCAGGTTTTGGGGTAGGAGTTGTAGGATGAGTAAGATTTGCTTCGTTAAGTACTTTGTCTGAAATCGGAGGAATGGGCATGTTGGGGCAATCTGTTGTGTTTGTTGTAGTTGCATCCGGCGAAACTGGCCCATGATCTGGGTATGGAGTAACTGGTTCATTGGGACATGCCGCGTCATATCCGAATGCTTCTGTTACCATTTTCTGAAAAAAACATCATATATTTTCTTGAAATTGGATCACTTTGAATTACTTACAGGTAGAGCAAATAAAAGAAATAAATAAAGTATAATATTCATTTCTCGTGGATCTTAACAAATACACATACTACATCTTTTCCCAATGTTGAAATAAAACTAATTTAGTCATGCACAATTTTAAAACTAGTAATCATAGTAAAATAAAATGAAAAATATTTGAACTTTTTATTTTGGGTCATTGGGCTTATCAATCAGTGCGTTGGTATAACTGAGAGTAAAACTCAGCAATATTTGAGTCAGTCAGTATAAAGATTGCTTGATAGAAACTCACTATGCAATTGTCACGCTGTGTTGCAATTTTTTCACTATTTTATTTTATATTTGTGATTTGCTTTAAGTTCATGCGTGCGGAAGATAATGTCGAAGTAAGCTCTGATTAACTGAAAACCCTGAAAGTCTTCAACAAGGAAAACTTTAAACTGTATATTATTTTAGACTAAATTGAAATGCCCCGACGGATATTTTCTACACTCAAATTATTTATGTTATCCAAAAGTAAAGAAACCATGTCCTTTTGAAACTCAATCGTCAACTGCATCTACCACAAGTAATGCTACGACGCAATCGCCCATAAACATAAAAAAATTGGATTGCCCGGAAGGTTCAATAATGTTAGATCATAAATGTCGAAAAGTTATATGTTTTTTCGGAGAATACTATAGGGGCACATGTCTCCATCCTGTATGTCCACAAGGACTTGTATGGCGTGAGAGAAGCTGTCAGAAACCTGGTTATTTAACAACTATAATCGAAATTGATAATGTACTCCTAAATGTACTTGAAGAGAAACCAATTGTTGTGAAAAAAAGTGATGTAAACGAGGTGGTATATCATACATCAGCAACAACTCTCAAGCCTTTAACTACTTCTAGATCATTTCTACAAGAGAAAACAACCGAAAATCCAAATTATACAATGCCTTTAACTATGTCCTCAGATGTTTTTAGAAGTGTCCAAGACGTTGAGGCTTGCTGCAAAGTATTTACTCCTCGTATTTGTATGTTATACGCAAACAAGTGGTTATGCTTTAATCGTAAATATCATAGATGTGATAGACGCATTTGCAAAGCACCAGTTATCTATCTTAAGCCACCAGATATAATATACAAGCCTCCGCTCCTAATAATGCCACCCAATCCTCAGCTGGATGTCTGTGTCACCTTTAACTGTCATAATGATTCCAGTAAAATATATACATACACATACATATTCGTTTTTACAGCTTAAAATATGTATTTAAAACATTTTTTTTTAATATTTTAGTTGGGGTTGATTGTTCTGGTTGTGCTAATATGCGTTCTGAAAATTGCTCCCCTCATTGTTACAGATATATTTGCCCTGTCAACAGCTGCACATTTGTTGATCTGAGTGAATATTGCAATATTTATCCTGGACAGAATGGATGTTTGGAGACAGATGGTTGCCTCTGGAAGTGGTGTAAAATTTAAGTGAACACAGTCTATCTTCCGCTAATTCTCCCTAATTATTAATATAAAAATAAGTCAGCTTTTAGTCCCCTTTATTATGATGTCTAAGTGTATACCCGTGGACAAAAGCCCATAATGGTAATGTTCATACCAAATGTCTATTGTCTACGGCATAAAAATATGCATATTGGTAATTAAAGAGTAGAGTAATACCAATTCATAATTACGTTCTAATGTTTAAAATATAAAATGCGCCTAACAGATTAACTTATATCCGTCGTTAATCTTGAAAGCGAATAAGTCTGCAACTTCAGGCAAAACGGTGTACAATAAAGAAAGCCCATAACTATATCTAGGGCAAAAACTTAAAAAGCTCTATTATATATTTTTATGTATATTTATATATGAAGTTAATTTAAGTTATTGCAACATCTTCTGAGAAGAAGTGCAGAAAAGTGTGACCATAAAAATAACGCTATATCTGTTTCTCGACCGCATTATTTCGAAAAATTGTATGCCAATTGAATGGAAAACGTGGTTCAGCCCCATCAGCGTCATCATTTAAGCTTCACGCAGCAAGGTACGTTTTTACAGCACAATCAAAGTATATAAGATTGAAATTTGAGAACTAACACTATCAGTGTGACCAGAGCTCAAAAATTTTGGAGCTAAAACCATTGAAAAATAATGCTAAAAAGTGCTACAAAATTTTTAACAAAATAAAAAAACAGAAAATTTTTTTAATCGTTTATTCAATAACAAAAGAAATTAACACAAAAAATCATAAGCATGTTAAATAGTAGGTACGATACTGAAGTCTTAACATATATAAAATCGTTAAATTAATTGATTTAATCAAATTTTTAAAATCATTACAACAAGTGCACTAAGAAACATATCAATCAGATTCTAATTGTTACTTGAAGGGCATAAAGCATTTTTTTTTTATTTTGAAAATCTAATTCTTACATTTTGTTCTTAACGAAATACATTTTTTAAAGGGCGACATTAAAATTATCTCGTGACAACTTATTTTAAAACTCACAACAAAAATATATAATAATATAATATTTCACGTTGAAATAAAAGAATAAAAATAACTGAGGATATAAGAATTAAACTATTATGTATTAATATATTACATACATCATCAAAAATATACTCTCCAGTTTCCGTCTCAGATGAAATATAACAAATATATCCGTTGTATTTTCTTAGTAGCTCTGAGCTAACTTCAAATATTTTGCAATGTTTCTTTAACCTTTTTAACCCGCATCTTTTATAAAAAGGAGAATTCATTGGATTTAAACCCATACGATACCTAATTTGGGTTTTTAATAGGTTCATTCCACTAAAAACTCTTTTAACCTCAGCCTTATTAAGTGGCAAAAGAAAGCCAAAGTCCGTAAATGGATTTTCATTCAAATCATTCTTATACCCGAATTCGGCAGTTGATTTCTGGTTAGCCCATTTATAAGAATTAAGCTTTTGCCATTGAATCTCTATTATAGTTATTTAATCGATTTTAAGCTTGACATCTCTTCTCTCAAACTATTTTCCAGAATAAATAATTCAGCCTTTTTAAATTTTAAAATATTTTTGGTAGCCGTTGGTACACAACTGTACGATAAAATTTCGACAATTTATTCATATTTCATATTCTGTATGAGAAATTGAAGTACGGCGTAGGAACGAAAAGGTCTTCTAAACGAGAACGAAATGGATCAAAATTGTCAGCTTTCAAAACTATTTGATATGAAAGATTTTTTTAAAAGATGATGTAGTTCTGATAAGAGCATGGTAGGATTCGGATCATTGCTTTCAGACATCTAATTGATCTTTTGTACATCTGAGAATAAAAGTTTTAACAATTTTATATATAGACAGGATTTTTATTATATTAGAAACCTTTTATAACTTTGGGTTGGCGGCACAATTCTAGCAGAAATTTCAAAATGTATTTTTAACTCTTTTGAAAAACTAATTAAAAAATAAAAAGAACAGAATTCTGGTAAATGCATAAATAATAAAAATATTTTTATAAAATGCTAAAATGCAATACGAAAATTTTCGAGCTAGAAAAAAATAATGCTAAATCTTTACATCATCTTACATGATTTAGTTTAATGTCCGTGCTTTTGAAGTCAATTCAGGATTCATATATAATAAGTTGAAATTCTAAAACTAACGATCTATAATTAAAAAAGTATAATGTTCAGGTATATGAAGAAAAACACGTAAACATGTTGGCAGTATAAGAGATGTGATGTTCCGTCATCAACTTTCATATAAGCTAATTTTTGCGATATATCTCTTTTATAGTTCTATTATATTACTTATACACTATATTATCTTCTTGTTAGGCTTTCAAAAGTCAATAATATATAATATAAAACCGGAAAAAAATTGGATGAGAGTGATTTAAAAATAAATCCGAAGTTATATATATATATATATATATATATATATATATATATATAGTACCCCTAAAATGTTTGAATATTGAGTGCTATTACGGCTAAAGCTATCAGCAGCAGAACGGCGTATTATCATAAAAATACGCCATCAGTGTCGTCATTACAAAAATTCAGGAGTCAACACATGTTTCCTAGCTTCCAGGTTATTGCGCATACTGACGGGTCAAGAGTTTGCTGATGCAATGTATTGGAGTTCGCAAATATGCAAAATATATTTTTCGCATGTTTTTCATACGATGGCAGCAGATCACTAGAATCAAATGATATTCTATATATTTGATTCCGTAAGAGTTTAAATAATTAACTAAAGATGAAAACTACTTACTTCAACCACAGCACCAACTATGTGCAATGTGACGTATGATCAACATTATTAATAACATTAGGCATACGCATGGAAACTAAATACAGAAGGAGAGTTATGTTCAAACATAAACAAAACATCAGCAACTAAAAACTTATAATTCTCCAAAGCTAGAATCCGCAGAGTTTAGAAACTAGATTTTAAAATTTTTTTTGACGTCTGACCTCGATCTAATGTGAAAAAGCAATTACAATCCATAAGATTTAGAACCATTTAGAACAAAACATAATTTGGACGAACACTAAATGTGTTAGGCATGATATATTGCTTGTAATTATATAAGGAAACCAAGTGGGCCAGCTTAATGCATGTCTTAAATCATTTTCTCCTTAGCACCATGGTCGCTCACGGATATTATATATAAATATACAGCTGTAACATGATGCAGATGCTACTCAATTTACAAAAGAGTTTATTGAAATTCGGAATTGATAAACATTAATGTTAGGCGTGATTTTTGCAAAACACAAGAATATTGATGTTAACCAGACACACGTTCAGCTTTAGCGTTGTAAAACAAAACCTTGGTATTTCCAATTCCAGTCTTTTCAAATAGTTTTATTAGATTTGGTGAAACTATTTTCTAGTATGTTATTTCACGAAAACATAAATAAGTTCGTTGCTATAAAAGGTTAATATACACAAATATGTTAATATGATGTGTGTTTATATGTCAAATGATGTAAATCGTGATACATATGTGTATTTCAAACTACATATGTAACAAATACGGTACTTAACTAGCAGCACTAGGCGAATAATTCCTCTTCAGATGATATCCTTGCTTGCCTTAAGCCAAGCCACATAATTTGTGACCCTTCATACACGTGATAAGCAACCTCAAGGCACAGCTTGAAAAATAGAGTAAATAAGTCAAGATGATATCGGATAGTATTGCATATTTTGTTTCGAGGAATATAGAAAAAATAATGTAAAGAAGACAAAAAGAAACAAACTTAAACAAAAAACTATTGAAATCCCTAAGAAAAAGTAAGCCAAATGATTACAAATATTATATGACAATTTATTGTAGCTTTTTATTTTATGGCTCTTATTTGTACAGCTTCACAGATCCAGCTACCTGACTTCTCCTTTTTAAATTTTGGGGCGATGTTTTTGATATGACCACGACGAAAATAAAACCAAAATGAAATAAAGTTGTACAACATACCCTTGAAGTTTGAAACCAATCTATGCAACTTCCCGAAAAATCAAAACTTATTAATGTTTCCTACAGCCGTGTCAGAACTTGATTTGACGACATAATTACTCTTTACAATCTCATAACCAATATTAATAATATTATAATAACTTTTTAAAATATAGATCAAAGGACGAAATAAACTCCGGAGCGATATATATATTTTGAAATAATAAACTCGATTTGTTTAGAAGTAGGGGAAGTTGTAGCAATTTTTACTTCACTGGCGAATATTTTGCTATGAGTACACGGCGGTGTTAATCGCTGTCAGTAATTTTCAGCGACTGGTTAGATATACATATATTCATATTCGTAACTAAGTCAGGAGTCGAACGCGGGATCAGAGACATCGTAGTCCTGTGTTTACTACTTCAGCCAACAGCAATAATATACTTGTTCGGTATATAGCTCGGTAGTGCTTGATTCTGTTATGTTGTGATTATATTCATAATGCAATAAGCAATTTTTTCTTGGTAATCGTGATGATCTTCTACATATTGGCGTGCATGAAATATTCTAATATTGTCATCGAGAATTTAATTTTATTCACACACATATCTTAATTATATATGACTGACAACTGAACATGTATCCCTTCTCTCGTAGAAAAGTGTAACAGAGCTAAAGTAAGATATTATAAACAATGAGCGATTTTAAAGCTTTTGTCTTACCTCTGTCTATTATATTAGATGCTGAATAAATTCAATACGGAAAATATTTTCTTGCTATACTTCTCCGTATGAAGTCGATAATAGTTTTCTAAGACAGGCAGTATATACATATTGATTCCTTATGAATTCCTCTTTCTTGGCTATGGAAAAACAACCAATTTTATATATTACATATTAAAAGAAATTGTTTTTTTCTTTTATGAGAAAAATTTTCACACCTATGGCGACCCAGACACAATACGAAACACGCAATGCATGACATACTCATACATACTTGTAATCATAAATAATCTAAATAAGTATAGAGTGGTGTAAATTGAATAACTAATTTTCCATCTCTGCCAAATACAGTTGGAGGGAGTTTATAAACGAAAAAAATAAGTATATATATATATATATATATATATATATATCTATATATATATATATATATATATATATATATGTTTATATATACATACATATATATATATATATATATATATATATATATATGCTTATATATACATACATACATATATATATATATATATATATATATATATATATAAAACAGCGCCGCTTGTGCTGCAAGTTCTAATAAAGAGAAAATTTCAACCCAACACCCGTGAAGAGCGCGAATCTTATATCTCATACTGCGATCGAAGAGAGTCGCCATATGCTCTTGTTATTTATTTTAAAATTTTAAATTTAATGGTAATGCCGCTACCATATTCCTCGAAATTTCATACCTCAAAATAAAGTTCAAAATCTCCTGTAATGAATGGGTGCAGGTAAATTGCGAACTATCGATTATATACAATCGTTTCCTCTGAGTTTTTTAAACGCAACTATGTTTTTGTTGAGTAGGTGAATTTTAGAGGGAAAATGTGAATGGGGGAAATTTAGAATGCTTAAATATACTTTTAGGAAATTTAGGCCAATTGAGCGAATCAGCCAAACAAAGTAATAATAATTCTACAACAATTTGTTACATGTCTTATTGTATTAATTAAGCCAGCTTCTTATCGATATATAATATTCAGCACCTCTGTATCTATAAACTCCAATATTATGTCATATAAATTTAAAAAAAACTAATTTTACAAATTCTTACAAATAAAGCTGTAAAACATGGAAAAATAAACTTCTAAATATTCAGAAATGAATGGGTAAGAGAAAACAAACTTAAATGGGATTACCTAAAATATGATTTGTTCGATTATTGGCACATTGAAATCGGATGGCACAGATACTGAAAGGAAGGAATAGGCATAATTCTGTTATAGAAATGGATATCAAAAATGTAAAACTTGGCTTTGTTACATAATATTTATTATCACAGAAATTCCCATGGAAGCAAAAATTTTAACCAAGAAGAATGTGCAAGCATATCATATATATTGTGTTTATACGTTAAAGAACTCTGATGTGAATAAGTGTGTTTATGTGTATGTGTAACTCGCAAGGAACAAATGGCTTATCAATATATTTTGGATAGAAAATGTAAAAAGTCTGGGAGCTCCGACTTCAGACGATGTTTGTTTATAAAGAAAGTACGTACTTAATATAAAATTTTTTAATTTAAATTTGTTTTTATTCATTCATTCAGTCGATCCATTAGGGTGTGAGCGCGTACTAGTCTTAGCGTGAAGTAATAATAAATATATGAGTGCTTAAATAAGTAACACAATATAAATACAGTGAAAAAACACAAAAGAGTAATTAATTGAAATTATAAATAATTGATTTACTTAAAATGTCAGCCCCAACAGCAGACCGAATAAATAATCTTATGTAGTTAAATATATGTATGTAGTTTTTTAATACGTACAAACATGTAGGAATATTATCATAATCGCTGCATTGTGTTATGTGAGCTGCAGTATTAGCTACAATCATATCGTACACAAAATGTACACTTACATTTATGCATCAACATAAAAAAAATCCCTGCAAACATTTTCTATCGAAACTGACCAAATTTATGTAAGTGTTATCGTTGAGGAAGTAAAATGGTTAATACTAATACAATGTTAAACACTATAGCAAAAATCGCTAATCAAGATATGCAATGTCAGCCAAATATGTAAACAACTTTTGCCAATAGGGAAATATTCTAACAGTCAAATACAGCCCTACAAAAAACCATCTCGGTCGTTTCTTTATACTGTGTTCAGACATAGCCCTTAATTGCACAATTAGGTAATTTTTTGCAATTAAAGCCTTAATTGACCACAATATATCATACAATAAGTTAATTAATAAATTGAGCAATTAGTAGTTGATTGTATCACTAATTTCATAAAACCCGCATTGCATACTAAGAACTGTGTTCAGGGAGCAGAAAAATTTCCTATAATGGCGGGCCAAATGTCAAAAAATATACATACATATAAACAAAACAATCTGAATTTTCAAACAGACTGAATAAATAAATAAATGAACAAAAACGAAATGGCTGGTGAAGTAGGTTACCTTTGAGTTGCATTTTTATGGAATAATGAAAGGAGCAATAGCTGCTGCTTTCGCAAACTTTGTAAAATTGCCAAGTTGTCCTTATTCTTTTTTAAGCACTAATAACTTTTGAATAAAAAATCGATCACAATGTCTCCAAGAGCTCCATATTTCTATTATATGCAGGTAAAATTTTTTAAACCAAAATTTGCATCCATTTTTAAAATTTACAAATACAGATATTCACGAAACAAATAAAAACAATGTCGTTTCAGCTTGCAAATTAAGTCAGCTAAATTGAGTATGTGTGAACACTAGATATAATTGCTCAGTTAAAATTAAATTGGCTCAATTAAAAATGCATGTCTGAACACAGTATTAACCTCTTTATTCGGCCATGTACTTACCGAATTTGTTATCAGATGACGAATTGCAAAAAGATTTGCAATCAGTTGTTTCTTACATTTACTTTTGTGCATCGGAAGTGAACAAATCAAAACAACTTTCTTAAATCGAATTCAGATTCATAGGCTAATTGTTCGAACTTAATATAAATCTCAGAAAGACATGATGATAAGTATTTCAAGGCACAAAGGAAAGTCAACATCAGTTTTATTCAACTTACACAGCAGAGCAGAACAGCTGTTTTCGAAAGTCGCAACACTATCATCATCAGTGCTCATGTGTACTGTGTTTGTCATCACTTTTTAGGTGGCTTAGTTGAATGTGATAACAGTTCCTATTTACACAAATTTTATTGTGAAAAAGAATCCGAGAACTGTATCAACCCGATGTTAACACGTTCTTGTTTTACTTTCCTTATCATTTTCAGCAGTGCTAAAAAAGTTAATTTCTAGAGCGTGCTTTTGAAAGAAAAAAAATGTTTGCCTTATTGTTTTACAATGGATATTTTAGTTGAAGGTGTTTACCGTTATTATTATGTATTTAATAATTTTAGAAGAAAACGTATTTTGCGGAAAGCGGTTTCAAAACAAATCAATTTTCACGTATATTTCTAACGACTTTTGTGCTACTTAAGGTATTAACTATGTTGCCGTCTTATGCCACCTTCAAGTTATATATCAAAATGTTACTCTATATCTGTACTTTTAATTTAAAAAGAATTTATCTGCGCTTGTTTGCGAATGTGCATGATACAGAGGGTCTTCGTCTCTACGACTAGATTCGTAGCACATACTTATTTTCCGCATGTTTTTTACCATTTGTTGCCCACTGCACAGTTCATGTTTACGATTTGATTTATTGTTTTATTTCACTGAATCATCTGCCGAAATAGAGTTACAATCTTAGCTAGATCATACAACTTCCCGTATAATAGAAAATCAAAATGATGTTCTCAGTATTGCTGACACTAGTAGAGTTTGTTTTGATTAGTAAATGGGGCTTTGACGGAAGTACGGGCACAGTGAATATAAACAGGAATTTTCAGATTCCAGTATACAAGATACTACATTATTTATTACTTTATATTGCCCACTTCGTTTAATATTGTAGCAGGTGTTTTTCTTATTTAATTTCTAAACTTCACAGTTTCATGTACCAAACGATAATGATCACGCTTCTTCATTTCTTCTTTTTGGTTTCTCAAAAAACATGTCAACTTAAGATCTAAGTGTGCCATGCACTTTTGTCTGTTACAGTTTCACTTAAAAATTAATATATTAGAGAGAGACAGATATAAGTCTACAAGTTATAAGGCAAAAGAACATAAATACATAAGAAACCGTTACATGGCAATATATAATGTCTAACCCCTTTAAAGGAAGAGAAAGAAACATCAACGAACTTAAAATATATAAGCAGAAAGTAATAAGTATAATACACATATATGAATGAGATAAAGAGGTTATAAAATATGATAGAAAGCCATGAATCCAGCAGCGTTACCCATGACGCTAATACTACAATATGTAAATCAAATACTTCCGATTAGAACCAAATTATATGGAAAAACCCAAGCCCTTTTTCCACTAGCATTTGTAGACCTATTCTATTTAAGTTTGCTAAAGAAACAAAAGATCTTTCTGTGCAAGAAGAAGCCTATTTTCAAAATAAAATTAGCAATTTACAACCATCCATTTTTAATATCAATAAGAACGAAATTAAAGTTGTACATTCATTACAATTAACCATGGTTGATGGTAAAGAGTGTAGTGCTTTAAGTAACACAGCGTTTTGTAGATGCTATATTTGTGGTGCAACACCGAAAAAAATGAATGATATTGACATGTGTTTAAGTAAACCCTTTATTGAAACTGCTACATATCAGTTTGGTTTATCTCCTTTGGATTCATGAATAAGATTTTTCGAATATTTTATACATTTATCTTACCGATTAGACTTTTAAAAGTTGCAGGCTCGTTCAATAGACGAAAGGGGCTTCTTGCACAGTAAAGTACACGATTAAGTTTAATTGTCGACAAAGCTCAAAGTGGCGGAAGTGGCACATCCAATAACGGAAACATTGCAAGAACTTTTTTTTAATTCAGCTTTATCAGCTGAAATAACTGGCATAGATCAAGCAGTTATTGATCGGTGTCATCATCTCTTGCAATGTCTTTCGTCGAGAAACAAAATTAATGGTGTCGAATTTAGAGATTACTCGTTAGGAACCGTGCGAATGCTTATTAGTGCGTATCCATGGTATAATTTGCCTGCTTCAGTTCATAAAGTATTAATTTATGAATCGGAAGTAGTTGATCACTGTCTAGTTTCCATAGGCGAGCTCTCTGAAGAAGCCGAGAATCTTGTAATAAATTATCTAAGCAATTCAGACGAGACAACACGCGAAAAATGTGTCGTGTTGTCACTAACACTGATCTTTTGCATAGACTTCTTCTAAATTCCGACCCGCTGATTTCTTCTTTACGTCAATTATCACAAAAGAAGAAGTCTATGCTATCACCTGAGGTTTTACGCATGTTAAGTTTTTGAAAATAATGTACAAATGTATTAAATTGCCGTTATAAAATTTATTATATATTTTTTAATAAATAACTAATTTTTTGGTAAATAAATTATTATAATATCATATTTAAAAACTTCTTTTAATCTTATTTTACCCTGATTGGCCTATAAATAACATAAACATAAATATTTATATTGATTTTGATGACTATAGCTGAGGAAACTACGTATGACCGCCTTCCTTAGAAACTTGAACTACTCTGCAATGTCTTAAAGCAGCGAGATATCTTTTAATATATTTTTGCAATCATAAAATTTTAGCATTTTGGTATGTAGACTTTTAATGCTTCTAATAGTTATGTGTTCCATCCTTTTCATTTCATAGTAATTAATCTATTATGAAAATAAGTAATCATGTCTTTTATAACGAAAGAAAATAACAAACTCTGTAAATATTAGAAAATTGTTATTTTCCAAATATTTAACTTAATTGATTTGTATATATTTCATTATTATTAGGACGCGCACTTAGGGTATGCCCCTAATTATTTTTTTTACATACCATTCTGATGACAGAAGCAAAATAGTCCAAGCGAGTACTGGAGTACTGCAGTAGTTAAAATGCTCCTATTCTTCGAACACTTTATCGATGAATTTCATCTTCTTTAAAGTTCTGGTAAATGCTTATATCGTACATATAAACATAGAAACACATAGTTTGAGACGTACACTTTTTAGATCTCTAATAACAAAATAATGTTAACCTATTAAATGTTGAAGGTCCATATATCAGTTGTATATTATTAACGTATAGACATGAATATCTGAAACAAGTAAAAGTGCTATATTCGGCTGTGCCGAATCTTATATACCCTTCACCAACGTACGTTGGGCATTACACATATTTTTAGTACCAATTTTGTGCTTTCTAATTTATAAGTGCAATAAAAACAACTTCAGTTGCATGTTTTGGTTACTTTTATACATAAAAAATATTCAAGTTTCCCACGCCTAGAAACTAAATTTTAATTTTTCAAATTTTTTTTACCAATACAAGTCTTTATAATGTGTAAAGCGGTTTTATTTAAGCAAAACTACAAATTTGTTACCACTTTTGTTACTTTCATGTACTACAAAATATTGCAGTACCGAACCCTGGAATCGAAATTTTGATTTTATTTTTAATTTTTGATACCAATTCTGTTTTGCCGAAATAAAAAGTAATTTTAACCAGGAAAAACGACGTCAGTTGATTTTTGGTTAGTTTATTGTATAAAAAAAATTTAAATTTCCTAACCCTGGATGGGAACTTTAAATTTTTAAACTTAAAATTTTCCATCGATGCAAATCTTCATTACACCAAAAATGGGTTTATTTAAGAAAAACTTAAAATTTCTAAGCATTTTAGTTATTATGTGTACCACAAAATACCGAATGTACCAAGCAAAAAAAAATTTTTAATTTACCATCCCTGGAATTTTTTTTTTATTAGTTTTAAATGGACAATTGAAGAATCCCAAAGCATGAAATAGGTTCAATTTTCAAATAAGCAAAAAAATAATCGGTTTTTGGTGTTAATTTTGCGTCGAGAAATAGGTGTAAGTTTCCCAGCTCTGGAACCGTCCGTTCGATTTTTCTGAATTACAATACCACTCTAAGTTAGCTCACTTCCAATCGATCAATCCAAAAATGAAGTCTCTAGCTCTTCTGGGGGCTTCGGAAAACGGATTTCACGTACACACAGACAGACAGACGGACATCGCTCAATCGTCATCGATATTCATAAGGATCAAGAATATATATACTTTATGGGGTCGCATATTGATATCGAAGAAATTACACACGGAATGACAAACCTAAATATACCCTTTCACATTCTTCTGAAGGGTATAAAAATATTTTAAACTTTAGAAACATTTAATTGGGACCTCTATTGATGTCAGAAAAATGATACAGTACAAAATTTTTGTTTTAGTCTTTGCGCATATCAAAGGTAACCTATCGCTACTTTTGAACTAAAACCCACGATAAAATCAATATATATGTATATATATATATATATATATATATATATATATATATGTATATTGTTAGACACAGAAAATTCATCAGAAGAACCGTAATCCTACACAATTTTCAGATATGCTGACAGAGACTCCGCGAAAGAGCGATAGTGGTCTGGTCGTACTAAAAAAATTTTTAACGAGTCTTAATATTGACTGGCTGAGAGCTCTTTTGCGTCTAAATTGTTATTATATAATTAAAATTCAAATATATATGTACACATATATGACTAACATGCCATTGATGGTTGTTTATACAACAAATAAGGAATTATGAGTTTTTGTGAAATTATGAGTTTTGTTATGTTGGACTCTAAAACTGAACATAAATATATATATATATATATATATATATATATATATACAGCTGCTAATATTCAAATAATAAAGTTACAAAAAAGCTGTTCTTTTATTCTATTTCCATACATGGTTGAATCGAATATATTGAATTGATATTCAAAACTATTATGTAGTACTTACTTTATTCGCCATTTTATTTTATTACAATTTTTATTTAAAATCTTTCGATAATAGCTTTTTGCGGTTATTAATTGTTTATCTTTTTAAAACAGCTGACCGTTTGACTGTTTTCCCAATCTGCCCGAAGAGAAATCGCGGGCTACTTCTTTCAAGAAGAATAATATTTTTCTCCCAAACTCTCTCTCTCTCTCTCTCTCTCTGTCTCTCTTTCTCTCACTCACTTCCTTGAACTTTGAGTGTGGGAACAGTTTTCGGTAAGATTGCGATCTCGAGGGCTCCCAATGTACAGTACGGGATCAAACCTAATATGTCCTAAATATTACAACAAAAAAAGTTTTGAAAAATTTTAAAACCGTTTTAGGTCCAATTGCAATCAATATTTCAATTGTATAGACAAAAATTAATCATGTAATAATTATTTTCTGTGATTTTCGTCTAAAACGAACGAGAAAAAAATTTGACCCAACTCTGGATATGAATAATGTGATTAGAAGTTATTTAAGGTATTCCATTTTTATATAGTACTCTGATTGATAATAGAAAAAATAAAAATTAGTTATTAAATTGAACTTTGACAGAAAGTTAACATCAGTTCAAACTATTTTTCTTCGACATAAGAATAGAACACCTGTTCTGGAAGACCGCTACATTCTCATCATCAGAAATTTGTAGTTTCGAATTGGCCTTGTGTTTTGGAATATTTATTAAGTCTTTCTGAATTAAACACACTTTATATAGCAATAAACAGTTCGATACAAATTACTTGTTTTTGATATTATTTATTCTTTGAATTGTATTTCAAAAGAAATTTTTTGAAATTATTGAAGCTAAATAGTTGAAGACCCCAAAAAAAATACCGAGCGGACAGAATATCTAATATGTTGCACTTAGCTCCGTCCTGTTGAAACCACATGTCGATGGTGTTTATATCAATCTGTTTAAGACGAAAGAAGTGCTTGCAGTTTCCAGTGATGACCCTGCCAACATCGTTTTCAAACAAATATGGACCGATGATGCCACCAGTGCGAAATATTTGCGAAATACTGTAAATTGGTATTATAAGGACTTAATATATATTATAAGGATATAAGCAATTTTGCTTCTTTATGTTCTCATTCAGACCGTAATGGGCCTTATAGCTAAAGAATCCGCTAGGTAAAATTAATTTTATAGGAGTGCATGACCGAGTCAAGATGAAAAATTCACCAAGCGACGCGAAATCGATTGCGTCGGATTCTCATGCAGACTTCCACAGACAGCAACGATGTTTGCAGCAGATCTTGTGTTTCGCCGAAATCACTGTGTAAGCCGATCGATTACTGAACCAGCAAATTCTAATATATCCGCCACTTTTCAAATAGTACGTTGCCCGATCAGATCACATATTTTGATAAATAAATTTCATTATTTCCAAATCTTATTGAATGCGTATGCATCTACGGCGGTGTGGTAAAACAGATTGAAAAATATAACTAATTTGGTTCAGCAATATAGCCGTTATCAGCTGTCGAAGAATGCCGCTTTATGTTCATAGAGTGATTTTTAAAATTTTTCGGACTTGATAAAAAAAAATTTGAGACATGCATGAAACCATTATCTAAGTCGGGGGAACGATTTATGTAATTTAATTTTTAAGACGATTTCATTTAAATTTTTGCAGCGCCCACGTCGGTGTATCTAATTTTGACATATTTTTTTCGACATATCGGCCGTTATCACATAAAAAATTCTTTAATATTGGCTTCTAGTTCGTCATTCTATAGCAGTAATCTTTAACATAGTCTAAAGGCGTTACATCGCACGACCTATTGGACCTATTGTCAGCCCTGAAACGTGAAATAAAGTGTTCACCGAACGCGCCGTTGCCTGGCGTGTGATCGTTTTGTTGGCAGCCAGGTCCAACTATTCCGTTCAATAATATGCAAGCTTTTTTCGTTTGTAAGTCGATTTATGGCTAAATCATAGACTAAACTGAACATATTACACGAAAACAGCTTAGGTGCCAACATCAGTGTTCCCAAAATTACTCTACTGGGAATATGTTACCAATGCCTGGATGTTATTTCTGAAACTACAAGTTACATATCAACCAGTAAAATACCCTATTAAAAACCATATTAAATTTTTGTATTGTGGGTATTTCACTTTTGGATGTGTATCATGATTCTTTGAGAAAACATGTGTAAATCATTCGTACAATTAGAACACAATTTTCTATGAAATATATACACAACAAGATACATACGACCTTGCAACGAGATTGTGAAAAATTGCTTTTCAAAACGACAATTAATAACTACTTTGTAGCACATATTTATATAACGTTATATATTGTATTTTCATGCCTGACTTCTTATTATTATAAGTTGTTTACGATTAAAAATGATTAATTATTTAAATATGTGAGTACATATATTTGAGGGCTCTAAGTGTTTCCAACTTCTTTCCAAGGTGTGTGTCAATATGTATGCAGACATACATGAATATAAGTATAAATAATAATAATTAGTGTTAGAGAATACTATTTAGACCTTAAGCAATAATTCCAAGAATGTTTTCCACTTCACTACGTCTATCTATTTATTTTGCTTTAACTATTACATTAAAAGGCATTAACCTCTCATTAATAGAACACAACATAACTCATTGTAATGATCGGTTCATTGACACCACTTTTCCTAAACAAAACATAATTGTGTCGACATTTTAAGTAACTCATATTTACCAAGATAAAAATTCGATGTTGTATGAATGTTACTAATCAGAACATAGGCTCTTTGCTTACCCGACAAAAATATTTGGCAAAATAATAAGAGCTATGCCAAAAACTAATTTAAAATAGCATTCAGGATTTTATTTGTGCTCGATGGTTTAGGTGATTTAATGGGTTAATTTTAAATGCTTAATAAAAAAATGAATATTACCAAGAACAGTGACGGTCATTTTACCGGTCATATGACTGGCACTGCTGACAACGTTTCCGTCAGCACGTAGAACAAAGTTTCTATCATATTATTAAGGCCCTCTCTAACTTGTGTATAATATCGGCTATAGAATATATATTCAAATTACTTACTCTAATGTTACTTTTCTATATAAAATTTTCAGTAATGACTGGTGTGGTTTCACTGGTGACCGGTCACCCTTGATGGGCATGGTGCCACCGATGATGGGCTTGCTAAAAATCCTGACCTAACCAAATTCGATAAAATAAAATGAATCTAATATCATTTCAATTAATTTATAATAAATTTATTATATCTGCATACATGCTTGTTTTATATTTTAACATACACAAAACTTACTGAAATCAGTCCATCGACCAAAATAATTAAATATGCCCGTGGTAGACAACAAATCCAAAGAAGTTGATCCACCAAAAACGCTAGGGTCATCATGATTACTAATTACAAAATTTCCTCGAAAGAATGAAGTATCACCGGTAATAATTTATTAAAAGAACATGGATATAATACAAAAGAGAGATTTACCTCTTACAGTATCCTTTTCTCCATATCCCTAATGATTATCAGTGGATATCATAATACGAAGGAATATCATTAGTATCAATATTCGCTTAACTAGTAAAAATAATAATATAAAGAAAATAACTCAATTTGAAATAAATTAAGCCTAGAAGAATATGAATGAATATTAATTCAAATAAAATAACTTTTGCCCTTATATTAGATAGTATAAAAGCTTAGAGAGATCTCCTATATTAGTGTTTCAAAAATAGTACTTGGTGGATATTTTTGTGATGAAAAGGATTTCTCTCGTTAGGTTTAGTTAAATGTGAATTCGGAATATATTTTAACTTTTACAGAAGTAAAAGAAAAAAGAAACTTTTGGTTATAGAAATATATAAACATATTTCCCAAAGCTCCCTACATAACTTCGGTATACATCGTTTAGACAGCCTATTTTTATCTAAACTTTTTGAGGAGCTGATAATCGCATAATCGGAGGTACTGAGCATACGTATGGTATTCCTCTCTCATTCCTCTCATTTCACATATATATAATTAGATCCATATGTTCCAAGCGATGTCTTGTATAAACCTCTGAATATACAAACTAGATAATTATATTATCTAGACGTTATACACGTTACCTCCATATTAATGTACTTAAAACTAATGATGTTAAGCGTAGGGTGACTTACCTTTTAATGGTTGTACTCAAATCAACTCAAACGATAGTCGTTTGATAAAATTATAAGCATGGCGGAGTTTTTCTATTGTAATGTAATGTATAACCATACATATTTATGTGATAAGAGGAGGGCTATGTGTATTTGCTGGCCGAAACTTTCAAAATTTAGTATGTGTTATGATGTGTATATGTATGATCTACAATTAATTTAAGTATATTTTCAAGAACTTGGACTATACAATACATATTGAGTACAGTATAATGCGCTGATTGCGTTGATTTATTTAAAAAGTATTTACGGGACAAATTTATTTCTCGCGTTAGAACTACGAGGATATAATACGTGCTAAGTTGCTATAAAAACAACTAAATGAAATTAATACTGTGTTTGCACAACTCATGCGGTCGTCTGGAATGGAAAATTTCTACCAAAAGTACTTGGATCTTTAAATTTGGACATGAGGAATTTTCTTCACATGAGTAATATTTGTGTTCTATTAGCAGCACTAATATCATAGAAATCACATTTCCAATTTATTTTGATGTTTAATATTGTTGCCGATAAACAACAAATATAAAAAATTAAGTAACGCTTTTTTCCGAAATACTAAGGTAAATGGATATAAAATTGCAATATCTCTTCTTTTTCTGGGTACTGCTGACAATTACTCAAGACAATATTTTTTTATACATGTACATCGAATATATATATATATATATATATATATATATATATATGTATATATATGTATGCATATATATATATATATATATATATATATATATATATATATATATATATATATGTATATATATGTATGTATGTATATATATATATATATATATATATATATATATGCATATATATATATTTATATATATATATGTATATATATATATATATATATATATATATATATATATGTATATATATGTATATATATATATATATATATATATATATATATATATATGTATATGTATATATATATATATGAATGGAAAATTTCTACCAAAAGTACTTGGATCTTTAAAATTGGACATGAGGAATTTTCTTCACATGAGTAATATTTGTGTTCTATTAGCAGCACTAAAATCATAGAAATCACATTTCCAATTTATTTTGATGTTTAATATTGTTGCCGATAAACAACAAATATAAAAAATTAAGTAACGCTTTTTTCCGAAATACTAAGGTAAATGGATATAAAATTGCAATATCTCTTCTTTTTCTGGGTACTGCTGACAATTACTCAAGACAATATTTTTTTATACATGTACATCGAATATATATATATATATATATATATATATACATATATATATATATATATATATATATATATGTATATATATGTATGTATATATATATATATATATATATATATATATATGTATATATATGTATGTATGTATATATATATATATATATATATATATATATATATATATATGTATATATATATATATATATATTTATATATATATATATATATGTATATATATATATATATATATATATATATATTATGTATATATATATATATATATATATATATATATATGTATATATATATATATATATATATGTATATATATATATATATATATATATATATATATATGTATATATATATATATATATATATATATATATATATATATATGTATATATATATATATATATATATATATATATATATATATATATACATATATAAATAAAATAAATCATCCAATTTCCGTTTCAAACAATATAAAAAGAATATATATATATTTTGTGTTATGAATGTTTTTGCGTAGACCTGCACAATTTTTTATGTTAATTGGAGGATATGATATCAGCTCACTAACCAACATATTTCATAACTTTCTGCAATATTTCTGGTGATAACTGTTCGCATATATGTTATATTTTCCTTAAGGGCTTGTTGCCATAAGCCCACGACTTCATCTTACGGATGACCTGCTATTTTTGTCGATTTTCATCTAGGGACTCGACGCTTTTATATCATGAATAATTTGGTAGCATGTTTTATAAAATGTTATTGCTAAGCGAAAGTAACAAAAATAAATTCCGTATCATTAAATATGTGGCTTTTTCGGATTTACATAGGTTATTTTTTTATAATTGGAGTTGATTTTGCACTGGTGTTAAAAAATATTCGCTCATCGATATCTAAAAATTATATCGGTAACAGTTTTATTACGGCTTTTGGGTGGAGATGCACTACAATTAATAACGGAATTCGGTATGGCAAGCTTTGGAATATCAGCAGGTGCACTGTCGCATACTACACATGAAATTTATTTCCAAATTGTAAGAACCACCTATAGTTTTTGATAAGGATTTTTTTTGATTTCTGAAAGTGAGAAGCATTATATATCGTAACTTGCTTTTATGTCTCAAGTGTTTCCTATCCAAAACGTTTCTGGCTCTTATTTTTTATATTAATCAGTGTAATCTATTTGTTAACTCTTAGCCTTCTCTTTATCGAGTATTTTGATAGTTTGATAATCGCTGCTGAATACATTTTATGATAACTAAAAACACTCATATACACACAAGACATAAAATACCTTTTTTATCACCAAAAGTATTATTGGATTCTTAAAAAACGTAAATGTATTTTCTTTCGTTATATATTGAAAATATGCAGCATAACACACATATTATATTAAATTTATTAACCTGCACACGAATATTTTTTAAATAATATAAACCCCAAACAAAACTGTGCAAATTTACTGCTTGACGACACAATGAACAATGCAAATTTCTTATATTTTTCTACATTAAATTTTTGTACCTTATATTTTGTTTACTATCAATTGTTAGGTGGATTAGTTGAATATGATAATAATTTCTATTTGTGAAAAATTTTGTTATGAAGAGGTGTACGAGAACTGTAACACGCTTTTGTTAAGCTCCTGTGTTCTCGAACGATTATATATTTTCTGGTCCTATATTCTGATTTTTTTTCCTTGATTCTTAAGCCAAACTTTTTAGCTTTCTTCAGTATATATGAATGTTCTTTCCCTTTTCGGGCTATCACAGCTTTTTATGTTATGTACATAAGTATATATTAATTGCAAATATATTGTATCGGACTATTAGGTTAATAAATAAAACAATTAACTTATCATAAATTAAATTAATATAGCAATGAATACTTGTAATATATTTTTTAATTCAACTTAGGCGGAGGCCATTACCTAAACTTGAACCCAGTAGATATACATCCTTTTCTTTGGACTGTGACAAACTATTATTTGCAAAAATAACGTAAATATTAAAAGAAGTGGAATACTAATAGCATAATATCGAACAATTAAATATTTGAGCTTTTATGGGCTTTTACGGTACCTCCAGTCGCACATTCGAAATGTCCTTCTACATTATTTTTTCGCTTCTTTCTACAAAATTATAGTATTCGGGGAAATAGTATCTTCCTAAACACACCATATTTTTAGTAAAGATATACAAATGTTCGTAATCGTTATTCAAAACTATTGGATCGCGCGTGATCGTACGGCTTAAAATTTTTTTGTTTTGAATTTATATTGACCGTTTGCATGTAAGTCGTTATGTAGTTGAATACATTTATACGTTACTAAGCCCATATTTATTTATATACATACGCTTGTGTCAGCTTAGTAGGTGCCAACAACACTAGACTAACTTTTAAATTCTTGTACAGATCCATACCTATATATATATATGCATCCTCATATGTATACATAAAATAAATATATAAATTCAATTACAAATAAAACTTTGTTGTATATTATAAAGTTGTATATTAGTGTGAGCTGCATGAGTTTGCATAATTGTAACCGTCGTGCATGAAAGTTCGTGATTAAAGGTATGTACTGCATTCGTAAAAGTCGAAAAGTGGACAATTTTGCGAGAAGTCGGCCAAAATTTTTTTACCATCACCAATCTAATGTAAAATGTAAAAGTTAATTTGAAAGTGGACACTTGTATACCTCGGGAACCACAAAAAAGAACTTTAGTTTTTGCATATCTTAAGGTGATTCAAAATGGACATTTTTAATATTTTGCTAAAATGAAAAATTTCTTAATAAGTTTTTAATTTTTAAACATCTATAACTTTTTTGTTTTAAAGGATTTCGAAACAAAATAAATATTATATAATTTCCCAACTTGTTAGCTATATAAGAAGCAGCGTTTATGAAAAACGGATTTCAGATGGAAAAGATATTTCGTAATAATTTTCAGCAACTGTTTATATAATGGATATTCTCGAACCTAGCTAATATATAACAAAAATTGAGAAAAGACTTTCGAACTCTCGGCCTATTTCTATATTATCAAATATTAGAAAGCATTTGATATAATTATAAAATAAAGTTGGAAATTCGCAACATTTCGAATATTTTGCCGAAATAACTGCTAGGTTTTCAAAGAGGTAATTCTTCTGTAGACGCTTTACTATATATATTTGTATATATTTATATATATATATATATATATATATATATATATATATATATATTTATATATATATATATATATATATATATATATCTATATATATATATATATATATATATATATATATATAGATATATATATATATATATATATATATATATATATGTGTGTATATATATATGTATATATATATATATATATATATATAAACATATATATGTATAATATATATAATATACATACATATATATATACATATATATATATATATATATATATATATATATATGTATGTATATACATATATATATATATATATATATATATATATATATATATATATAAATATGTACATATATATATATATGTATATATATATATATATATATATATATATATATATATGTATATATATATATATATATATATATATATATATTTATATATATATATATATATATATATATATATATATATATGATAAGAAATTTATTTATTGCGTAGTTAAGGAATTTATATATGCATTTCATTGGCGCTTTTACCAAATCATTAGTAGACCTTGATCAAAGTTTGAAACTTATGTATAAATATATATATATATATATATATATATATATATATGTAAGGCTTTTAAAAGTTGGTGCAATACACACTTTTTAAACAATCCTGACACAAGAGTACTATGGTGTACCAGCTGCCGTTTGGTACTTTGAGGCACACAAATTGTGTATTGAGGAAGCAAGCAATTGTATGCTAAAATTTTAAATACTTCCAATAAAGGAGTTTGGGAACCAAAATTAGCTATATTGTAACATACATTTTTCCTAACATTTTCTACAACTTTTAAACAACATAGTTATCATTTGCTTATTAACATAACAGTTATCTAACTATGCTTGTGCCACTTACAATTTTGTGAATGTTTTTTTGTTACGAAAATGTTTTAATTAATTTATATTTTTTATAGAAGTCTTTAGAATGAACTAATTTTTAGAAATAAGAATAAAAATTATATTAGAAGCTTGTTATTGCTTAGGTCGCAATTTAGGATTGGCAATTTGATTGAAAAACTATTTTTATAACCAAAATTATATTAAAGCTGAGAATACAAAATGAACTTTTGCTGTGATTTAAAAATTTTGAGTTTGCAAAGATGAATATGAAAAAACAAATAATTCCACAAGATCGTTTTAATACATTAGTGAGCCCTCAGCTGAAGTCTAATACTAAAAGCTGCTTCATTAATGTTATGGTGATTAGTAGATCCTATTGAGGTACTCACGCAGGATAATATAACAAACTCAATCTGAAATTTTTTCTTTGTTTCTTTTCAAAATTTTCTTTATGGTTACACTATTCTCCTCTTTCGGATAACTCTAACTGTCAAAAAATCAAACCATTATGAAAATACAAGAAAATCAAATACCGTAAGTGTAATTTTCCTTTAAATTTATAATATCTTTAATATTTCGTAACCGCTAAGTGTTGGTTAAGCTAATTTTTTTTTTCAAGTATAGCAAAACTTTCGTCAAGGATGTCAAGGAAATAGTTAAAGGACATTTTGCTAAGGACAATAATTACCTTTTTATTTTTCGCTAAACTAACTGATTTGGAATTATATCAAGAACATCGTAAATTATCTTAACCAGTATTCGTTGTTTCAACGGAAATTTATTAAGACCATATATATATATATATATATATATATATATATATATATTGGACTTGTTAAAGAACTATTGCGGCTTAAGCTTAGAATAATTTATGAGGTATTGTTAATGTTTTTTTTTTTTTTTTTGAGGGTTTAGGACAAACATGCATACATATGTTTGTTTTTATACTTTATTGTTTGTTATGTGTACAATATATATTTATATTTATACATATAAATTTACATAAAGATGATTTTATACTCATAGAACAGAAAAACTATTTTGGCAAATTATCCTACGAAAATAAGTGAATTCGTGCCAACATTCGCGTATATGAAAACATAAAATATTTATGAACGGGAGTGTGTTGTGACAAACACTGTCGTTTAGTCTTCGATGGTTAATTTACTTCATAAAATGTATGAGAAAATATATTTGACTTTTAAAAATCAAAGTCTAAAAAGCATCAAACAATGTTAAAATCGAGAAACATCAGAAGAAAAAAGTTAAATAAAATTTTTTTCTTGTAGTTAGAAAAGTGTTTACAGTGGCAGCTGATTGCTCCTGCTAGTGCAATACAGAATAAAAAAACTTACATATTTGCATATGCGCATACAGACATGTAGATTTAGTCTGTAACGTAAAATGTTTGCAGAATTTTATAACACTTATAGAAACTGAAGATGATTGAGAAAGGGTATTATTGATTATAAAATATGTTGAGTTCTTGTAAAACATGCCGATTTAATTCATCAATACCATAGCAATCATATTCATAATATCGACAGTAATTGTAAGTCACAAAATCTTTTGAAGTTATGTTGATCAGCTCATTCAATATAACAGCAATAACTTTATAATCAGGGTTGCCATTTTTTTTTTTGAGCTCTATTCTCAAAATGAAACTTTTCGTCCCTGAAAATTCCTGAATTGAAGTACTTATCATCCCCAAAAATCCCTATTAAAATTTTAATATTTTAATATTTACTATAACATAACAATGTACACGTATTTTATTTGTACTGTTTATTCATTTATTTTGTTAATATATACTTCTTTCGAACATGGGGAAGCTTCAGTACAAATTGCTTTTGTTTTGGTAACCCTTGACTAAAACTTTACGCACTAGAACAGACATTATAATATAAGAAAAGTTATAGACACTTAAAAATAAGCTTGGAATGCCTCAGTAGCTGTCGAAATTGAGAGAGTTTTTTTTTAATTTTTAGCACTCACTTGAATTAATAACTAATGCTTAAAGAACCGCCAACACAAATGCATGAGTAATATATTGCAGCTTGTCGAACGTCTTGCCAGATAGAGATATTAATTTCGTTCAACGTTACAATAATAATACAAAACTTTTATCTGAAATTTAATTATTATATTTAAAATTAAAAGGAAAAATCCCCAACCCACAAATCCCCAATTCAAATTTTGTATCCCCATTTATCAAAAAATATCCCCATTTTGGGAATAAATTCCCTAAACTGACAACACTGGTTATAATCAACATTAATTCTGCAAATATATTTGACAGTACCGACATTACAACAAACGGCAATATAATGACTCCGTTGGATTCCGCTGCTGAAACCCCTGCTGACGACTACACAATGGATGTACCACTGCTGCAACCAAATTGTAATAACAATAACAGTGACAGTGGAGGCAACTACAATAATAAAGCAAGTATATATTTAATAATATTATCAAATTTCTAATATTACATACGAGGAATGCAAACGTTGGTACTATTGTAATTTTTACCACTATTTCAAGCTCTAAACTAGAGTAGAACCCCAATAACTAATTTAGCTCTCTTTCAAAATGTTCTCTACTTTATTGCATTGGGTAAAGGTACATTGGGTAAAGGTATCGAGCGCTGGATGATGTAGTGATTTATATAACGCTGTTGGTAGTAGCTTCATTAAATTAACACATCCATATGTGTTGATATCAGCGAATATGCAAGAGATGTAATTGTATCTATATATAACTTAACGGTTGTTTGCGGATATTGCAAAGATATTTCCAAAAACTTTGAAAACTCTTTACTCTTAATATCGTGTTGATTCTATTTTCCCAAAATTAAAAAAAAAAAATCAAAGTGATAAATTGAGAGGATTAAGTTACTTCCTATGCAAATCGCCTTGAACGACAGCAGAGCTTCGCAACCAGGCTTCAAAATTATTTATTTAGTGACTATTAACGAGTACTTCATTGTATTGATAAACCAGCAGTTAAGTTTTCGCTTTTGCTTCCATTAAATACTGAATTCGTTTATATACTGTGAATCAAATTCGCTGATAATCTCTTTGAACTTTTATATGACAATAACTTTTTTCGTTTGCTTTGATATCTTGTGTCGTTTTGAATGCAGATAAACTGACCGATAACAAAACTCCGTTTATATCTTTATTTTATAATAAAGATATAAAATTGTTTTATTAAAAATTAAAAGGGAATTTCCTCGAAAAACAATACTGCAAGGGTGCGTAGGTACACGTCTATTGTTTGTGCTGTGATTTTCTCGCCCTTCGTATGTTCGTTTCTTGATTGTGATGTTACCTGTCTACCTAAATTTTTTCGATGTTTATTTGGGAGCAAGATTACTTAACCTTATGTCTTCACAATTGTTATTCATTACAATTTCAACAATGACAAAGTACACTTTCGAAGAGATCTATGCAGTACAAAAGAAAAATTCTCTATGTATGTCATCCACTGTCAATAAAATTTTGTACCAATGGAAGCAAATAACACTGCACTGCCAAAAATTATTTTTTGTCGCTCCTTTAAGTAAAACTATGTGCATTACATGGATTTTGAGCGCTAAATTCGAATCCGTTTTCGGTTTTTTTTTCATCGGGTCGAGATTATTTTTATCGGTGTGGCAATTTTTTCCCCTAAATTAGCCAGTTACATAGACATATTGCACCCTACCTCGAGAATCGTTTTGGAATTATTCATAAATTAATCGAGAAAAATATGTTTTTTCGTGCAAAATTCGTAATTTTTTCCAGTTTAAAAATGGAATTTAAGAAACTTAAAGAAAATATTCAACACTTTGTACTTTTGTCTAATAGCTACAGATCTTAGAAATAAAACAAGCTGTAAACCTTAAAAATCTGTTAAAAAATTTAGATATTATTTTCAATTTGCTGCAGGTACCCAATGTTGTAAGGCAACCAACCTTACATTTGTATGACGATAGCATTTCGTTAGGTGAGCTGGTAATAGAACTAAAGTACAACGGTATTTTGCATGATTCTGGGATTTAAAAATTATAATATGGTATTTTTCATTAACATGTAACTCTAAATCGAGAAAATTAGGGTAAATTCAATAATTTGTGGTAGCAGTATGCACAAATAATCACTATTATAATCCAGTCGAAAGTTATAGATTTTTGACCGCCTTCTCGCGAAATGGTCCACTGTGCGTCGGATTGTGTCAAGTTTTGTTAACCCTGGATAGTTACTCTTCATTTTTGTACATTTATTTATTTATTTATTTATTTAGGTATATAAATTATAAATCCTTACAGACCAAAGATATAATACGAAATATGATATAATACAACAGTGATTACATTCGCTAGGAATTTAAATACAAAATAATTTTACGTTTTATGTCATTATTGTTCTCAGAGATATATATGGTATGAGCAATGAATTCAATATCATCTCAGTATGTAGACTCTACATGTTCACAGGGAAAAGAGTTTAGTACAGCAATAAGAACACACCCACCTTGCTTGTGAGGCCGGTCACATCGAAATATTTGATATTTAGGGCAAAGTATTTCAATATTATGAAAATTTTTCTTATTACTAAGCCAACTTTCTGTAAAAATAATAATGTGTTGTGTAAATCGAAACGACATGCATAAGGAGACGTTAATTTTGTATGAAGTCCACGGACATTTTGGTATAACATATTTATTAAATTATCTGATGACAGCTGAATTAGTTTTTTGAAATACTGCTTTGTCCTGGTAAATAGACAATGTCTGAACGTGGATTTGGTTTATAAATGTATTCATGAATAATAGCTTTCGGTGGCCAAAAATTTGGATTTACAATAGATTCAAAGTTTTCATCAGGGACAATTATTCTAAAAGAACATTTACTCCTACGTGCAGAGTATTTAAATATAACAACATTAACATCACAAATTCAAACCAAAAAAGTTTGACTTAATGTATAATGGAAAAAAAAATTCAGAAAAATGGGACATGAAGGAAATAATCAAATGGTAACACAGGTATCATAACACACAAGTGTTATTAACATCAGGCTGATACAGTTCTCGGATTGTTTTTCACAATAAAATTTGTGTAAATAGAAAACTGTTACCACATTCAACTAAGCCACCTAAACAGTGGTGATAAACACAATATACACATGAGCACTGAAGATGAAAGTGTAGCGACTTTCGAAAAGAGCTGTTCTGCTCTGCTGTGTAAGTTGAATAAAACTGATGTTGACTTCCTTTGTGCCTAGGAATATTTATCATCATGTATTTCTGAGATTTTAACTAAGTTAGAACAATTAGCCTATAAAAAAAAAATATTAATATAGCAACGTTAATATCAATTGGGTAGCCAAGTTTATGTTTAATATAATTACCAACAAAGATATATACGATTACCAACAGGGTTAAAATCGGAAACATCCGGTCTTAAAACCCTTAGAAGGAACCCATTTACAGGTGATGGGTTTGTTGTTAGCTGCGTTTCCAAATTTTCTGATATTAAGGATATACCAGAAGTTGAAGGCTCAGTGTAAACATTATTTAAGTCGATTTGGACAGTGATTTATTGCAGCAGTCATCTCTGTCTTTTTAGGAAATCGAGGCGGCTTTTCCAATAATTCTTTATAGTTTGAAAATTTCTTCATAACACATATCAAATCATTATTAATCTCATTTAGTTCAGTATGACAATTTTTACAAAATTTAAAAAACTCAACATCAAAATCAATACATATTTTCCAACAGTAACTTTGACTTCTCAAAAATTATCGACGGTACGTGGAACCAAATCCACGCATCCGCCATGATAATTCGTATCACAAAGCCAGCAGGAGACCATTGGATCCTCGGTCTTATTTCTGCACTTTGGTTTAGCACAATTTATGATGATTGGAATGAGAAAAATATCCTTCTTCCTTTCAAAAATTACCTTCGTTTTTGTTTTTTTTTAATATTTGCAATGTTGTTTTTTTGCCTTGTTTATTTTGTGTTAATTCGATTTTCATTAATTATTAAAGTGAATAGATATTTTGTAATTTTAATTTAATGACGATAGGTTTTATATGTTTCAGCCTTGTTTTTAATATAGATAAAAGATCAGTTTATATATTGTAAATAAAAAATCAATTTAAAGAGTTAAATTCTAAATATTTCAGTGAATTGACAAACAACTTTATAAAATAATTCGGTCCGAACAATTTTTTAAATTAAAAATAAACTAAAATATTTATGGTTAAGTATTTTATTAAAAACATGAATTATAAAAATTTCCGTTTCTGAAACGATGCTGTATTTATATTAGCATAGATGTATAAGCAACAATTTTATTGGCTCTTGTAACAATTGATAAATTTTGGGTTGATGTGCTGTTATTAAACAAGCGTCATTTAGTTTATAACATTTCGTTGATATTTACTAGATAATTTAAATTGTAGATTAAATATTAAAAATGTTTATATGTTGCCAGTGTTGACTAAAAAACATTTTTGGGTCACTGTTACGCACTCTTGGATGAGTTTATGCGTCAATATTAATTCATATGCAAATACTTGCTCATCACGAATAAATAAGTAAACGCATGAACTGCGAATTATGCAAATGCAATTATTATTTTTGTGAAAAGTAAATATTTATTTATTGCTGATTATTTGAATTACGTATGTAGTTATGCGCTTTACAACATGCAGTAACAATTTATTTCATTTTAATTTTTATTTCAGCATATCTCTGAACGTAGTTGCCTCTGCGAACAAAAAGGGTTTGCATTCAACCTCAATAACAATGCTACTCGCAGTGCTAAATCAAAAATCCTTTGGGCAATTGCATTGTGCTGTATATTTATGGTAAGTGCTTCTGCATCGGTACTTCTTCGTATCTTACATGTAGTTATTAAAGATCAACAGCAGAAACAATTGCAACTGTAACTAAAATTACTTTCACAACAAAACAATTTGTATGTGAGCAAATAATACACAAACGCAATAAAACAGAACCACCTACAAGTAAATTTATTTAATTGCAGCAAAATGCCCGTAGAACAATTTATTACTTTTTTTGCAATAACTTCATATCGCGATGTTTGTATTATTTTTTTAACATTTTTATCGTGTTTTATGTTTCTTATATTCGTACACTATTTTACATAAAGGTAGTTGAGTTTCTAGGTGGATACTTAGCCGGAAGCTTGGCCATTATGACCGATGCCGCACATTTAGCATCTGATTGTCTTAGTTTCTTTATTGGTCTGATAGCCATTTGGTTGGGATGCAAGCCACCAGATGCAAAGATGTCATTCGGATACAAACGATTCGGTAGGTAAACGTAATCAATGGATAAATAAGTATGTTCTAATTAACGGCATAACTAACATTAGAATATATTGTATGTGGGTAATTCCATGTCAAATCGACAAAGAGTTTGACAACGCGTTCGATTTGAATCCAGTTCCGCCAAAAGATCCCTTTAGTTCTATTAAGTACTTATACCAAGGAAAAAATATTTAACAAATGTTTGCCAAGACTATGTTATATTAAGAATTTTATAATATCCCCGAAGTTGCCGACTTTGTTTAGTTTACTTTTTCAATAGCTCAAAGAGCATCTGATACTCAATATCACCTGATTCTCTTATATCATAAGAGCATTTGATACTCGTATATCATTTTCAGGAATATATTTGGTACAACAATGTGTAAGCTGCAAGTTTTAAAAATTGTATTAATCAAGGAATTTATGTACATATATTTTTGGCTGATTTGTATATATAATTTTTTTATAACAGCACTAGCAGTCGTTTAAAAATCCTGATATTTTAGTGGAGAATCCAAGCCCCAATGACAAACGCTCATATTGTTATTATTGAAAACCATCTTATATTCAAAAGTGATTCCTAACATATGATTAAATAAACAGCACAATTGTTAGGAAGACATTATTTCATTTCAATTTCCTTCTTTTGATTGTTATGTTTGATATCATTTGAGAGAAAGTAGTGTGAAGTGATTTGTTCTGCTAAAATGTTTAAATAAAATAGATAAGGATAACCTTAAAATTAGTTATGATTGAATTAAAAAAATTGAATTCAAAAATCCAATATTTCGAAATTTGTATTATATAGGCTCAACAAAACTCGTAACTCAAATTTAATTTTGAGAGCATATAAATTGAAAAAAAACTGACTATTTAACCAGTTTTTTAAATAAATAATTTTTGCATATTAGTGCTTTATATGTATATTATTTCACTAGTATGTTAAATATGCTACATATACCATGAGCTTTTGTCAAATTAAAGGTCGCTTTTCCTCCTTGACTTAGTACTGGATACAACGAACATTACAAATTACTTTAACGAACAGGCCTGCCAACAAGTAGGTTCGTTAAAGCTGAAAACTACGGTATAATATTTTTTCTTTATTATATTTTAGTCCTAAATATTATCTTTAAAATGGCAACATAAGGATAATTTTTCTGCATGAGATGGTTTTTGAGATATATAAAAAATAAACTGGCCAAAATCTTATTATAAAATTGTTAGTAAGATTTTGGGAAAAAAGAATCAGCACATAATTAAAATTAAAGAGTTTAAAAAAAACAATTGCCCAAAATATCTACAAAACGGGCCACATTCGGCAAATTTGGGAAAACTATATAAATTGAATAAAACATAATTTTGGCAATAACATTTTTAAGCGTTTTTTCGTTCATATAAGTACTAAATAGAACGAAAGAGAGCCTCTAACCCAATTTCAACCATGGCATATTAACATGGAATAACCCATATAGAAGATGTGTTAGCTTTTAAGAAAACTTATATTATAATCCTGTTATCCTCCATAATGAGGGAATTATCTTCGGTGCCTACATTTTTATTTAGTTTTATCATTCTTGCTCCTCTGCACATATTTGGCATCGTTCATTAACTTGAAGGCACAAAAATATGTTAAAAAGTCTGCAATTTTTTACCTGATAATCAATGGCGATGAATCTAACTATTTTGAATGGAAATGGGGGAAGATGAAAAGATTTTAGTATGAATGAAAATACAGTCGGCTTTTAAAAACTATAAAGTAAGACATGTGCTAAAATATAATGTGTACTAAAGTGCAAATGATATCATGGGCTAAAACAAACGAAAATATAATCAAATTTTGAAAGTTAAATTACTCTAAATATGTAAAATTATGAGAATGATTATTATGAGTATGTTTTATCTTTGTGTTTTATTTGTATTAATGTATTTAATTTCAACATGTAAGATCTTCCATTATGCCATTGGATTGCTACTTTATTTTTCTTCTCAAGATTTTGAGACTACTAATAGTTCCGTATAAATCCCTCAACGGACTCCTTGTATTGTCATCTTCAGCCATATCATGGTAAAATTTAGTACTGAACATTTTAGAAAAAGTTTATGTCCATATTTCTAATTTTCTGTTTCAAAATAGCTGTTACTTGAAGTAAAATTTAACATGTTTCCCAATCAATGTAATCCGTATGTGTCATTTACTATAGCATTGTAGGCTTTCACTAAGTTGGACCATTTAAAGCCATATCTTTTCACGCCACATCCGAACGTTTTTAATATATTCACATCACATATCTTTTGTGTGTGAAATGAAACGAATAATTAAAATAATAACAATGAAAATATGTCAAAGCTCAACAAAAGCATTTTTTTTATTTTGATGGTTGATGATTCTAAATTTAGCCGGCTTAACCGCTTGTCGAAAGTGGTCAATAATAAAACAGCTTATCGGGTTTTAAATATTCGGTAAAACCTATTAAAGGTTAGCTTATTGAATACCCTAGTAATAATATATTTGTAATATTGGCTTCATCTCTGGTAAGATAAAAGAAAACCTATGGAAAAATCTTTGTTAAAAAAATAAATTGAGCAGCATTTCATTCCTTGATAAGAACAATAAAGTAAGTCAACTGATAAAGTTCTTGGTAGCATATGTTGAAAGCGAAAATGTACAAATCTTAAAACATGAAACTCAAAATTTTGCAGGAAAAGGCTGTTCACTCGAGTGAATATGGTGTTGTTTTGTCACCAAAAAAATATGCAAACAAATGAAAATTCAAATTGTTACACGATTGTTGTAAATCAGTATATTATTGAAATTCATTTCTCTACATAGATGTCAGCGCATATTCTTACGGTCCACACGCAAATATCTTGTATCTTGTGGCGATTGCCATGTCAAAAATTGCCAAACTTATTGCATGTGTTGACTGGTAGTTAAGGTCGATCTTTCCACCGTTGGCTACATCAGTAGATTCGACGAAATAGCGCAAATACTTACTGTATTTTATTTTATTGTTAACAATATTTGCCTATACAGTTCAATTACACGTTTTTGTGAAACGATAATCTAATATTAATCACATGAGAGCAGCACAGAATTTTATACATTACTAAATGGAACGAAAGATATCTTCCTACCGGATTTTATCCAACTCATTGCCGATTTGACATATCGGACAATATGCTTTCATGCCAAGCACAGTGCACAAAAATGTGACAAGAAACGTTTTCCTTGCTGTACAATAATGTGGTCAAAATTAAATCAGTGAACATGACACTAAAACCAAAAGCTTACTAAGGCGTATAGCAACAACGCATCTGTGCTCTTATATAGAAATTGCGCTACTAGTGTACACAATTGAGTTTGCTCGAGAAGAAAATTAACTTGGATTGAATGAAATTTTAACTTCCTTTATTTTAATGTATTTATATGAATATGACAATGACATAAAAGCACATTACTTGCCTTCATATAAGTGGAACAGGCTACTAGTCATTATTCCATATGTATACTTTCAATACGTGAAAAAATCTAGATGTAGAAGTAAACGCTACGTTGACGCCATCTGCATTGTATCTCAAAAAAATCTACCAGAACTAAAATTTAAAATATACATTACAGAATGAGACAACTCCTTCATCAGTCTAATATACTGATAACAATTCGCTGGCAACGTAAAATAGTAAATAAAATATTTAATAACAGATATTTCTTGTTATATACCGATCATTCATCTCCTACTTCCTATTGAAAAAATGCCAGTATATTGTTAAGGGCTTAACGAGCTCTAGAAATTTGAACTTCGGCAAGAGATACTAAATAAAAAACTCTTAACTTATTTTCATATCTTCAAGGTAAAAGTTCACCCATAGTTTCGTGATCATTAATGTGAAAATGGTATGCAATATAAAGAAACTATAAGTTAATTTTTTTATTAATTTTTAGCTCGAAATTAAATATTTAGCTTTACTGGGAATAGGATTTTTTATAAAATGACCGCAAATATTTATATTTTTATTATTCATTGACAAATACATACATACATGAAACACAAAAAAAAAACCATCTCATGAAAACCAACTCTATTAGTTGATTATTTTTATTCATACGTGCAATGTAGTGATACAGATCAAAATAAGTTCCACTCACAGATAGAAACACGTACATCCATTAAATTAGTTGGATATTTTCAATTGCTACTCTTCCAATATATGTCATATATTTATGTGTTAAATGCAGCATTTAATATATAAATGCAGTAGCGTGTGTGTTATAATCAAACTGATTTGAATAAATAAATTCTAAATCGGTTTAATTGAAATTGTTTCATTTACAGAGGTCATGGGCGCAATTGTATCGATTTTGGGCATTTGGATATTGACCGCAACTTTGGTTTTAGTGGCGATACAACGCATTTATTCGAATGACTACAATTTGAATGCAAATACTATGATGACCATATCTGGTATTGGAATTTTAATTAATATTATGTAAGTGTGAGTATATATGCAATTGTATGTATTTATTTGCTGTACGTGTGTGAGCATTATGTACATATAAAGAGGTTATGGATGTTGATGTTGGCAGTTAACAATACATATACCATAGATTTTATATTTCATAGCCATACGCACGCAAAAAGAACAGCGTTTATTCGTGCATAAATTAAAAAACCCCGTGTCGTTAAATTTTAGGACAATATTGAAATGCATGTTCATTTACTTTCCCACAACTTGATTTTTTAAACTATTTTTTTCCAGTATGATTTTTATTTTACATACTTCAGTGCTTGACTTGCCAGCAGGTAGTATTCGTTCTTCTCATGGTCATTCTCATAGTCGCCATCATAATGCCAATGATGGTCACAGTCATACGCACTATACGACCCCCACATACCGAACGCCCAGTAATGAAAGTGGTCACTTGCACAGAGAGTATGCAACGAGGTCACTACTTTATACCGATAGAGATATTGCTGCCGACGTCGATGCTGCTGCTGCAGATGCAATGCACATCAGTGAAACAACATCAATGGAGTTGTCGTCTCCGTCAATGGTGTCCAACGGAAATTCGTTCAAGCACCAACAAAACGGGTAAGAATTTATTGAAATTAAGTTATTCTGTGGCCATTTATTTCAATGTAGTCATTTTTACAAGACATAAAAGAATATTTTTTTATGCCGTTGTCATCATTCTGCATACGAATGTACATGCATATATGCACACATGGTTCATGTGAACTTGTTTCTGTGTTTTCTGTATAAACATATATTTTTGTCCAACGTCCTTTTCGAACAGCATGCAATCCTATTGCAAAATAATAAAAAAAAACGTAAGTTTTTATTGTGTAGATATCAGAAGAAAAAATTGTTAAGAGTTTTCCACAGAGAAAAAACTAAAAATCCGATAAAAATAAATATATGCATACATACATAAATAGTTTAGTGGTAACACACATGTACATAAATGTATATGAAAGTATTTAAAAAAATATTTTAAACGTTCTAGAAGATGTAATAAAAAAAGATTTATTTTTGATTGAAATTCAATACGACACGATTCAAGTAAATGATCGTGTGTTATTGTATATTTTGTGAGCGATTTTAAAGTTCTAAGGCAAATCGTATGTACAAATGCAAATTAAATACATCCATTGTAATTAAGATTTCTTCATCAAGCTACCATTACTTAGAAGAATAAATGCTTTAAGTGCTAGCAATGAACTTTTAAACGTTTCCATTTCTCTGGAAAAATCTGCATTTCAGACTACGATAAACTAAATTTAAATTCAATCTATATTTCAAAAAACGTGGCGTTTGTGATAATACAGTATTTAGTTAGTTTTAGACCTCTGAGGTTTTCATCTAAAAGGGCGATTTCCCCCTGCATTTTTTACGTTAATTGAAAGCTTTTCAAAAGACTCTAAATCAGCATTCGGTACTGCTGACCTCTGTAAAAACAGCAGCAAACATAAGTAATTGTATTTTAGCTTGTGAGTTGTTGTATAAACATAGAAAGTTGATTTTAAAAGTTGGAGTGTACTGACGCATACTTTTTATATTTTTTTTAAGAAGAAAACAATGCGGTTTTATAAATATTTTCAAAATGGTTTGATTGCTTGAAACACAATGATAGTTCGCTATATCGATTATGGTTATATTCTTAAACGTGATATGATAATATTTGGTGGGTGGTTAAAAATGTCTATATGCACTTCATTGGTTTTTTTTTACCAAATCGTCAGTAGACTTCAAGCACAGTATTGAAAAGTTTCAAACTTCTCATCTTGTGATAAGACTTTTATAAACCATCTGAGAATTTATATGAAAACTCACTACCAATAACCAGCAAACACATTTTATATTGTAATAACACTATGACAATATATCAAATAATAAATGTATTAACACATAAATGTGATCAGTAAAAATATGCTGTACAGTTTCTTAAATTTTTTTACAACAAAGTAGCTGCTTTGCTGCATCAAATAGCTGATAACTGCAACCGATTGATGCGCCTTAAAGCAGAATGCTTTAAATGAATTAAATGCAAATAGCAAAAATGTTTGTACATTTGTACAATTCTTTATAAAAAATAGTTTTAATTTTAATATCATACACTGGCATTGATCACTACTTAACACTAACTTATATTTAAATATATTTATATGTGTATACATATATATATATATATATATATATATATATATATATATATATATATATATGTACATATATATATATATATATATATATATATATAATTAAATAAGTTGTTGGTTGCCGCTATACTCGAACTTAGTGCTGTTTTAACAATATATCTATTATTTTTACTTAAAATTCATAATATATATAAATATATTTAATCCACAGATATGGACAGAATTTAAATCTTCGTGCAGCAATGATACATGTGATCGGAGATTTAGTTCAAAGTTTTGGTGTATTTCTCGCAGCAATATTAATTAAAATATTTGTAAGTCATACAAGTCATTTAAGTTTTCGCCTTAAACCCAATAGAAGATATAAATACATTTCCTCTAATTTCCTATTTTCTTAGCCAAAAGCAGCAGTCCTCGACCCACTGTGTACTCTGCTGTTTTCAATAATTGTCATTTTAACAACAATTAATTTATTCAAGGAATCGATGCATTTAATAATGGATTCAGTACCTCAGGGCTTATCTATATATGACCTCGAAACGGATTTATTAAATATAGAAGGAGTCAAGTATGTACCTCTTCTTTGATGTAACTCATTTCGTATAAATTTATATTATTGTTTACTGTATATTATTATACTACCAAAAGGTCTCTTCATCATCTAAATGTTTGGAATCACACTTCAAATTATGCTGTTTTAATGGTTCACTTAGTTGTTGGTAAATATAACATTTAAAAGTGCAAGTAATTGTATATAATTCTTACAAACATATGAGTAAACAAAGGATATTTTTGGGATCCCATTACCATACTTTAACAGCACCTAGTGGGGGTTACAGCCCAAGGAGAGGATATACAAAAAACATTTTCACAGATTTTGAAACACGTCCAAATTTTTGTGATATTGGTATAGCAATTTCGAAATTTTATACCGTCTTGTAAAGTCAAGGGATCAAGCTTTTATAAGCTGTATTCATAAGGCTTATATTCTAAGAAATTAGGTTAGTTTTTATCAAAACTTTTGCTTTTTTCATATTTTCGTAATCTTTAAGATTCAAAACCAATTATTTTAAATCTTTTCTATAAAAACCTATTTTGTTTTATACAGTCTTCTAAATCTACTTCTATATAGAAAAAAACGAACATTGCTTATAGTTTTTTGTGTGAAAAAAACGGCTTTCATCGAGACGGGTTTTTTTTAACCTGTTTTTTTTTTTTGACAACAATAAAGAAAATTTATAGCAAATATTCCAAAGTAAGACTTTTCCAATTTTATTTTGAAGAAATTGTGAATTTAGGACTAATTTAACATTTAAATGCTAAAAGAATTTGCTGGCCCTCTTCCGTTTGTTAAGCGAGTCCCGTTTGAGAGACCAGCAGTAATATTCCAGCATTCTAACGTTTCGGTCGAAAGCGAAACGCTTTTCCATTTTAAGAGTTTCTTGATGGAACCGTTCTTCTTCTTCTTTTTTCATTTCACAAAAAGTTTTGGCATAAAGAAACAAAACTGTTCCATGCACTGCTTTCTATTTCATTCAGTTTCTTAGAAAAATTTTCGGATGTGAGGTCCAATTAAAACACCTAAAAAATATGAATAACTTAAGTTTAGATAACAGTTACTAAGAAATAATTTCAAGTACCTTCTTTTATTTTAACTTCACATCTTGCCGCTTTACAAACTGTTTTAGGTAGAGTGGTGGTAAAGTAACTTTATTCAGTTGGACAAGAAGCATGTTTTGAAAATTTTTCTGCCCTATTTCGAAAGATGTCCTTGCAGGCCAGTTTTTAAGATTGGCCTAGTTGGCTTTCGAAAAGCTTAATAACTTTTAGGTTTTTCTTCGGATTTAAAAAAAACACGTTTTACTGGGAACTAAATTCTCTTGTTATATTGATAAAAACTTTTATGCATCAAAAAAGTGGACATTTAAAAAAAAAAATACCTTTGGTTTACAAATGTATCAAAAATAATATGCCATTCTAAAGCGCAACCTGTTTTCTTTTACTTGCGTATAATTCCTAAACTTGGAAATATTTCTGACAGTTTTTTTGCATCATCTGTCATGTACTCAATAAGGCCTACAACCCACACTAGTTCGTTTTCCGCGTTTTTTATTGTATCAGAGAGTTATTAAGAGCACACTAGACTAATTTTGGTAAAACAATTACGAAAGAAACTTTCTAAACACATATTATAAATCTGGCTTTCAAAACGAAGCAATTAGTTTTTCACATAGTTTTATTATTATCTGTTTAACTCTCGGTATGCACTTCCCATTTTCGTTGCTGCAATATTTGAGGAACAGCGCAAAGGAAATAGAAATGGTGAATATAACTTTTAAGCCACTTCCACACACAATAAAAATAGATGCATAGGATTCATAGAGCAGATTGGGACTAAGAAATACATATCACTTTCCAGCCCATATATCGTCAACTATAAACTACACAAAAAATAAATATACTACATACGTATACATACGATAACATTTAGTCAGTGTGGATATTTTTGAGCGAAAGTTTTTATATTAGTCAGGCTTCTACAACATTTCCCTTCAAATAAATCGTGCAGTTATACAGTTAATCACGGTCTCAAGTCATATTGTCAATATCTTCCAACATTCATTTTACACTACTTCAAAGAAAATTGGTTGTGTTTGAAATAAGAAGCCATTCAATAATAAGACATTTTGATCCATATTTAATTAACGTTTTGTCATAATATGATACTAGCATATGATATAGTATATTTGGTGTTGACGGGTTATTCACTTATTAACGTTTTTGGTTTCATTATTTCACAACATATTACTCGACCTGCTGTAGTCAATATGTTGAAGACATATGACAAAGTTACAAATCCTTGTCGTGCAAACTTCTAGCACTAAATTAATTGACACAAAATAGTTTCTTATTTGTTATGAGGTTTATTTCAAGAATGTATATTGTTAATTGATGAAATTACGAATACGTCATATATTAAGTGCTAATATTTATGTAGACAAATGGATGTGTATTTAAAACACTACACATTTTGCAAACTTAGAAAGGCTTAAGATATGAATTTGGTTTAATATATCTTACTTACACATAATTACAACTATATTTGTATATTGATATTTCAGATATTCTTACCGATAGCAATACAGTCTTAATGAAGGCAACACACATAGCAGGAAGTGCAAAATACAACATTAAACACAGCACCATACAAGTTGAACGGGCGACCTAATAAATTTTTAACATACACTTCATATTGATTTCAATTATTCATCTAAATATTATCGTATTATTACGAAATTAAATGCCAAAGTAAACCAACTACTTATTGTTCCTAAGCAATATATAAAAATATATTTATAAGTCCTTAATTGATTTCTCATATTTATATTTTGTGTAGTAATATACGAATAATTTAGAATAAATTTTATAAACATTGCCTATATATATATATATGTATATATATATATATATATATATATATATATATATATATGTATATATATATATATATATATATATATATATATATATATACCAGTTCAAAAATGTGCAATACAACACACGTAAGTCAATAGCATAGAAAGCTATTTTTTTGCGAAAACTTAAGTTTCTTGTCAAACACATAAGTTATGAGAACACAATTATAAACAATGTTTGGCGTTGAATACACCAATCGTTAACACAACACAGAATATCAAAAAATGTATATATTTGTCTCTACCTTAACTACAGTAAGCCCAAACTATAATATATTAGAATTGTGTAGATTACAAGGATTTACTCTTTCTACAAAGTTTTATTGCTTACAACAATTTTGTTTGTTTGTTGGAAAGGCTTTACAAAAATTTCACAATCGATTTAATTTTATATATACGTATGTATATAATATATATATATATATATATATATATATATATATATATGTATATATATATATATATATATATATATATATATATATACATATATACATATATATATATATATATATATATATATATATATATATATACATATCTATATATATATATATATATATATATATATATATATATATACATATATATAAATGTATATAGTTATATAAAATAACGTTTTATTTTATGCATCAATATATAGATATCCTCTAGATATCATCTTCAAGATAATGATTAATAGTATATAATATATATAAAACAATCAACATTATTATATATTTTTATCTTTAATGTTATATCTTATTTTTTTATAATAAAATATTTTAAATTAGATATATATATATATATATATATATATATATATATATATATATTGAAAATTTTACTTTTCCGTTTTTCTACAGAAAATGTATAATTGAAAAATTGCCTCAATAATATTTATAGTTCTATGAACTATAATATTCATTTCCCCATATATATATATATATATATATATATATATATTAGTATGTATATTAATGAAATCAACTGACCTTGTGGGCTTAATAGATTAATAGACTCGATGCTGCTTTGCATATAATACAGCTAGATAAAGCACTCAAGTCAGTGAAAGCCTCGACAATTTTTCCATCTATTATAAAGAGCAATAATTGGCATTTTCTTTAAATAATCTGGCCATCTATTCCAAATATAATTGCCTTGATGTTTGTATATGATCTTCACTTGTATGTTTGCATCCAACTCTCCTCTTCTATTTTGGCTCTACAAGCATACTTAATATTGGTTAAAATATTACCCATTTGTCACATTGTACTCGCATAAGGTTGTTGTTGTGGTTCACGTTAAAAAAAAAAATAACTAGAAAAACACGTGTTCCAATAAAATCGAGGTAAAACTTTGTTTCGAAATGTCTATGAACAGCCGCCATTTTGAAAGACCAATAGAAGATGGCTTTGATAAATTAATTTTTTTTAGTATACAGACCTACTTAAAGTTGCAAATTTTGTGTAAATCAATAAAGTGAAAATAAAATAAAAGTTAAGAAATTTTTCCAAAATTATTTAAGTTCACGAACGAATAAAGTAATTTTGAAAAGTAAAAATGGGTAAATGCAAAGGTAATATATATAATTTTTGTCATTGTTGCGGTAGTTTTACACTAAAAATCAAAAGACGTAGCTTTAGTAAACAACTTAAAAATGTATGTATACTTAAAGTAATGTAAAAGAAAAGTTGTTGAAAATAAAAAATATACTCCGAATTCAACATGCCATAAGACTTTTTGAAATGGCAACAACAAAGCAGAATTGCTACTTTTTGAATTCCGAATGATAAATAATAAAAACTTTCATGTACCAATCTGTTTCTAGTGCTCAGTTACCAAAAACAAGATCAACTTACGTTCCTACACAACCTCTTCAAAACAACCTATTTGAAAATAATCAGGAGGCTGCTTCGGTTTTCAGCTTTAAAAGTGAAGACCTTCAAAATGTTCTCTGTTGATGACTCAAAAACGTTTTCTTATTATAGAGACACGAAGATGCTTATGGATCAAATGAAAATTTCGTACGATCCTAATGACTGGTGGCTATTCATAGACAGCGCGAAACTAAGTTTAAAAATAAAATATAACAAATAAATGCCAAAACTTATATATAATGCCAAAACTTATATATTATAATATTCTCAAAACATTTAGTTTTATTATAAAACTATAAGATTTGAGTTAAAAATTTAAATTTGTAGGCACAAGGGAGTCCTTATGACCTATTTTTGGTATCTAGACACGTTCAGATTATATTGGTAAGTTTACAAAAGTTGTATAGCTTTACCGTAACTACATTTTTCCCAAATGTAGTGTACGAAAAATGAGGATTTCGTAAAAATTTTGAAAAATAAAATTTCTTTAAACTTTTTAAAAAAACTGAGACAAAATATATATATTTTTCATTAAATTTTAGCAAGAAATATTCAACCTACTCTTGTTTGCCCAAAATAGTTAAGCCATATCTTTAAGTGCTGATTAGCTATTTGGCAAAAACTGATGACACCTTCTTTTGGGCATCATGCTAATATTGGAAAACCTTGTAGGCACATAAAATCAACGGTCCCCAAATTGACCAAACTATAATTTGGTAGTAGAATCGAACCTATAAGTCACGACCTTGCACTTTTCAAAAGGTCTTCATTTGTCGCATAGTGTATTTTGACTTAATTTTCACTGAACTTTTCTATTTTTTCTCGTATATGTTTAAATCTAAACAAATATTGTTGTTTCTGGCAAACCACGTCCCTCCTGTAATTAGTATAAAAATTTTGGACTAATAGAATTTTAGGATATCGATTTTTGATTTTTTTGCTGTTCCCCGTAGGGTAACTCGTCATGTCAAAACATGAGGTAGTAAGTAGCCTTGTAGATTATCAATATATTGTTTAAATTTAGTTTTGATTTTGAGCCTTGTAACAAAAATAATTTACTAGCTTTTATGTCAAGTTTTGTTTGTTTTGATTTAATATCAATTATATATAAATAAAAAATTTCAACAAGTGCTTTAGTGTAGAAAATATATTACAATATTGTTAATCAATTCAATTCAATTGCAGATATATAAACAAATAACCTTGTAAAATAATATATTTAATAATTCAGCATGATTGCTATCTAATTAATAGTGTTCTTAACAATTGAATGAATGGAAAATCTGTAAATAATTTGCACATGTGGTTGATATTATTCAAATTATATATTATTATTTGTACGAAAGGAATTGTGTATATTAAAACTAAATACCATAGTGGTTTTACAAAATATTATATTATGCAATATATAATAAGAGGAAGATTATAAGTATATGCACACTTATAATGGTTGATTTAGTTTAAACATTATGTGGTTTATATTAGAGAGATTAAAAAAAGTATGTTTCAGAAGCCAATTTCATTTATTTACAACTCTCAGTCAATTGCAATAATTAATCATGTGAAATATTTGAGCAACCTAAAAACAGCATTATCATACCTTTTATTTGAAAGTACGTGAAATAAGCAATCCCTAGTTGAGCAATCTAGTGGTTAGCCGATTAATTATTGCTCGGTTAATTATTCGATTAACTCCAATGTTTGTAGGTGTTTAATAATTCGTATTATTTTATATACAAGAGTTTATGAAAATCTTACAGCCTATAAATATAAATTTGGCTATAAATTAACTTAGTAAAGACTTTTATACTCGAATTGCGCTTGAAAGTTTGGCGATGTGTGCTTAGTGCTATAGTTTCTAAATATCGCACAAACTTTAGAATCTAGGAATGGCATTTTTTTCATCTCGGTGCTGAGCTTATCGTAGAATTCTTCCACTGACCCGAAAATTTTTTGGATTTCAAAAAAAATCGCTTATTACATAGCTTTACAAATTTTTAATTTGAAAAAATACCAAGCCTAGATAAGTTAATTGGAACCTCCTAAACAAGAAAAACGCTGTAATTTTTGTTTCTTAGGTACCGTTTTTATATAACGGTACTTTTGTGTTTTCCGGTGTATGATCCCACTCAAACCCTTCTGGAGCCCAACCGAAAAGTGCGATTTTCCGTCGATGTGCTGCAAATTTCTATGAGACAAGATATGGCTGAGTTTTACGTTTTTTTCAAACTTTTTCATTTTTATTTAGTTTTTTTTTCTATGTTATAGTAAAAATCTGGAATGTTTTATTTTTTTACAAAATAGTTTACTTAGTTACCAACATTTTAAGCGTAATTTGAAAAAAAATTGATGAAAAATAAAGTTTTTATTAAGGATTTTGTGGAATGGCAATATATTCATTTTCATTGCTCACACACTATATTCGGCGTAAATTCAAAAAATTTAAATTTAAATGACGAGTTTACCTGAAAGGGTAAGTAGGATTCGCAGACGACATAGCGCTAGTGTGTGAAGGCAAAGAATTGTTAAAGGCAGAAACCATTGCAAATGCCAGTGTACAAATAGTAAAGACCTGGATTATTTCAATGGGATTAACTCTAGTTAATTTGAACCAGCGCACAGTAAGCTCTCTAGAGGAAAAAACAAAAAAAAAACACATTCGAATTTCTCAATAAAACATATGATATGAAAGCTGACACTCCCACGATTCCAGAAGTGGTTTGGTTTTACACGTGCGTTGTACACATCAAAAGTTATACGGCCTTAAAGTCAAACTATTTTCATAATTTTTTCATAACTTTTCAGTAACAAAAAATGGGTTTGGAAAAATGCATATAAGAAATTTATTTTTCAATAAAAATGCTTGCAATTATATTTGTTTTATTCAGAAATGTAGCAGAAACAATGCAAAAATCCAAAAATTCAAATATTTATAGCAACACTATAATAAAAATTGCGAAGAAATTACTCAAAATATGTACTTAAAAAAAATGTCAGCTTCGTTGGAACCGAAAAACTAGACACATCACAAAACGACTTTTATGCATCAATAATCTTATTTTCTGCTATATATATACATATATATATTTATATATATATATATATATATATATATATATATATACATGTGCTTCAAAATAAATATGTATAGAAAGGTTTAGGTGTTTCCTATGCCAACTTTTGAATTATAATGATTTTAAAAATCATCTATATTTGATATTCTTATTAAAATTATCGGTTGATATTTTTAATGTTTGATAATGTATGATAATAGGCTATGCTTTAAACGAAAGAATACAAGTAGGATGACTCTAACTTATATAAAACCTTATTCTCACATATTTGGATACCATGTGAAAATAACGCTTTATTGATACAAATATGTACTTAAGCAAGAACTGCCAAAGAGTCGGGGCCGAAGTGCTTTATATGCCAAGCTAAACCTAAAGATATGAACAAACGCAGACCATTATATATATAGAATTTCACCTTTACACTATTGGCTTAGATGCTTTGGGAGCATGTTGCACATTGCATATCGATTGCCTTTTAAGGCTTGGCAAGTTAGTAATGATAAGAAAACACTGTATAATAAAAGAAAAAACAAATTCAAGATAAATTTCAATCTGAGACGGGATCAACAGTTGATAAAGTGAAATCTAATTACACGAGTTAATGAAATATTGATATATAATTTGAATTTAATCTTAAAAACAGCATCCTCTGGAAAACCTATAAATATATCTGACTTTAAACAGCAAACGGAGGAAATATATATTTAAATAACTATGATTATCATTTATGGTTATGAAAGTATAAAATATTTTGATTTACCTATTGGTAATATTTAAATACCTGTATGAAATTAACATTTTGTTTCAAATATTTTATTGCTTTATTTTAGGAATGCTTTCTGAAGATGATTTAGAATGTCTACACAAAACAAGTAGAAAGAACAAACTTGAGCACACTCGAAAAAATAGCAGAGAAAATTGTAATCAAGATTTAATGAATAAACTCCTTATATCTTCTGATCCATTAATTTCATCTAATAGAAATACAATAAGTATTAAATTAGTAATTACATAATAGTAGATGAATTTTTTACAATGATTCAGACTCAGAAGTTTATTTTAGTGATTAAGAAATTGTTTACAATTCTCGTGTTACTTGAATTTGTTTTGTACTTCATTATTAATCTTTATATAAATATGTTTATTATCTTAAATAATAATCTAATTTTAAAATATTTAGTGCTGTCAATTTGGCAACCCTATTCATATAATGTTGTTTGTTATTTTCAAAACTGTAAACAAACAAAAAAATACTAAGAAGTTTAATATAATGTTATATTAAAAAAGGTATACGGCAACCCAAAATAATTAGTGATTGGTTATATTTCATAAAAAAACTATAACGATATATAATTTTGTATGTGAAGTGATAGATTAAAATTCATAAAAATAATAATTACAAATTTTTTCAAAAATAGGAGGCCAAAAGCGATATGTGCTAAAAATTTCATTAAGCTACCATAACTCCTTCGATTTTTTTCCACTTTTACTATAGAGACCGTTCGCTGTGCAGCGTATGTAATTTTATGCAGATGGCCCTAATAGAACTTCACAGATTAGAACCGATTCGTAGAAGAAGTGTGCGCAGCTATTAGTTCCGAACCTCCTTAGTTAATAACTAAGGAGGACGTAGGCATAATAATGATAAGATTATCCACGCTAACGAAATGTCGAAACTGTTTCAGGGTGGTGCTAGTAAAGATTTCGTTGGGCCACTATTGATAGTTGCTATCATTACATAAAAACAATAAAAAAATGAAAAATAAAATATATATATATATATATATATATATATATATATGCATATTTATATATATACATATATATATATATATATATATATATATATATATATATATATATACTAAATGCACATTTATTGTTCAGGGCTAAGATCAAACCCTCGAATTTACAAACAATAGTGTTTGTTTGTATGATAAAAAATAATTTTTAAAATATGTAGTTTTTAAAATCGTCATAGTATCGTCCACCTTGTCATACTATGTGAATAACATAAGCAACGGATTGAATTGACGACATTTGATTGAAAATGTCTTTGAAGACTAGTTTCTACTGTTTTACAAAATGCAATAATGTTTACAGATAATTTTCAAAACACGCTACGCGTTTTCATTGGAAGGAGAGAAATAGTTTGACTCTGGTCGAGATATTACAACAGTATAAACCAATTTTTGATAATATTAGAAATCTGGTGTGTGATACTAAGTTCAACAATATTAATGTGAAATAATTTTTTAGAACAGATGGAATAGAAATTCATAACAAATCCGACGTGGGTAGGCTCAACAACACTGTGACAGAGAGCTCTTAATGTAGAAAACAGATATTAAATGAGAACCATATATATATATATATAAATTTTTTTTTAATTTTTTTTTTTTGCTTTGGACTAGCACTCAGGGTATAACCGCTACATATGTAGTGTATTGTGACAGAAGATAGTTTAAGAGTACAGATGAATACAGATGATAAGATAGAATGTTTTGTTCTAGCTATTTTTACTTATTACTTCAGCAATATATTTTTTGCTGCAGGTACTGACGAAGGAGGGTTCTGTATTATGCCCTTTTAGTGCATCAGGGTGTTATATGCGCTTGGTAATGTACAGTGATCAGTGATATGCTATCGCCATTGAGACGATAATTAATACAATAAGAGATTATTATAACAAACGTTCTGCTATGCTCAATTATGGATATATTGGCTCTATTATTTAATCATCATCAGATTGAAATATTTGGTAGTGTTCTTAAAAAAAAATATGGTGAGTGCATTACAAAATGAAAAAAAAGCACTGAATGTATCAAGGCGCTAGAAAAACCTTGCCTTTTGTTTTTGAATAAATTTAAATCTTATACAGATTTTCTGCTTCATGTTTTCAGAAATAGTCAACGTATAGGAAAACACGAAATATCAACGTGTTTTAATGCAAAAACTCTAAAATTTCCCTCAAACGCGACAGTGAGAACATGTGTAGCCTTTGCAGCAGAGGCATTCTAACACATCATTCAAGTACCGAGCAACAATGGACATGTGGACATCAAGATTAGCGATGTAGAACTAATTAATACTACAATAAATTGAAGAAGTTGGGGAAATATTGAAAACACAAAACATTTTAGTAACAAACAGCAACATGAAAATTATTTTACACAGAGAAGGAGCGGAGGACGTTTATACTAGAATTCCTAAAAATTGGGGTCGTGACTTATAACGAAAACTTCCTAGTAATAACTGTTAAATTCCAATATCAAATTATAACTACGCAATTTGCAATTGAATGGATATTTATGTTAACGAAATAAACCATGTTATTTTACGCCATGAAATCCATATACTCGTATATAAGCATGTCAAAATGAGCAATTAAAAATAATTGTAAATTTATCAAACCAACATAACAGAGGTAAGCAAAGCTTTAAAAATCTAATTAAAATAAACTTATGGCAATATAAATAGATAACTATATATATAACTATATGATTATATATATATATATATATATATATATATATATATATATATATATATATATACATATATATATATATATATATATATATATATATATATATATATGCATACATACATACATATATATAAATATTTTTTCAGCAAAAGATCCACTTAATTTTTTTATATAAAAAAGTTAAAACTTTTTTAGTATACATTTTGGAGGTTTTTTAAACTCTTTAATTTTAATTATGTGCTAGTTCTTTTTTCCCAAAATCTTATTAAAAAATTTAAATTGATCAAATTGAGGGGTTTTAGCTAGTTCCTATGCGAATTTCACTGGGACTAATGCAGATCATCAGGGCGAAATGCGCATAGGAACTAGCTAAAACCCCTCAATTTGAATTTTTTAATAAGATTTTTGGAAAAAAGAACTAGCATATAATTTTTTTATTGTTTTTAAATATTTCGCTACCAACAATGTAAGGCTTTTTCAGGGATATTCAAAAAAACAATTTTTACAAAATATTATATTTGAAAAATAATTTTGAATGGTTTTGTCAAAAAACTATAAAAATTATTTGAATCATACAAAGATATTTGAAATGACTCAAATAAAAAACTATTATTTCTTGTGTCTACTTATGCCCAATAAATCGATCGTTAATATAATGAAATAACATAACATAGAAATTAACATAACAGAAATACTTATTAAGCAATATATAAAACAATACTATGTTAAGTATTGATTGACGGAATTAGAAGAACATTATATATATAAATATACATATATATATATATATATATATATATATATATATATATATATATATATATAGTTAATAAATGAACTATTTGACATACTGTCATTGTACTATTACAATATGAAATTTATTTGTTGGGTGGTTAAGCAATGCATTTCATTGGAGCTTTTTACCAAATCGTCAGTAGACTTCAACCACAGTTTTTAAAAGTTTCAAACTTCTCAACCTATTAAAAGACTTTCATAAACCATCTGAGAATTATTTTAATAAATTAACTATAAAAATTCACAAATGATTTAAAAAAATCACATTATAATAAGTGTAGTAGGCTATGAAACTTATACAAACCAAAACCCAACAAAAAACTTTTATTCGATATGAATCTATTTTACTTTTCTCCACCTTTATACAATTAGAAATCCTTTGTTTCATAGCCTACTACACTTATTATAATGCGATTTTTTGAAATCATTTGTGAATTTTTATAGTTAATTTATTAACATAATTCTCAGATGGTTTATGAAAGTCTTTGAGAAGTTTGAAACTTTTAAAAACTGTGGTTGAAGTCTACTGACGATTTGGTAAAAAGCGCTAATGAAATGCATATAGACATTGCTTAACCGCCCAACAAATAAATTTCATATTATGTATATATATATATATATATATATATATATTTATGTATGTTTATATATATATATATATATATATATATATATATATTTATATATATATATATATATGTATATATATATATATATATATATATATATATATACATATATATATATATATATATATATATATAATATGACTTCGTATTTAATTAGAAAATTAGTTAATTTTTCCATGAACTTAAGTTGTGTTTAAATACACTTTCAGTTTTTTAGTCATATTTAAATACTTCTATTAATTTATGCGAAAATGTGGTAGCACCATGAAATATGTTGACAAAAGACGCGATTGTTCAGAAAACAGGTGTTTTGCTTATGATCCAAAGTATTTCAAGTGTTGTGCATGAAATTTTTTTAAGTTTTTCAGTTGTGTTAAGAGTCTATTTGTACAATACATAATATTTTATTGATTTTTTACTTAATTCTATTGAAAACACTGCTCAGCAGCCAAATCCGCCTTTGAATAAAACTATGTGGACTATATGGATTTTGATGCTCTAAACTGGAATCCGTTTTCGGTTTTTTTCCATCAGGTCCAGATTTTTTTTTATGGCCGTGGCAATTTTTTGTCCCTAAACTAGCTAGGTACGTAGACATATTTCACCCTAACTCGGGAACGAGTCATCCGATTTTAAAAAGTAAAATACCAGAAGATGTGTAACAAAATAGTTTTTTTAGTCACATACAGTTTTTCTTTATCTCTTATCGTTTTGGAAATATTCAGATATTAATCGAGAAAAACATTTTTTTTCGTGCAAAATTCTTGATTTTTTTCAGATTAAAAATGAAATTAAAAAAAATTTAAAGCTAATATTCAACACTTTGCACCTTTATCTAATAGTTACAGATCTTAGAAATAAAAAAACTATAAACCATAAAAATCGGTTATAAAATTTAGATATTATTTTCAATTTGCTGCAGGTACCCAATGTTGTAAGGCAACCAACCTTGCATATGTATGACGATAGCATTTCGTTAGGTGAGCTGATAATAGAACTAAAGTACAACGGTATTTTTCATAGTTCTTGGATTTAAAAGTTATAATATAGTATTTTTCACTAACCTGTAATTCTAAATCGAGAAAATTAGAGCAGATTCTAATATTTATTGCAGCAGTATAGTGGAAATTGATGGACAATAAGTGAGTCAGTTCTTTCAACAAAAGAAAGACTCACATTACAATAGTTTATTATAAGATTCATATAACAATGGGATATTTAGTCGCCATAACAGTATTGGGTAAAACTCCGCCGGACGAAGGATTTTTGGGAATCGATACAATTGTTTTCTTAATTATTTTCTTAGATTTAAATTTAATGCTCAAGTACCCAACGAACAAAATCGTTGCAATTATGATCACAATTTAAATGGTTATATTAGTAGTTTTTTGGTTATTTCTTAATTCATTTATATATCTTATATTTCTAATATGTTCATATGTTATGTTCTCTAATCTAGTTTTTTCTTCAACATTTATTTGTATTTCCTTCAACAACCTATGTATTATTATATTTTCAGCATAATACTTTCTATCGTTCCATTTTTCTAGCATCTGTATTTTACATTCTTCTATTATAATAAGAAAATGTCCCATCAAAGTTATAGGCATTTCATTACATGTTTGATTTACAGTTATATTGTTCATATTTATTGCAAAAATTAAATTAGAATTTACTTCTATTACATTTGTAAACGAATTCTTTCGATAATTATATTTCATTTTTTTATAATTTAATACATTTTCAACACAATTATCTTTTATCATTGTTAAATTTTTCTTATAATTATTTTCATAGTATACAACATTATCTTTTGTGATATACATTTGTGTTTCTTCGCTTAACTCTAGATTAATGTTATTTGGAATGGGTTGGACAAACAAGATTTCATAAAATTCAAGAGTCAATTGAGAGATTTGGATAATAAAAAGATGTTTCTTTTACTTGTCGCTACAGTCATTCTAATATTTTGTAATTTTTCTAAAGTTATGTCATGTTCTTCTATTTCTTCATCTGTCAAAACGTTCTGGCTCAGGAGCCCCAAGCTTGATGTCAAATGTATTCCCTCAACCTTGTCAATTATTCTTTCTAGTTTTTCTATCTGATATGAAATCGCTGTCTTTCGAATCGCCAATTCATCCCTTTCGGTTTGATTATTAATTGTCACATATTCATAATAAAAATTTTTGTTTGCCATGTATATTTTAGACAATTTATTGAATTGTTCATCAAATCGTTTATTTATTTGAATCTGATCATTGGATTCTTCAACTACACTATGTGCATTATCTTCCACCATTTCTAAGCTTTTTTCTATTTCAAAAAGTTCAATGATGTCTTCAAATGTTGTAATTCTTGATTTATATAGTCGTCGTCAATTGTATTATTTTTTAAGTTTTCTTTGTACTCTTCATACCTCTTAATATTACATATATTCACGATGCTGTGATATTCTCTAATAAGGTGTTATTTACCTAAAACTACCACAGTAAATCCGTTTCCTACGCTGAGGTCCGTAAACTCAATCTCTGAGCGTGTGTCGCATGCGTCATTACCGCAATTAGCAAAGTTAACCAGATAGTCCTCCTCAAGTGTGTCAGCAATATTGTCTTCAGTACGATCAACCAGAACATCCAAAGAGCTGAAAGTATCCTTAGCTCGAATTAACTGATCCCTGTAAACATTCTGATTCTCATTTCTATATCTTTTGTCAAAGCAACCTTTTCGTTTTTAACTTCTGTCTTATGTGCTCTAAAATCCCTTTTAAAACTCTCATTTACTTTCTGATCTTTTCTATTTCTATTAAGGTATGTTAAGTTTTTCGTCTTTCTTGACTCAATTGTATTGTTATTTTTTTCGTTTTCTATGGCATTATCGTGAAAATGAATTTCTATTGGGTTCTTACGAGTTGTCTAATGAAAGGTGTTGTTGTAAGTGAAATTCGCTTGCACTGGCAAATCTACATTATAAACCATGTCAGATGTTTCTTCTCTTTTTTTCAAGATCCTGATATTCTCATACAGGCTAACATGAAATCGCTCAACATCTGAATTACCTGTGTGACGATAAGGAGTAGTAAAGTGATATTCTACATTATTTATCTCTAGAAAATCCTTAAACAGTGCCGAATTAAAGCCGGGTTCATTGTCCAGAACTAATTTTTTTGGAGTTATCATCAAATTAAAAAATATAGTAAAGTGTTTAATAAAATTAAGTCGAGTACTCTCTTCAATCTTTTGTATAAGGGTGTGTTTTGAGAATTTATCAATTATCGTTATGAATGGGTCTTTTGCGTCCAAAAACCATTTATCGGCATTGTAAGGTGCACTAGGGGTTTCTGTCTTCTCGAAAGGAAGTTTGACAGGATTCAGTTATTTCTTTTCTCATGTTTGGGTAATAATATTTTCTTTTTGATTCGTAATATATTTTGTCAATTTCAGGGTGATTATTTTGATACTGAAACTCATATTTGTGGAACTTGATTTTCCATCGAATCAGTTTTGAATTTGGTTCTCTTAAACTAGACAACCAAATTAGTGGTTTATGACCTGTATGCAATTTAAGCTTTCTTCCATACAAATAATGTCTGTATGGGCCACAAGCCCACCCAATAGCTAGTAGATCTTTCTCTATTATACTGTAATTGATTTCGTGCTTATTAAGAGTTCTTGAAGCAAAGGCTATGGGACTATTTTTCTGAGACAACACAGCACCTAATGCAAAGTTGCTGGCGTCTGTTGTAAGCATAAAATCCTCTTTAAAATCAGGATATCGCAATACCAAATCTGAAGTTAATATCATTCGCAATATCTCAAAAGATTTTCTATAATCGGAGTCATTTTCGTTGAGCTGCCCGTCCTCATTTAGTCTCAAAGTTAAACGTTTTGCTATTTTGGCATAATCTGGGATAAACTTCCTATAATATCGCTCAATCCCAGAAGTTGTTTTAATGTTTTCGGAATAGGAAAATATTTTATACACTATTTTGTTTAGGATCTGTATTTATTCCATCTGATGTCACAATGTGACCCAGGAAATATGTTTCCGATTTCAAAAACTCCGAAAATCAATAAGCACATTATTCATCATTCTTTGGAATGATGCTGGGCGTTTTTTAGCCCAAATGGCTTACGCTTTAATTCGTAGTGGCCATCGTTAGTAGAAAATTCAGTTTTTTCTTGACCATTTTCATCCACCTCTATCTGGTAGAATCCCTTACTCAAGTCCAATGTAGTAAAGTAATTCGCTCGGCCCAATCTATCTAGCACATCGTCAATAATAGGTATGGGGATTTATCTTCTCTTGTCACAAGATTAAACTTTCTATAATCGATCACTATCCTCCAATCCTTTTGTCCAATTTTATCCTCTTTCTTTGGTACCACACAAATTGGGGTGAATCACTTGGAGTGATTATACCTTGCTTTAACATTTCATTTATCTGTACGATTTTGTGTAAACCTGTCTATTGTTATTAGTAGGGGTCCTGTGTTTAACTTGATTTGTGAAAGTCAGGTCGTCACCCTTTTTATAAAATATATCTGAAAGCTTACTCACCAATCTCTTGACCGTCATTGCTTCCTCCCTATTCAACTGTTCCAGTCTCAATTCTTCTTCTATACCCAATTCATCAAGATAATGTAATTTGCTCAAATTTTTTATAACCCTCAAATCAAAGTTAATTCTCTCGTTATAATTTTCTTCCTTTTCTCCTTCAAAATACAAGGGAAATTTCTGTTAATTTATTATTACAACTTTATTTTCATAATCTATTATGGAATTATTATCACTCAATAATTTCGATCCAAATATTCCATCGAATATGGGATGAAAATCAGATATTCTAAATACTACATGGTTCTTAAGACGCACCTGTAGCCCATTCTTTGAAGCCCTAGCTTCTTTTTCTATAATAAAAACCCTGCTGACGTTTTCATCTTCATTGTTTGTCCCAATGAATATACTAAATTTCTTGGACAATGACTTTCTCTAATCAGATTATCAGTAGAACCTGTATCAATAAAGACTCTGATTGCTTTGCCCCCTCGTTTAAACAGAACATTCGAATTAAAATCCACATTCGGTGGATCCTCCATGGTGGAGGCCATTTGCCGAAAATTTTGAGGTTTTTGTTTTTTATTCATATAATGATTCTGTTTTCGTCTCTGTCCGCTAATCTCCATTGGTTCCGGCTTCGGATAATCGCTTCGTCCTAAACATCTATTCTCAGTGGGGTAAAAACCATTATGTCCATAACTCTTTTTTTATTGTAATTTTTAGTTTGATAATTTTTTGGGTTTTCTGAATCAGGAAATTTTCATTTTGATTACAATATTTATATTTTTCTTTATTATTAATTTTTTCGATAAGGTTTGCTTGACCAAGAGGAGGGCAACCTCCAAAGAACTTGGTTTAATTGCACAAAGCACTGTAATGCTTGTCTATATATATTTTTCAACCGGCAAATGTGCCACTGGTTGGAGCTAATTTTATGCCGATCTTACAATTTCTCGTAAGGGCACTAGGAGACTTATTATCATTGAATAAAACTAAGGCAGTTGTTGCCAGTTTAGTTTTTCATACAATAATGTCTATTTTATTCTGGGATCATGCCAGTTTATATACAACTTATGAAAATAATTCTTAACCTATTACATAATATTATATTCGGTATCATGGAGTTTCAAATGACATACTTCTCATTTGACCAATCAGTGTGCAGCACAAAGAAATGCATAGAGTTAATTTGACACTACCCAAATGTGTCAACGAAATGCATTAAACGTATGTTACTCAAATGAATGCTAATAGTAAATGTTGTTCGGTATGATATGTGTATGCATTGTAGACATGTGAGGTACACTACACCCTCACCCTTAAGAGAAAAATTACGAGTGATTTTTCTTACTTCCTCCATAATACCGTTACATACTTTTCTTATTGTTATAGTTGGACTTTTTATTATTGATTTTTATTCTAGTTGGAATTAAAAAAAAATATATATCTCTTATAGATTTAGTTTGATTTTCTTATGATTATATTAAAATATGTTAGATAATAATTGTAAAAATATTGTAGTAAATGTGTGGTAAAATATAAAGTTAAATATGACATATATTTATAGTGTTTTAAAGGGTTTTAAATTATTATTGTGGTAGGTTTTTTCCATACCGTTATAATCTATGGTTGTGTTAACACCGTTTATATCAATTATCCTAAATGGACCTTTGTATGGACTTTGATTCTTTCTTCTATTTTCTACTCTTACTAAGACTAAGTCTCCTATTCTTAGATTCAACCCATTACTATTTCTATTTGTTATAGCTCTTCTTTCTTTAGATTTTATTAGTAATTGTTTTGTTTTGCTTAAGGCAAATTGTAATCTGATGCGTAACTCTTGTACGTAGTCTTCATAGTTATAAATTTTTGTTTTGTTTTCTAAAGTGTCAGTTGGAAAGCATGGTAATTTTCCATATACTAGTTCAAAAGGCGTGTAGCCCGTGTCTACATGTGGTGAAGTGTTATAGGCAAAAGTAAAATATGGAATCCACTTATCCCATTCATAATCATTTGATGTAGTTAACAAAAATTCATTTAGAACTCTATGGTTTCTTTCTATTGAGCCTAGTGTTTCATGGTGGTATGGCGTTGAAAATATTTGTTTAATGTTTAACAATGCACATACATTACGCATTACTTCATTCATAAATTCTGTTCCTCTATCCGATTTAAGTACTTTAAATTGACCATATTTCAAAACAAATTGCTCTACAAGTGTTTTTGCTGTCGTAACTGCATCTTTTGTCGGCATGGGGTGTGCTACGACAAATTTAGTCAACTCACATTGTATCGTCAAAATGTAACGATAGTCGTTTGAAATTCGAAGTGGACCTACAGTGTCAATAGATATGACCTCAAAACTATTGTTTGGAGTGTTTGATATCGTAAGTGGTTCTTTTATGTGTTTTGTTTGTTTATTCTTATTACAACTTTCACAATATGATATAAATTTCTTTACCATCCTGGTCATGCCTTTCCAAATGTACCGTTGTTTCAATTTTATAATTGTTTTTCTTATTCCTAAGTGGCCTGCGTGTGTGGCATTGTGGAACTCATCAATCAGTTTATATTTCAATATGTCATCTTTTATTTTCTTTGGGGCATTGTATATTAATATTTTCAACTGAGGACTTTTGTTATTTATCTTTATTCTTTTATACGAGCTCTTAAATTCTTCTTTTGTATACATTCTAAATATTTCATCTTCACTTGCAAGTGCTAATTCCTTTATATTTTCTTTATTCATTTTTGATATCAGTTTCATCAGTATCGAATCTAGTTTCGCTGATTTATCACTGAATCTCGCTAGCTTATTATATTCATTATTTATACTTTGGGTATGCAACTTCTTCATGGTCGAAACTGGTTTCGATGAATTGTCATTACATCCTATGTGCACAATATTCTTCTCAATATATATATTTATATTTTCAATACTTTCAATTCTATCAATTTCGTTAAACTGCAGTTTTCTTATATTTTTGACGTCGTTTATGGATGTACAATCCCATATTTGAAGTTGATCAGGCTTCTGAGGGTTGTCATTCTCCAAAACTGTTCCGTCTAAGCGCTTATTATTAATACTTTTTCTTTTATCTTTCATTATATTTTTCTCACTATCTAATTCTTTATTTTCCGTATTATTTAATTCTTTATTTGCCTCATTATTTCTCATCGCTCTCGTTGTTGCTAAAATTTTCGTCTCATTTATATCATTGTCTTTAGGTATCATTTGTCTTAAAATGTCTGTATTAATTTCTATTCTTGAGAGTGCGTCTGCGTTCGTGTTCATCTTGCCTTTCTTGTAAACAATTGAAAAATCGTAATCACTCAAATCTAGTCTAATACGTGTCATCTTTGATGATGGGTTTTTATGTGAAAACAATGAAATTAAAGGTCTGTGGTCTGTCACTACTATGAACTTTCTACCATACAGATATGGTCTAAAGAAATTTATACTCCAATGTATTGCCAAAAGTTCTTTTTCTATTACAGGCTTATTGATGTCGTGCTTCTGCAGTGATTTACTAGCGTAAGAGATAGGTAAATCTTGACCTATTTCGCATTGAGATAAAACTGCACCTAACGCGTAGTTAGAGGCGTCTGTTGTTAAAATGAAAGGTTTGTCAAAATCCGGGTATTGTAGTACCGGAGGATTCATCAACTTCTCTTTCAAATCATCAAAAGCATGCTGACATTTTTCTGTCCATACAAATTGTACTGATTTTTTTAATAAAGCATTCAGATCTTTAGCGATGTCTGCAAAATCTGGAATAAATTTTCTGTAGTAGTTACAGAATGCTACAAAACGTCTGACTTCGTCCGAGTCCTTTGGTGTTGGATAATTTTTGATTACCTCATATTTTGATGGGTCAGTCTTTACACCGTCCTTTGTTATTAAATGTCCTAAATAAATTACTTCTGATCTCAAGAAACAACATTTCTTGGGATTAAGCTTTAAATTATATTTCTGTAGTCTGTCTAAAACCTTTACCAAACTTTGGTTATGATGATTCAAACTGCATCCGTACACGATTATATCATCTACATAGAGAAATGCCTCAGATTCCAGTCCTGAGAGTGCAATCGTTAGCATTCTCTGAAAACTATTTGATGAGATTTTTAATCCGAATGGCAGGCGTTTGAATTGGTAATGTCCTTGTGGTGTAGAAAATGCTGTCAATGGTCTTGAGTCTTTGTCTAATTTAATTTGGTGAAAAGAGCTTGTCATGTCTAGTGTTGAAAACCATTTAGCTCTACCTAGTTTATCTAAAATGTCTTCCAGTCGTGTTAGTGGGAATTTGTCGTTCACTATTTTGTCGTTCAGTTTTCTAAAATCCACTACTAGTCTCCATTTCTTTTTGTCTTCTGCGCCTTTCTTTGGCACAAGCAATAAAGGTGCATTGTAGGGACTTACTGAAGGTTCTATTATGTCGTCACCAAGCATTTTTTGTACTTGTTCATTTATTATGTCAGTGTGCGTGTGAGGTAGTCTATAGTTTTTTATATAAACTGGAGTATTGTCCGAAGTCGTGATTTTTTGATTGTAAAAATTGTTTACTGTCAGTTTTTCGTTTTCGAGATGAAATACATTATGATATTTCCTAAAAATGTTTATTAACTCTGTTTTTGCATAGTCATCATTGCAATCTATTTGTAAGTTTTTCAGTACATGTTCAAAACGTTTAGTGTTTATGTCAGTATTGTAATTTAATATATTGTAGTTTTTCAGGGGTTCAGTTTGTAGTTTAATGCCCTTTAAAATTATTTCATCGTTTGTTGTGTTCAAAAACTTTAAATGTGTCATTCCACTTTTGGGTGCTATCGAATTACTCAAAAATACACCTGGTTTTAATTCGTCATTGAAAATCACGCTGTCTTCAGTTAAATTAAGTTTAACAGCATGTATGCTTTCTGTTCTTGGAGGTATTTTTATTAATAACGATGCAAATGTTTTTGCATACATTGGAAGTATTCTAGTTGCATTGTTTATGTACATAGAAATTGTAAATGTTTCATAATCTATTTTACATAGATATTTCTTTAAGAAATCTCTGCCTAATATACCATCTGTTTCTATTGGAAAATCTGAATTAACTAAGTGAAATGACTTGTTATCTCACCGGATAATGTTATGTCCAATTTTATAGTGCCAAGAGATTGGATCTCTTCTGTAGTTATACCAGTTAATTTATATTTTTCTTTGGAGTCTAAAGGTTCATCATCGAAATCAGTTCGCATACGACAAAGTGATATGTCGGCTCCAGTGTCGATGAGAAATGTTAATTGTTTATTTTTGAAAGTTGCTGTTATAAAATTGGTATTATTATTGGTTATTTTGCAAATTTTTAATTCTGGCTGTCCGGAATAGATACCTATTCCGAGCCTTGCTCGTTTTCCGAACATTCTATTGAGTATATTTGTCTATTGTTATTGTTTCCATGTCTATTATTTCTACCTCTATTTGAGTTGTTGTTTTTATTAAATCCGTTGTTTCTGTTAGGATTGTCATATGAATTGTTATTATTATTGTTATATCTATTATTTCTATTGTAGTTATTTATATTATTGTTGTTGTCAGAATTGTAATTATTCCTATTGTTGTTTATGTTGAAATTACTTCTCTTGTCCATCCTATTATTGTTGTTCCTGTATCTTTTGTTATTGAAATTGTTGAGTTGTCTGTTTTGTAGTCTATTGTTCTGTTGTGGGTATTGTGTCCTAAAATAAAGGATTGAATTTTGATTGGCCACTTTTTCGCTTTCTAACTGCAATGCGAGTTCACTAGCCTGTTGCAAATTTTCTGGTCGGGCAGCATATATGGTTGCTTTGTAAGATTCGTTCAGACCTTTTTTAAAAGTTTCTAACGCTAACTTATTGTTTAATTTAATTATAACCTTTTTTTCTGGCTCTGATACCTGGGTTCCTAACTCGGCAATTCCCAATTTGTTTAACTTATCTATTATTCCAGTGATTTTCTCAGAAAATGAGTTTATTGACATTTTTCCTTGGAACAATATGTTTAATCTATTTTGTAGTTCAGGAATTGTCTCTCTACTTTTATATCTATTTTCTAACAATTCCTTCAGTTCTTCAAAATTTTCCGGTTTAGCATATATTCCTAGTGCTGTTCTAACTGTGGATGTCAGTTTAGCATGATAAATATATTGGAGGAAATCTAGTTTTGCCTCGTTTGACAGTGTTTTATGCAATAACTCCGCTGTTACAAGAAAACTCTCAAGTTCCAAATAATTTCCTGAAAATAATGGGAGTGCCTTGGAAGTGGTTTCCAAACTAAATGATGCCATGTTGACAACTTTATTGTCCTCTTCTTCTTTCTCTATCAAATACTCTTTCACCATCGAATAAATGCTTTTAAATTCCAACTTTAATGCTACAACTTCTTCTGATTCCCCTTGCCTAACCTCGTCTTCCTGAAATTGTTTCTTTAAATCTCTTATATATTCTAGTTTTCCTTGTATTGTTTTTCTAGTATATGTCCTTCCTGGTTTCTTTTTTAAATTCTTTAGCAAATCCTGCAATTTAGAAATGCTTTCTTCCATAACTAAATAGGTACATTTATAAAGTTTAAGTCTTGCAACACATAGATATTATTTGTTTATAAACTTTTTATTTTTATACATCGCTTACTGCTTTGATTATTTGTCTGTGGCTATATTTCTGAACATAATCTTTAAAATATTTATTTATCCTATATGCTGTATATAATAATACTACAATTATTGCTAATATAAGAATGTTATCAGGGATCTGCTTGCTGTTGGTAGCTTCTCCACTGTTCAAGATATTCTCTTGAATTTCAACCTTACTTTGAGGTTTGCCCATTGGATTGCCCCAAATTGGTCCTACTGCCATAGAATTCTTTGAGAGTTGTTTTGCTTTTCTTTTTTTCTTTTCTTTATTGTTAGCTTAAGCTCATCTATTCTATTCCAGACCTTTTGTGCTCGCTCCCAACTTAACGGAGGGTCTGTCTCTTTTACCAACCTAAGAGAGTCTGCTAGCTCCTTTCTCAGCTTTACCAGTTGACCACCTCGTTTCTTTGTTGTCGTATCTAATTTTGGTATTGTGGTAAATTTTTCTTCCTTCAGCCTAGCTTGTCTAGCTTTGTATTGCTCGATTGTAAGTTTCTTTGGTCCTTGCCTAGCTGGGACGTATACCGGGACTTCTTCCTGTTTGCTCAACGGCTTAGGGACGTATTCGTCTAGCTCAAAGTTCGTGTCGGTCGGCAGGATCGCCATGTAATGCTTGTCTATATATATTTTTCAACCGGCAAATGTGCCACTGGTTGGAGCTAATTTTATGCCGATCTTACAATTTCTCGTAAGGGCACTAGGAGACTTATTATCATTGAATAAAACTAAGGCAGTTGTTGCCAGTTTAGTTTTTCATACAATAATGTCTATTTTATTCTGGGATCATGCCAGTTTATATACAACTTATGAAAATAATTCTTAACCTATTACATAATATTATATTCGGTATCATGGAGTTTCAAATGACATACTTCTCATTTGACCAATCAGTGTGCAGCACAAAGAAATGCATAGAGTTAATTTGACACTACCCAAATGTGTCAACGAAATGCATTAAACGTATGTTACTCAAATGAATGCTAATAGTAAATGTTGTTCGGTATGATATGTGTATGCATTGTAGACATGTGAGGTACACTACAGCACTGTTCTTAAATTCAATGGTAATTAATGTATGAAAATTTTTAAAGCTACTCTATTATTATGTTCTCTTTCTATCAAGTTGCCGTCCAACTTTTGTCTTTGATTAAGTAAAGACAATTTGGCTTGTGTAAAATTATAAAACTGTAATACATCACCTCTGTACTGAGCACCTCTAAGCTCTTCATGCAGTAATTCGGCTGAGGTTGATCCACCGAAACTCAATTCTAATTGATTTTTTTATCTCCACCCATCGTGAAAGGTGTGGTTGTATTTCCAAAATTACTCTAGCCTTACCTCTTATCTTGCCTGTTATTCCTGACAAGATCATTCGTTGGGATGTGGGATTATACCCATCCATCGCAGCTACTACATTATCAATACCTTCCAGGAAAGGGTAAAGCTCCTCCTTACGTCCATCAAAATCCTAGATCAGACCCAGAAATCCTGAGGGATCAATATCCCGTCCCATTGGTAGTTGTCGTATTTGTTGCCGTAGTTATACCTGTTGTTGTTCAAGCTGCGTATGAAATTCTTGTTGCAACTGTTGCTGCTGTTGTTGCAATTGCTGCTGTAGTCAACTTCTTTTCTGTCTTGTCTCCACCCTCGGGCTGCTCAAGCAAAATCGTTGCTTGATGACACACAAAATATATATATATATATATATATATATATATATATATATACAACACAACAGTTGCCAATAGACAAACTCCTTTGCGTGGAGTTGTTATTAGAATTTTTTATTTCCAAAATCGCTTATACTCCTTTGCGTGGAGTTATTTGAATTTTTATTTTCAAATTCATTTGTACTCCTTTGCGTAGAGTTATTATTATAATTTTTGGGGAAACCTTAGGTATCGCAAAATTTATTTATTATTATAATCCTTTTTCGCAGAATTTTCATTTTTTACTTTTAGCCTATTTCGCAGGATGTTTGTAATCAGTTTGACAGTAAAAATATCGGTTACCCCATATCCTGTGATAGTTTCGGATAATCTTGAGAGACCATTTATAGAGAGATACGAGAACTTTTATTGGTTACTTTTACTTTTTACATTACTTAGGCAGCGAAATATTGATATAATGTCGACGGAGTATGATATTGCACTGCGATTTTTAGTATGTAGCACATTCACACATTCTCGCATGTATTTGGTACATTAACAATAAGAATAACATTCGTAAAAAATGTCTCTCTTATGCGTTGTACTCCATAATGTAGAATCCTATTTACCTACTAACGTTTGAAAACTGGGATAGTCAAACACTAGTTTGTAAAAGAACGCAGGAGTATTTTAAGTTTTCGCTCCAGCCGCCCACGGTGCACTCTAAAGACTTTAACGCGTCTATCCGAATATAATTTCCAATACATTCAGTTAAAATCCTGATTTATATATATGCTTGAATAAATTTAAAACTTTTAGCACCTTTTCGCCTTCTATAGGATTTTAATTAATTAAAGATATATGATGATGTTGATTTTCCTGTTTTCTGAAGCATTTTAAATGCGTATTCCATGCTGGTGGTTAAAGAATGTATTAATTACAGTTTGTATATATGTAAGTATACATGTACATACAAAAGACAACACCAACACAATTGACTAGCATAGGACCATATTGACAGTTTGAACATTAAAAAAAAGAATGTGACGTTACTTGAAGCACATCTCACTTGAAAACTTACGCAACCATTAAACATTTATTTAATTTATTTCACTTAATATACACACAACCCTGAAATGATCATGTAGCACTTATTATTTATAAAATTACTGTAAGTAGTGTCACACATGAATCCTTTGGCAGTTATTCAAATGTATATTAAAATTTTATTTAACAATTGCTCGAGTATTTCATAATTGTATTGTTAAGTATTAACAAGTGCAAGCGTAGATACAAAACAGAGTGCGTACGTAATATCACCGTTCGTGTTGTAAGTTGTCAGCATAAAATTATTTGAATAAAAGTTCATATGCTATTTAGTTGAATTAATAAGGTAAAGCTAAAACATTCGAGCAAATAATTAATAAATTTATTCGAATATATACCTACTCTATCCAAATGATAAAATTGTAGGGAGCAAATCATTTCCTGAAATATTTATGGAAAGTGAAATGTAACAAAACATATAAATCCATTTTCTTGTATTCTTGTATCGGAAACTTTTGGTTTTACCCCTTTTTGAAAATATTGTGTTCTCGTATAATCTCAAGTTTTCAGATCTCGTATATATATATATATATATATATATATATATATATATATATCCATATGTTTTTGTGTGAGAGTGTGTGTATGTTGGTGTGTGTATAAGTAGGTGACCCACTTATAACTTTTGAACAGCTTAACCGAATTAAGCCAAACTGGCGGTGTTATGAAGAACACTACTGAACTTAGAATTCCTTTGAATTCAAGCTCGTAAATTTCAAGATATCTTTACGAAACTATAGAAAAATGTTTTTCAAAGTTCCACGTAGATCACCGAAAAACGGTAAAAAAGATATATATATATATATATATATATATATATATATAGATATATATGTATATATATATATATCTATACATACATATTTATATATATATATATATATATATATATATATATATACATATATAAACATATACATATATACAGAAACGAATTTCGAAAAACTTCATTGGGGAAAATGCTTTAAAAAAGCTGTCAAGATTGGTATTGTTTTTTTTTTTTGCATTTCAGTTTATTAGTGCCAGTGAAAATTTAGAACTTGAGAGCCATAGCCACAAGAAAAGCTTAAGCGACATTATATTAGATTTTCTTAAAACAAACGAAAGGACTTTATGTGGTTATAGCTCAGTGCAGAAGTACTCGTATATATGCATATAAAACTTTTGTGTATATAAATATGACAGCAAAGCGGTTTTAATTTTCAAAATGATAAAATTTTCTATATATAATGTTGCACACACTAACACCCTTTTTTAACTGTAGAACATATTCGCTTTTTACGTTGAGCGATTTAGCACTTTGAATGTCTTCTTCTGTCAAGCTACCAATATGTAAAAATAAATCTATTGAGAAAATGATTCTTTGATACAATTCTACAATTTAATAACACGAAATTAAAATAATGGCCCTTAAAAGAGAGTTTATGGAATAATATAGCTGTATTATTTCAAATTCATGTTGGTTAAAAGAAGAATCCTATCGGACGCTGTTTAATCATTACAGCTTTACTTTAAGCCGAACTGTGCGATAAGCTACAGGGTAGATGAATATATTTTTAATTTTAATGAGAGGTGTCTGTACTAATCAAGTTGTCTTAAACACAATTATTGAGATACATGTAGCAATTATTTTTCTTCCTTAGAATTATACAGGCAAGATACATCATAGGGGAGTGTTGTTGTTTGGTCTTGTACTGCCACCTACCAATGAAGTTAAATTGTATTTAATTGGGAAGCTGTACAAACCAAAATCATTACACGTTCCTTTATTGTTTTTTATTGTCAGGTTATATCTAGGCAAATTGTAACTATAGCCCTAAAATTCATTGGTACATTAAAAAACACAATTAAAAGTGATATATTCAACTATTCCGAAATGTATATACTCTGCATGGACATACATCTGGAGTATATACCCTACAAGCAATTCAGTTAACTCTTATTTAACTTTAAATATATTATTTCTCAACTAATTGTAACTGATGCCTAGATTATTTTTAATGGAGCCAACTGACTATTTTAACATTGCCATTGCTTATGCGAGTAGTCAGTTTTCCGACTCTGGATGACTTTTCAACTAATATAAAATAGTTTCTGGCTAATTTGTAGCTACATAGATTTAAGCTAGTTAGATTATAGTTAGTTGTTAAAATATTTACCATATTATCAATTATAAAAACAAGAGTCAAAATAATAAACGAGCAACGAATGCAAAAAATACAACTACTTCACTGCACAGAACATGATCACAATGAAGCGAACAGTTTCAGGGATACGAAATTGAATATTTCCTTTAATTTGTGAATATTATATACCGATATATTTAATGTTATCTCCTTTTTCTAAGAATTAAAAAATGTTCCGTTAAGCGTTGTCAACGTATGACTATCTATTCGAAACGTAATTGTGATAACTGCATATTGAGCAGATTCGCAAGACTAATTAATTATGACCTTGTCTTACATAACAGCAACAAAAGTTTTTGAGTATTTGTTCACATTAAAATTGGAAACATATAAAAACAAATTTTTAAAACAATATTTCAAAATAAAAGCATATTTTTTAATAGAAAAAAAATCAATATTATTTCCCAACTCTGAAAAAAATCTTTTTGATCTCCATGACTGTCAACACTTACTCAGGTATGTGAGGGAAAACTATTGTTTTCAAAATGATTGTTGTGATAAGGTGTGATGAAATTCGATAGCTAGTTTGCAGTCAGTTTCAATTGAATTTTAAAGTATACATGCATATATCATATAAGGTACAAAAAAGGTAGTAGAGTATGAAGAAAAAGTTTATTTAAAATTATGGAAAAAACTATGTATTGACAACAAATTCAAAAATTGTGACAAAACGGCTATAGCAAACACATAAATCTATAATTTATCGTTTTCAAGTCGTTTTCATATCTAAATCGTTTTTCTTCACATATCTGTAGCTCGTTTCTGTAATTCTCGCATCGTAAAATGTCTCACTTGAAGTGTGAAACAAAAATCGTTTCTCGATTTGTGAGAAAAAAGTGTTTCTGTAATTTAAAATGAAAAGAAGGAACACTAATGCGTTTTTATTGGAATATTCCAATAACGCAAATGTTAAAAAGAAAAAAGGAAACAAATAAAACTATATAAACAAATATTTTTTTTTGGAAAAAAAATATTATTAAATAAATACAGCAGTCCCTCGATTTACGAATAGGATACGTTCTGTAAAAGTAGACGTATAACGAATATTCGTATAAAGGGTTAACATTAGTATGCCATTATACTGAAAAACTTTCGCTATGTTATACCCTTTTTTTAAATAAAATACATAATGGGTTCATTAAAAAGCAAAGTTTACATTAAAAAGACTATGAAATATTAAAATTAAAATATAAACTTAACATATCAAAACATTATAAATTATAAATGTTATACAGTATCTAGTGATGTATTGTAGCAAATCTCGCATGAGTTGTCGACTTGTAGTAATTTCATACGTTCGAATTTTTCATTCGTATAACGAATTTTATAATTTAATCATAATGTTTGTAACTTCGAAATTTCATAAAGCGAGCATTCGTAAAACGGGGGAATACTGTATATTTAAAAAGTGAATTGTTAATAAGATTTAGTGCTAAAAATGCAATCATAGTAGTTATAAATTTTTTATTTATGTGAATATAAGTATGTATAAATATATATAAAAATAAGTTGCATTGTGTTAGTAATTGATGTTATCCGGAATGCGTGAACCGATTTGGTTTCTGCAAACTTTATATGAAAGGTAACGTCAATACCAAAGTAAATACAGTTTCTGTATGTGTATTGGTTTATGAGTTATAGCCAATTTAGTGAACACTGCAATCATTTCAAAATATTTGAGTTAATATTTTGGAAAACTGAAATACAATTCGTTTTTAAGTTCATTACAATTAACTTCGGGAATCTATGAAATAAATTACATATAAATACAACACTAAAAACATAAATATTTAAATACATTATGCACAGCCCACGTCATATGCATGACGTAGCATGCTTAATTACGTGTAATCCGCAATGGAGTGACATGAAAGATAATTTATTCGCTGGCCAAAGTCCTACCGACCGCCATGATATCAATTGCAGTGTTTTTAAGCAGAAATTGAAAGCGCTTATGGGTTTTAGCGTGAAATCTAAAGTGTTTGGTGAAGTGAAGTTCTGGATGTATTCTGTGGAGTGGCAAAACCGTGGTTTGCCACACGCTTACATTTCAATATGATTGGTGAATAAAATCACATCGTATGAAGTTGGCAATGTTATATGTTCTGAAATTCCAAATCAAATAAGTTATCCTGAATTATATGATGTTGTTGTGCAAAATAGGATACACGGTCCACGCACAGCCACGTCATACGCTTGAGTACGCGAATAAGAAATCTGTTGAAGCTTAGGAAGGAACAATGAAAGATCTTCGAGATAACTCTGAGTTGTTTGGTGGTGCGTCGATTTTATTGCCAGGCGATTTTAGGCAAACATTGCCCGTCATTCCTAGATCGGCAGCTGCCGATGAAATATCGAAACTCACTATCAACGCTCGTGTTCAGTTGCAGAATGATCCATCTGCTGATAAGTCCTCTAAGCAATTGCCGAAAATTGGAAACGGTGCAATGCCTATTGATGACACTGGATTGATAACATTGCCAAATGATTTCTACCGTTTCGTACAGTCATAAGAGGAATTTATTGAATGCGTTTTCACTTACATAACATAACAATATACATGCCATGCTTGGTTGAGTGCCAGAGTAATTTTAGCAACAAAGAACAAAGATGTTACTGAATTAAACATGGCTATACAATCAAAGATTGCTGGCGAAGTGGTGTTGTGCAAGTCTGTCGATATTGTTACCAATGAAGAAGATGTTTTGAATTATCCAACAGAATTTTAGAATTCGTTGGACTTACCAGGATTGCCTCCGCATAATCTCCAATAGAAAGTTGGAGTCACTATTATTATGCTTCGTAATATCAATCAACCCCGTTTGTGTAATGGTACAAGACTTGCTATTAAAAGGTTAATGGCTTATGTAATTGAAGCTACTATTTCAACTGGAAAATTAAAAGGCGAAGATGTATTCATTCCACTTATCTCAATGATTCCGTCTGATATACCATTTGAATTTAAACGACTTCAGTTTCCTGTTCGCCTTGCGTTTGCGATTACCATTAATAAAGCGCAAGGGAAATCTTTAGAAATTTGTGGACTGAATTTAGTGTATTCAGTTTTCTCACATGGACAGTTCTATGTAGCCTGTTCGCGCGTTGGCAAACTATCGGTTTTGTATATTTACACCGAAAATGGAAAAACAAGAAATGTTGCAGTTTATCACTAATTTAAATGAATTCGAATTCATTTTTTTATTTTATTTCTCGCACTACGAAGTGTGCAGGGGGTTCGCTAGTAAGTATATATAAAAACACAAGCAAACAAGAACATATATATTATACAATTAAAAAAAATAAACTTCTCGCACCGTTTCAAATTGTGAGTTATTTTGACAAATCAAGTGTAAAACTTCTCACAAAATTTCCTTACAGAAACACTTTTATTCCTATGATTTACGTCAAAACGGTCGAATGACAGACAGTTCTCACAAAAAATAATTACAGAAACACTTGCATGTGAGAAACTGTTTTTTGTTTCAATTCACATTGTTTTTTCTTCTTTACCATCGTTTCGTGTGAAAAATTTGTCTATGGGAGAGTTACAGAAACAAGCTATTGATATACATACATACATACATATGTATGTATGTATTTATTTTAAATATGAAATATTTTCGGTAACAGAAAACATTTTTGCCTTTAATATTCCAAAAAGACTATACATTTTCCAGTTCTTAGCTGTCTTTATGGCTTTTCTGAGTTCTGATACCAATAAATGCATTTCAAATATATCATATGTGTTCATTTTATAAGGAAATTAATTTTTTGTAATAATATAAAAAATTCAATGACCTAACAATATAATCAAACATTCTTTCGAATGTTTAAAAAATGGTGATATAGAAAAAATATATTATTTAGTTATTTTGATATCCCAAAAGAGCTTATATCTCTTACATTTCTAGCGCGTATGATTTTCTTTCAGAAATGTGTACACCCTTTCACACACATGTGAAGGGCATAAGAGATACGAAAGGACTGCGACTAGCAGTCCTGAGAGTATCTATTTTACTTTAAATTTGTAAATTTAAAATTGTCAAATATATGTACATTAAATTTTAAGATGATAAAAATAACGATATTTTTAAGAACTATTATTACTTAAACAATTTTAGTAACTTTTTTTCTAAACAGCCTTGATTTTCATCTTTTAGAAGTAGTTGAATTTGAATTTGTTATTTTGTTTTTGCTTCCTTTTTTCTTAATTTTCCTTACTTTTTCTCACTGTTTCGCCTAACGGGCCAAAAACCAAATCATAACATAGTTTAAGAATATGCCCCATAAACCATCATATTCTGGAATGGGATACCTTAATGGACTTGATGTCTTTTGGCATATAACGCCATCATATATCAGTTAAAGCTTGTGCAACTTTTCCATCAATCATTGTCAAACACATTTTAAAATTCACTTCGATTTTATTATCATCAACTGTAAATACAGCAGGTTTAGCCTTTTATTTTTTGGGCTTCTTCAATAATGACATCCTTTGTTTCTCTTTTGAATGTAAATATTATTGGTCTGCAATACTTTGCTGTTGAGGATATTTCTATTTCCATACATCAATTTCTGTTGCTTTACTGGTTGACGGCTCTAACCCCGTATAACTGTTTGTTAAGCGCAATGGAACGAAAGATACCATATATGAGTCAACATCTGATGTATATTCGGCATTGCATTGCTTTTATTGTCTTTGTGCGCCTGGGGCTTGCTTCTATTAAGGCTTTAATTATCCCAATTTTCTATTTCTTATTTTCTGTTGCTTGAATTTGGTGTAAAAATGAGTCCTGGATGATTATTGGACTTTGAGTTCTTTCACTACATTCATCAATTCGTTTTACTGGTCGACCCTGATTTCCACATTTGGTATTTGTAGATATAATGTCGAAAACAAGTTCCTGTGGCAACCATTAATGGTTACGTTCGTACATCCTTTTCTTGTTATAAGAGCATTATATATAGTCTGATATTAATAAATTACCAAAAATTTATAATTTTTTGTTTGTGAAGTTTAATTTCTTTTGTACTGGATATTTTAAAAATTGTATTGCCTAATATATGCAATTCAATATCGAGTAAATCACATTGTTACAAGAAAATGTCTGTAGGTGTACTTACCCATAGTTGAAATTTTAATAAATAACAATTATAAGAAATTACGTTAAATTATCTTACTCGCAAATAAACAACGAAAAAATTCATGTAGAAACGTAACATAACAATCAAGAAACGAAGACGTACACACGCGCACATACGAAGAGCGCGAAGACCACAGCACAAACATTAGACGAGTATCCATGCACCCTTCAAGTATTGTTTTTCGAAGAAATTCCCTCTTAATTATACCCTTCACAAAAATGTGAAAGGGTATAATTAGGTTTGTCATTTCGTGTGTAATTTCTGCGACCCCATAAATTATATATATTCTGGATCCTTATGAATAGCGATGACGATTGAGCGATGTCCGTCTGTCCGTCTGTCTGTACGTGAAATCGGTTTTCATTCTTGGACTGTTGAAACCTAAATAGAGTGGTATTGAAATTCAGAAAAATCGGAAGGACGGTTCCAGAGCTGGAAGCTTACACCTATTTCTCGACGCAAAATTAACACCAAAAACCGATTATTTATTTGCTTATTTGAAAATTGAACATATTTCATGCTTTTGGACTCCTCAATTGTCCATTTAAAACTTTAAAAAAATAACTTTTTTCGAGGAATGGGAAGTTAAAATTTTTTTTTTGGCACATTCGGTATTTTGTGGTACATATAATAACTAAAACGTTTACAAATTTTAAGTTTTCTTTAAATAAAACCGTTTTTGGTATCATGAAGATTTGCATTGATGAAAAAGATATTTAAAAATGTAAAGTTCCCATACAGGATTAGGAAATTTAAATTTCTCATACATTAACATAACCAAAAATGAACTAACTAAATCAACTGACGTCGTTTTTTCCTGGTTAAAATTATATTTTGTTTCGGAAAAACATAATTGCTATCAAAAATTAAAAAAAAACTAAATTTCGATTCCAGGGTTGGATACTGCAATATTTTGTAGTACATGAAAGTAACGAAAGTGGTTACAAATTTGCAGTTTTTCTCAAATAAAACCGCTTTATACATCATGAAGACTTCCATTGGTATAAAATAATTTTAAAAAATTAAAGTTTCGCTTCCAGGGATCGGAAATTGAATATTTTTTTTTGGGACATTCGGTATTTCGTGGTACATATAATAACTAATATGTTTAAAAATTTTAAGTTTTTCTTAAATAAAACCGTTTTATACCTTAGGAAAATTTGCAAAGATGGAAAAAAAATGTAAAGTTAAAAATTCTCACGCAGGGTTAGGAAATTTAAAATTTTCATACATTAACATAACCAAAAATGAACTAACTTCGTTTTTTCCTGGTAAAAATTATTTTCTATTCTGGCAAAACAAAATTGGTATAAAAAGTTAAAAAAAAAAATCATAATTTCGATTCCAGGGTTGGATACCGCAATATTTTGTAGTACATGAAAGTGACAAAAATGGTTACAAATTTGTAGTTTTTCTTAAATAAAACCGCTTTATACATCATGAAGACTTCAATTGGTAAAAAATAATTTAAAAAAAATTAAATTTTTGCTTCCAGGGATCGGAAATTGAATTTTTTTTTGTACATTCGGTATTTCGTGGTACATATAATAACTAAAATGTTTAAAAATTTCAAGTGTTTTTTAAGTAAAACCGTTTTATACATCATGAAGATTTGCATTAATGAAAAAAATTTTCGCTTCCTGGGGTGGGAAATTGAGATTTTATATAAATCAAAGGGCAACTAACGCAGTTTTTTTATTAATTAAAACTAAATTTTAATTCAGGAAAAGACAAAATTAATATCAAGTATATAAAAAAATCTAAATTTCGATTTCAATATTTTGTATAACATGAAAGTTGCCAAAATAGTTAAAAAATTGTAGTTATGCTTAAATAAAACCGCTTTACACATTTGAAGACTTGTATTGGTAAAAAAAAATTTGAAAAATTAAAATTTCGTTTCCAGGCGTGGGAAATTTTGAATATTTTTTATCTATAAAAGTAACCAAAATATGCAACTGAAGTTGTTTTTATTGCGCTTATAAATTAGAAAGCACAAAATTAGTACTTAAAAATATGTGTAACGCCCGACGTACGTTGGTGAAGGGTATATAAGATTCGGCACAGCCGAATTTAGCACTTTTACTTGTTTTTAATAAGCTTTGATTTTATGCTTCAACCCGTAATGGGTCTTACCATAATTAGTTGAGATATTTTCCTCATTAGAAGCAGCTGAGAATATAAACATATACACTATGCCCAAGCAATTCCGAATAAAACTATTTTAAACCTTTATAGTAAAGGTAAATTAAATTAAAAACTTAATTACTTTTCCATCTGAAATCCGTCCTTCATAAAAGCGATCTGATAAAAAAGTAGTTCAAAAATTAGCACAAGAGAAAACACATATTTTACTCAAAAAATATTTGACCTTGTATCATAAAAATTGCTCTGGTGCTCACTGGAGTACAGTGGAGAGTTTGGACTAGATAGTATTAGTCTCTAAACCAACTTTAGAAATTATACCATATTAAGTGGGAAGATTTAGGAAAATTTTGAACCTTCAAATATTAAAAAAAAATTAATTAATTTCAAAAAGTTATAAATATATTTTTTACTACTAGTATAGCTAACAAATTGGGCAAATATACAAAATTTATTTAGTTTACAAATTTTTTGAAACAAAAAAGTTATAGATGTTAAAAAATTAAAAACTTATTAAGAAATTTCTCATTTTCGCAAAATGATGCGAATGTCCATTTTGAATCACCCTGTTCACTGTAATACAGTCAAAATAAAGTTTAAATTTTTTGGTTTCCGAGGTATACAAGTGTCTTCTTTTGAATGAACTTTTATATTTGCCAATTAGTGATAGTAAAAAAAATTAGTTTTGGCCGCCTTCTCGCGAAATGGTCCACATGTCCGTCCTAACGCTATTTGATGAAAAGAGGCTTAAACCTTTTATGCATATTAATGTAATGTAGTGAACCGTTATCATTATCGAAAATGCTCCATACAAGTCGGATATTTTTTGTCGAATAGCAGTATTTATCTTTAAACGTTTTAATGTATTTATTCTCCTGAAAGTTATTATATATTACCAATTTTCAACATGGTCTCAAGATCACTTGAAAAGCTCTTAACAAGTTCATCGATTTTCACATACGTACATGTTACGTACTTAATAATCACTTTTGACCAGACATTTTCAAATGCACATACCAACACGACTCACTTCGAACTACATAGATGAAGTGAAAACTTAATGTAAATATCTGGGCGAACGTTATATGTGTTTGTGTGGGTGTGCGTACTCTTCTCAATGTACTTAAGTAAACTTGATTTATGTAATTCAGTCTGGTAACTGTAATCAAATGCAAATGAAATCAATGGAAATAGTTTGATAAAAGCTCGTTCCTTTTGTTGTAAATAACTTCGAAATATCAATAGTTTTATATGCAGAATGTTAAATGCAGACGAGTATGCATAATTGTGTATGTGTGTTTTAGAGTAAAACGTTTTAATATTCGTATCATAAATCAAGCACGCATCCCGGTAGTCCTTGTATGTATATACTTGTGGACTAGTCATATGCTCAATGAAAAGACAAAGAATCGTTAGCTTCAATAATATTTGCCCGTATATGCTATAATATATTGCTTGTTAATGACGTTGTGAAACACGCTTATAGGGATTACAGCAGCTTTCAAGTTAATCTTGATCAATTAAAATATTTGCAATATTGTTAGGCTGTTTTAAATTGCTCATGTATTTATATATTTCATAAAATCAACATTATTGCTTTTATAATTCGCAAGAACAAATAAGAATTTCCACACCTTCATGTAAGTGGTATCATTAAAACTTGACTCTAAAACCTTCTAGGAAAACACCAATATTAGGTGCATAAGTAAAGGATATATAAAATTTATGTTAGCAAAACTTTTGTAACTGGCTGTCAATTTGTGTATGCTTAGTTTGGGTATTGGCATTTCACAATGAATTAACTGACGGTTGAGTAGAGTTTCCAAATTGTGTCATGGAGATTTATGGGCCCGAGAAATGATTGGTTCGTACTTCTTTAAAAATGAATGAATAAACATGCTGCACATCTGTAGTTTCGACAAGATGGCGCAACATGTCACACAGCTCCTGCCACCGTTGATTTATAGAAGGAAACGTTTGTTAGCCGCATAGTTTCACGTTTCGGACACTTAAATTTGCCTCCAAGATCGTACGATTTGACGGTGCTAGACGATATTCTGTGAAGAACTGTGAAGCCGGTAGCCTACTCCGAAAATTCCCAAGCGATTGATCACTTGTATACAATGTTCAGCGCGTTGTTGCTGACTTTCGGCAACATATGTTGGAAAAAATCAACGAAAATTAAACTTCCAAATCGGGCCGGCCACGGCAGAAGATTATCTTTCAAATCAAGTATATTTATTGTAAATATAAAACATCAAAGATGCAGTTGTTGTTATATTTGAAAATTCAAAACCTCTATAGAAATACCTTTATGTCTCTTGGCTATTGAAGCTACTGAATGGTCTAATTTACCAATTTCCAAATTATACGATAACGATATTTAAGCTCAAATATAATATTGCTGCAATGTTTTCCTGTTCAAACGTTTAACCGATTAGTTATCCGCACAACTATCCTAAAAATTGCTATATTCGATTAACAATTAAATAGGATAATATTGTCGATTTAAAAATTGAAAAAGCACAAATAATTTTGAAAAATTCGGACCAATTTTGTATGTCTTCATATAAAAAAGACATATAAGATGCTTAGTGAAGATTCCACTACCATACGCAAGCATAAGGTAATTATTGAATTTAAATTAACAATATTGTGATATATAACATTTATGTAGATATTAAGCTTAATCAGAGACCTGTTGAAGTCTAACGTACACTTATATTTATAAACTTGTGAGTGTATATTTCGATATATAATTTAATGAAATTAAAAAAGAAACTAAGAAATTTCGATATAAGCTATTTTGGAGAGTGCCATTATATATTTAAATACACATCGCTTATATACCACAAAATCAGCATTTTGTTCACTTAGAATTATAATGATTTATGAAAGCAAGAATAATGGATTTGCAAAAATTTTTTATTCAAGTCAATACATTTTCAATTCTTATTAACTAAAGGCAATTAAATGTAATTAATTTAAATACTTCAAAAAGTATAACTTTGATTACACTCAATGGGAAATATAATACATTGATATTAATAGGTTTGTTTTGGACATTAATTATCTACTTGATAAGAAGCAGTCAAAAAAAAAGTCGACTGTGACAACAGAATTAGTTATTCAAATAAAACATTCAAAGGGAAGGATAATATATATTTTAATAATGTTAAAGTATGCCCTGCAAACGATGATGTTTCGTAAGAAAATATTACAAAAACATGAAATATGGGTTCGTCAAGGTCAACGACAATAAAATAAGTGATGAGATAGATTTATCACAATTAAGTGTGAAAAATATGCAGGAAACAAAACCAATCAACAATCCCTAAATATATTTTCAATCTTGAGAGTTGAATATATAAAAAGAAAACAATCAATCTACAATCCAAAGATTGAAGTAATAATAAGTTCCTCATATTTTATTTATTTATTTATTTATTTATTTATTTATTTGTCTATGGATAATGATCCTTACAGACAGTTAAATTGTATACATAAATTTTTTAAACATTAGTATAAAACATAAAATAATAATAATATCTACAAAAGTTTAGTACATTATGAGTTTAGATAAATTAATATTTTATTTTTTATTGTACTGTGGCTTGAAGAAAAATCAATAAAATTATAAAATTTGTTGAACTCGTGGCACATCCTTCTCAAAGGATCACCATTGGCATAATTTGCTCTGAAAAATTTAACTGATAGTGGACAAAAATAACGTGAAGGACGTTGTGGGACATTAAAAGTTATATCGTTGATTAAAAAACCAGAGCTTACATCGCCAATAATTATGTTGAAAATAAACGATATGTTCAGCACAGTTCTACGACTTTTTAGAGTTGGCAGCTTGATAAGGGAAAGTCTAGCGGAATATGATGGTAAATTCATTGGGTTAAAGTTTAACCCACGAAGACAAAAAATAAGAAACTGTTTTTGTACAGATTCGATAGCGTCAGAATGTGTTTTATATATAGGGTCCCATATTACCGATCCGTACTCCAACACAGGCCTTACAAGTGATGTATATAGGCTTTTTGTAACATACGGATCATTAAACTCTTTAGCCCAGCGTTTTACAAAACCAAGTACACCTCTAGCTTTATTTATTGCCATTGTTATATGAGCAATGAAATTAAGTTCAGAATCAAGCAGGATTCCGAGATCCAAGATATTATCGACCAAGTCCAATTGATAGTTTTCAAAAACATAGCATGCAGGAATCGGACGTCTTCTAACAAAACGCATGTATTTACATTTTTTCAAATTAAGTTCCATACGATTTGTTTTGCACCAAGAGTAAAATGAATTTAAATCTTCTTGGAGATGTTTCTGTTCAGATATTTGACTATAACTCAGAAAAATTTTCACGTCGTCAGCATACATCAAAATATTGGATGAACGAATTACATCAGGTAAGTCATTAATAAACAATGTAAATAGAAGTGGTCCAAGGTGACTTCCCTGTGGTACACCAGATAAAACATCAATGCTTCTGGAATATATATTTTTAAAACAAACGGTTTGTTTTCTATCACTCAGGTATGAATATATCCATTTTATACTAAGATCCGTAAAGCCAAGCAAATGCAGTTTAATTTTCAGAAGCATATGGTTGACTTTATCGAAGGCTTTGCTAAAATCAGTGTAGATCACATCGGTTTGTTGTTGTTGAAAAAATCCACGATATATTTCGGTTGTAAGGTGCAGCAGATTCGTTGTAGTAGAGCACCTTTTTTGAAAACCATGCTGACATGGTGATATCAAATTTGATACTTGATAACTTAAGTGATCGGTGACAATTTTTTCAAATAGTTTGGGAATAACACTCAGTTTTGCAATACCACGATAGTTGGCTATATCAGATTTATTTCCTGATTTAAACAATGGAATTACAAAGGAATTCTTCCATACATAAGGAAAATGACCAGATTTTATTGACGCATTGAATAAAAGTGCTAATGGCACAGCAATACTGTCAGCACAGTTTATCAAAATGTTGCTAGGAATTTTATCTGGACCAAAGTTGAAAGAAAATTTAAGGCGTTTTAATTCCATGCGGATTGTTGATATATCAATAAATTGAATAGAGGTTGATTGGTTGGCTGTTATCCTGACTGGATAGTTAAACGAATTGTCGTAGGTAGCATCCGAATAAGTTGTCGAGAAAAAATCGGCAAATAAATTGCTTATAATGGCGTCATCACAGGATTCCATTTGTTGAAACTTCATACAAGAAGGAAAGCCAGTTATTTTTCGCTTGGAATTGACAAATTTGAAAAATGACTTTGGATTACGTTTAAAATTATATTTCATTCTGTTTATATAGCTATCATAGCATGTGTTATTAAGCGAAATGTATCCAGAGCGGCTAATCGAATACCTTAGATAGTCTGCAGGGGAACCAGACTGTTTAAATTTTTTAAAGCACTTATTTTTCTTATTTTTGGCACGAGTCAAAAGTTTATTATTCCAGGGTGGACCAGTTGTTTTCTTAGGTTTTATTTTTGGAACACACAAATCTATAAAGGAGTAAATCTTATTATAGAAGGCTTTAGTCATCTGGTCGACATCAGTATGGCACGATAAAATATTGCCCCAATTTGTGTCAGCGAACAGCTCATTTAACGGCGCCGTGTTGCAATCCCATATACCGTAACCCCATATTGGCTTTATAGCACTTTTTCCTATGCTATAAACCCATAATTTGGGTTTGGGGTTATCGCACAAAATAAAATGCAATAAAGCCAATATGGGGTTATAGCACAAATTTTAAATTTTAAATATGGTATTATCTCACTTATTTGAAGGGAATAAACTCATATTGTATTATTAGACATTTGTATACAAATGAAACCAAATGATTTTGTAGGGTGTACGAATTAGCCCCCACGAACAGTTATAAATTAAAAATTTTATTTAATTTCTTTGTTTTCTTACGCCATATTTTCGTAAATCTCCGTTACAAAATATTACTTGATTAAGTTCGACATTATAGCTATAGTACTTGTCAGCGTTCGGAGAATATGCCAGCCATAAGAGTAATTCTGTTATTTTTTTTTTCGTGAGTTTTTGTGAAAGGTATCCATCGTATGAGTTGAAGGATTTGCGACTCGCTGATTCCATTAACAAAAGCAAAAGCACAAGCTATTAGTTGCGCTTTATAAGTTCTTTTTCCGAAAAAAGAATCAATTATAAATCCGGGAACATTAGAAAAATTTATAATATCGCTTTTATTTAGTAAGATCTTCCTTGCGTTTAAACGATTACTCTCCATTCTTTTAAAATTTTCCATATTTATTTTTAAGCAGCATACGCAAAACTGTTTTTAATATTCGCTTTTTATGTGATAACATAGTTATTAGGCAATTCAATGCAAAACAGGTTTAACAGTTAGTTCACTCTCTATTATTGATTGCAAAAAAAAAACCCAGCAGAAAATTCAGTATGCCATGAAAAAATAGTTGTAAGGGATTGATTTCGATTATTTTCAAAATATATGAAAAGTTTAAATCACTTATATTCCGCATTTCGTAAAAGGGGAAACCATAATTTTGCAAAAAAATATTATAATAGAAGGGAATTTTCCCTTGTACGAAAAGTTAAAATCAGTCATACTATGTTATTTCTATAAAAAGGAAACCAAATTATTTTGTCTTTTACAAAAACATAACAAAATATATTTATTCAACAAAGAGTATAATATTCAACGAATTAAATTAAACTCAATACAAAATTCACCAACAAATAATCAACAAAGAAAGAATTATACGTTTAACAAAATATAACTACGGCATCAATAATAACGGAGCGACAAACTGGGCACAATGGTTTAATTTTCTTTACTTCAGCATCTTCCTTCATGGTATCGTAACAGGTTTTACAAACTTTAAAATGTTTACATGGCTGAAACATAAGTTGACGTTCCCTATCACAACATATAAAACATTGCAAATAATTTTGGTACAGTGCTTCGGTCTCAATTTGTTCATCTGCATCTGATTCATCATCATTACTGTCAATTGTGTTAATGAAATCGGCTTCTAGCTTGCAGTTTTTAATATTCGAAAACCGAGCGAGAGCTGTTTGAAATGATATTTTATTTTCTTTTAATAAGTCATATGTTTTTTTTAAAAATGTATCCCTATTTTCAATAGTTAATTTTTTTTTCGTATACAATGATGTACATCCAGAAATAGATTTTAAAAAATCACATGACTTAGCGGCATCAATTTCACATAAAGCATCGACAAATTTATAAAAATTTCCATGTTTTCTAAGTTTCATATTGAGTTGGCTATGAAAATTTTCTGCACCATTGCTTGTTCTATACGGCTCCTTATAAACCGAAAAATTTGCCACTTTTTCCTTAAAAAAATAAATAATAATGTGTATAAATAATTATTCGGTAAACAAAGAGGGAATCATACCTTTTTAAGCCAATAAAATTCATAATATTTAAAAAACTGTTGAAATTTTTTTCCACATTCATCATTTGTTATATCAGTCTGTAAGCATTGGTATGTTGCTTCTATATCACTTGCCTTTAACAATGGAAGGTATAAAAACTTATTAAAAAAGTTTTTAGCGTTTTTATAACGATTTAGATGCTGTATAAAGCCAGTTATTTTTGATGCCTTTCTCCGTAATGCATTGGTGTAATGGAACCAACAACCAACCATTTTCACCGTAGGATATATTATTTTATTAGCATTACGTAATGCATTTTCATAATCGGTTATAATGGTTGTTGGTCGCAAATCAAAGACATTAGATTTTATATATTGAAACATATGTAAATACGCTTCTTCTGTTTTATTAGACATCAACGCATAAATAAATGGAAACACCTGAAAAGAAGAATAAATGAAATTATTTTTAACAAAGTACATATAAATACGTATATCTAGTACTTACATGATCTGCGTGAATGAAATGAATTATCAATAATTGCTTAAGAGTTTTCGATCTTGGTAGAACGTTGAAGGTTGCATCCATTATATAATTTCGTGGCTCAGATGAGCTCAGTGATTGTATACTTTTTGATATTGTCGGTGATACGAATAAGGTATATGAGAAGTCATTTGTTATCACAGAATCCAAATAAAACGATTTGTCTTTCTCATACCTCGACATACCAAATTCTTTCAAAATTTCTTCGTTTTTAAAGTTGTCAATAATATCAACTACATCATTTGGATTTTTCGGCATCTTATCTTGTCTTATTTTGAACAATTGCCTACGCATATTTCCGTAATTAATGGTATGAGCCGCGTCTTTGAATTTTTTGCATTGCTCGTCAAAAATCTCACGAACGTTTGATCTTTTTAGTGGAGCTTTACGAACTTCACATTTCACTGAATTCATAATTTTCAATTTTGTAATTATTTCGATTTGAGATCCATGATTATGCACTTTATTTTTACCACATCGACGGCAATACATTGTGCCGTTAAAATCAATCGCGACTCCAACGTTACAATTTTTATTGTAGCAGTAATAATATGCTGTATTCATTTTTTTATATTTAAATGCAAAAATTTGTTCTTGTGCTTCTATATATAATAAATTACTGTTTGTCCGAAATCCAGGGATAAATTTAAATTCAAATATTTCTTCTTCCATTTCTAATGTTATTCATCTATTAATATTAGTTTCTTTTAAACACTTCTAGCACACGTTGGACACTGAACTAATTGATTGCAAAATGCGATAAAACACTGCATGCTGATATAAACTAATAAGAAATAGATGAGTGTACATATATACAAATGTAACTGTAAATTTGATAAACAATTTGATAATATATTACATTAGAGTTAGAAGAGCACAACAGGACGTTCATAACAACAAGTTCAATTTATAATATATTTATTCCATAAAAAGAAATTCACAATAGGTTTATTTTGTAAAAGGAACAATATTTTGTTTTAAATAGTTTTTGTTGTTTATGTACAGTTATGTACAAAACATATTATTATTCCTAACAAATGAATATGGAACATAATTCATAAGATAATGCATGTGATACAAAATTTTTTAATTATGAGGTTATCGCACAGAAAAAAGTGCAATAAAGCCAATATGGGGTTATAGCATAAATTTTAAATTTTTAATATGGTACTATCGCACTTATTTGAAGGAAATAAACCCATATGGGACTATAACACATCGCTGGTGTTATAAAGCCAATATGGGGTTATGGTATATGGGATTGCAACACGGCGCCCATTTAACATATTGTAGTTAGTATGTTTGAACGAGTAGACAATTTCATTTCTGCAAAACGAGGGCCTAACTGATTTTGATAGAATTGAAACCACTACTTCTATTGAGGGATGGTAACAGTCTTCAGGAGTTGTAATGGGGGATGAGCGCCTAATGAAACACTCAGCCACATCATTGACGAATATTAAGTCTAATAACCTATTGTAGTTATTGAAAATTCCATTTATTTGGTATAGGTTAAGGTCATATAAGATGTTGAAAAATTCGGCATGATTCGAATTCTGCTTCGTTTGAATAAAATATTTATCTTCAGGCAGATATGCCCAGGCAATGGAAGGTAAGTTAAAATCACCAAAAACAAAGACAGAGTCACCAGCAAAAGCGGAACGAGCGATTAATCCTATAGCTTCGGCATGCATAGTATATAAAATTTGCGGGGAAGATGGTGGAATATAAGAACAGGTAACATATACTCTTTTATGATTAAGTTTTATTACTACAGATATAAATTCTATATCAAGCGAAGAATCAATGATGACGACCTCAGAAGAAAAATCAGAAGAAACTGCAATAAGAACACCACCACCAGTACTTCTGTTACCACGATCACGGCGAAATATATTGAAGTTGTTACAAAGTATTTCGGTATTTAAAAAATTGTCATTGAGCCATGTTTCTGTGAACACCAAGACATCATGATCAATGTTGAAGCTTTCCATATATAGAGTTGATAGTTTAGTTCTCAAGCCACGGACATTTTGGTAAACAATAGAAATATAATCAGTAGTTGCATTTAGTTTTTTGGAGCGTTAGATTGACGTTGTGGCAGCACTTCAATATTTTGTGATCTACTTCTATACACATATTCCCGAACAAGAGTATTATTTGGCCAGAAATTCGGATCAAGTATAGTATCATAAAGATCTACAGAAACCGTAATTTTGAAAGATGATATAGATCTGGGTTGAGAAAAATTGAATTTATGAATTGAGATGGCTGCATGGTTGCCAATTTTACTTTTTACGTAAGATTCAACTGAACCCGAAGTAGTATCGCTTGCCAAACGAGAAACGAAAATTGTTTTTCTTGGAGGTACTGCTCGTAGCGAACTATAAGCTCCTACCTCCGAATGTGATTGTAGCGGATCAATAGTAGTATGATTAATTTCGGTGACAGCTTCAGCATAACTTTGCTGTGAATTAGCGATATTTAATTCTGTGTTTATTGAAGGGCATGTATTTAAACCAGTTCCTAAAGATGATGTAGGTTTGCACGAAACAGCCGGAGGATCATCACATTTTTCTTTGTTGTTGATTCTAGGTGACTTACGACGTTTTTTTTTGTGGAGGAGACTTCAGATTATCTAACGATTTAAAATCGTCAAACAATTTACCATAAGCGGAAATACGTTCGTTTAACTTAGAAGCTTCATCCTGTAATTCCAGAAACTTCGATTTCGTATTTTGGAAGAAACGATAATAGTCGACTCCTATTTTCCTGCAGCTTTCACAACACCAATGTAGTCCATTAATCTTGGATAAAGCTTCTGCTACTAACCCAGAGATACCACAGCATTTATAATGACAACATTCATGGCAAAGCCAACAGACAATCATTCTGTCATCTTCGCTTGATATGGTACAATTTTTTGCTAAACAGGCCATATCAATAAATATTACTTTAAACGTTAAAAATAAAAATAGGAGCAGTTCAAATTTTTTAGTTTTTTTTTTTTTTTAGTTAATTTATGTTTGCTGGTATATGAATTTATTGCTGGTTATTGTTGTTATTGATTAATAATTATAAGTATTATGTTAGTTGTTGCTTTGAATTTGCGGAATTTTTTGCTTTCTTCTTGGTTAAGGGTTTTTGTTGGATATTTCGTTAATTTTTGTAATTTGCACAAAAGATGATTATTATTGTTGTTTAATGTTAAAATTTTAAATTACATATATGTATATAATCATTGGTTGTTGTTATTATTGTTGAGAAAAATGTATGCAGTATATTATTCAGCAAAGAAAACAAAAGCAGAAAAGAGACACTTTAAAGATTTAATTGTTAGTGTTATTGTTTGTATGTTAAATATTCGAGTATGCTGGTATGAATGTATGTCAATATAAAAACGTATGAAATGTGAGGACTAGAATAAATTACTTTTATAGCATAAAGTCGTTGTTTTTTATATTTTATTTTAAGTATTTTTTTTTTTTTTAGCACAATTCAAAAACAAAAATAAACGCACGACAAAAGTTCAATTATTTACATTCGAATTTATTTGTTAACAGTTTTAAGTCAGGATTGAAGGATTATACAGAGCACAGAAAAACACGTCTTTTAAATTATGTTCAAGACGTAAAATAATGTTTGAAAGTGACAAAGACAACCACTTATACAATTAATTTTTTTATTATATATTAAACAATATAACTAATCGGTTTCAATATATATCTGAGATTCTTTTAGGCTTTAGTTTCATATTAATCCAGATTATGCTTAAATATCTCAAGTATTCTCTGTTTTGTATACTTTTTGCTTCTCCTCTACCAGGGTATACAATTATTCGCAATTAATTAATCGAAGTTTTGCTTTGACCGATTGATAAAAAATTAAATGACTATAAGATTTTTTATTAATTATTATTTATATTAATTGTTATTAAAAAGACTATACTGTTATCAGATGCTTTTGTTAAGAATGTTTAGGAATTATTTGTCCTACATATTTAAGAAGTTGGAATAAGTCACTGTCAATAGTTGAAAATGTGCGATTTCTCAGTCTTTTGCTAGTTTTTTCTATTCGTCTATTTTTGTTAATGATAAATTTTTATGTTAAAACTCTACCAAAAAACCAAAATTTTGATCGACTTAGCGAACAAAATCAAATTATTTAACTGTTTATTTCAAATAAGTCGAACAGTTAATAGGGTAGTATTTAAACAGTTAACGCATTGACTAAAGGCTTCATCAGTTTTTACTTTCTGTTACTGTTCTGTGCTGCGAAGTTCTGTAGAAAATATTTTGTAATTACTTGTTCTGTTAATGGAATCAGCTGTCACTTAACGTTGAATTCTATTTTCTACAGATTTGTCCGCAACAGAACAGAACGAAAAAAGAACAATAAACCACACGTACAGATTTTCAATTGAACAGAATCAGAACAGCTGATTCAGAACAGAACAGCACATACAAACTAATTCTGCCTTAACCTGTCGTTACATTATCTTGCATTTAAGCATGTATGTTTCGATATAATTTATAACTTTCAATTAAGTTTTTCAATACAATTCAAACTAAGATAAAAAAATATGTTTAAAATATGACTCAACACGGTTCAACGCAGCCGAGTTGAAATAATGTTAATGCTTAAATGCATTAACGATACACACTTCAAATGGATGTTTAATGCAGGCATTAAAAGGTTTAAATACATCTTTCGACTATAACACGATATGCTAAACAAGAACAATAAAAAAACAACTAATAAATAAATTTAATAAAGCTACTGGTCTACTTATTGGATCACTCCATTTACTCATGCATTCAATCATCCATCCATTCAATCAGTTATGCATCGGCAAAGTCTTCTTCCTGACGCCCACAACCTCACAACTACCTGCAAATGTCCTTCATATGCACTCGTATTCAAACCTCACATTCGAACTTTTGTACTATTTTTATGCAAACTTGTTCAAAGTTAGGCACTCAACCTGCATAAAGCCAACTCAACTAAATAAACTCAAATACTTACCTCACTGGCCAATTGATTTGCCTCGAACTGGTAGCCATTACCCCTAAACATGGCACGGATATACGCACACATACAAGCACGTTTATGCACAAAACAGAGTATGCGAACAAAACAAATTTCCTACTATTTATGTGATGTTTGTAAATAAACCCGTATATTGGTCAAGTCTAACAATTTCAAAGTTAAAGCAATGGAGAACATGAAGAGGCCAGTCTAGAAAAATCATACACATTGAATATTAAATTGAAATGTTGAATCTCATACTACTGAAATGAAATCGAAAGCTCTAAGCCACCTCATTAATTTTTAGTGTAAGGGAAATCGCACTGATTTCGTTTTTATTTTGTTCTCTGAATTTATAATTAATCATACAATACAAGCCAACTTTGCGGTGCAGAGAATATGCAATATTCATTAAATCCATAGTCAGATTTTTTTTTTTACTTCTGGCGTTCATCTTAAGTATTAAGCTTAACTGTCTTTAGACACTTATAAGTAAAAGAATTGAATGAATTGTATTTTGTTATTATTTGCGAAAGCAGCAAAAAATCGAATAATTAGATGGTCAAAACTTTCCGAAAATATCTTCGTACTCTTTTTATACTATTACTAAACACTCTTTGTGAATTTATTCATGTCAATTCAATTGTTCATGTGTCCTTTAATGAACAGGTTGCAAATAAAACGACTGGTGCAAAAGAGCTATTGTCTTTGGTATCCAATAAATGTAATTAAAAATAAATATCTCTTACAAGCGTTATACGCACAAATGGATATCACTTATATGTCTCTCTATTCAGAAGGATCCAGAATATATATTCTTCAGAAGTTGCATATTAATATGTATTGCATAAATTACATTAGGAATGGCAAATCTGTGAAGGATATAGAAATACCATAGAAGACAACACAAAATATAAATTAAAACTATTGATTCTGTAAACTATTATTTGAAACTAGAAATTGATCGAAGTGTAACTGCACACTAAAAATTTGCTAAACGAGTGCGGCATGAAAGCATCGACAACGTTTCTTTTCGGAAGTGTATTGTCATGAACATAAAAATTTTAAAGTTTTCTATTTTTGGCTTAATGTATCTCTTTGCTCATGTTGAATCCGTTTTGAGCCAGTTCAGCTCTTATTTGCTCTTTTACTTATTTCTACGATGAAGCAATTTTCTTTAATGCGGATTTTCATTAGGGGTCGAATGATTCCGATCAAAACTCACTGTTGTTATCTTTTTCTTTTCTTGGGAAGTGTTGCGAATCCAAGAAGCTGATTATATTCCCATTTGCCACTTTGCTAAATGAAAAAGATTTCGGATGTGAGACAACTAACCAAGAAACTATAAAATAGACAAAGATATTATTATGAGATTCCTTTATATCAAACAAAAATCTTGCTGGATGAAATTTATTTCAACTGAGCAAACAAATTGTGGCAAACTTTTCAATGAAATTCTTGTCAAAAGTACAACGTAAATATGTATGTATGTATGTAAAATACTGTCGCCCATGTTCTGCAAAATATATGTATATCGGTTAAAACTGGCGACTGTGATCTGAATATACCAAAAGAGTATTCTGACAAAGAAAAACGGAAGAAATTTGGCGTTTTGAGACTGCTAGGGTATACTGAAGGGAAGCGGTATTTTATTTCAACTGAAGAAAATTTTAAATTATGTAAGTTTATTATCCCATATTCATAATATACAAAATAAGTTTGAAATGTATCTCATCCAGAATTTTTCATAGAAAATTTTTTCAAAGTAGATTTCAAATACATATTGTTTTTTTTTGGAATATCGAGGAATATATTTTCTTTAAACTTATTGAAAATTTAAAATTTTTTTTTAAGATATCAATAAAAAATGTACGATTGATTAAGAATGTATTTGTCGATTGTCTGTCTCAATTGTATAGTTATGAATTTGATATGCTTGTAACTTTTTTGAAGGAACGATGTTTTGCTGTAATAAAGTATACATTTTCAATGCTACAACACATCTACGTAAAGTACCAAAGTACCAACAATATCACACGGTTTTCAGAAAATTCTCAAATGCGTTTTGAGTTCTTAATATGGTTGGATTTTTGACATTGGTGCGTTTATTAGAATATACCTACAGCTTTTTTAAAGTACATTTAGCAATCTGGAATGCTGCAGCCATTTTAATTGAAAGTTTATGTGTTTGTTTACACTTTGCGTTATTAAAGCGTTTTGTTTGTTTAAACTGTATGTTGGTAAGAACTTTCGATTAGGAAGGATATGTTGTACACAAAGCTTTTAATACATAATCTTCATATAAAAACAACTAAAATTCGTATACTCCTTAAATTAATTTCTTCTCAACTTATTCAGGTATATAACGGAAATCGATTTCGTAGTCAACATTTTTTGAAATAGATAAATTTTGATTTTACTTTACACATTGACATGTCAGCTGAAATACATTACATCTGTTGAAACACTTTTTATATTGACGAACAGAAAAAACATCGTAGACATCACAACTGGCACAGTTGTCACTTGAAATTATCTGTTGTACTGACTGCAGAGTATTAGTGTATTAAAATAATTGCTTTCGATTATACATATGTACATATGTATGTATGTACTCGGAAATAAGGAACTTACATATTATTGAATTTTTAATAATATTATTTTGCAAATAACCACACATTTATACAAACTCTAAATAGATTAAATCAATTGTAATTTTTTCGATATATAATTTCGGAGTTTTTCAAAGAAAAACACTTCCTTCGAGTTTTGTTAGTTTTGACCCGGTTTATGGTGATCGACGTAGTTTTTCAATATTGAAAGCCTATGAGTTTGACGAATCGATCAGTGAAGCAGCTGAAAATGCTTATGTTTGATATACACACACATACATATCAACATAGTGACGTGCTTTCAGAATTATTAGGGAAGCTTCCTAGAACATCAAAACGGACATATCTGATATCTTATCCATTTTCAATTTTCCTACAAATAAGTTAAAAATGTAATTACTTCTGTATACAGCAGAAGTACGACGGTGAATCCTGAATGGCTGCTGAGCATATCAGGAATTGGGAGGATGATAGTAATAAAAAATAATGCACTCACCAAGAAAAGCAGGTTTTGTTGTAGGCTAATAGCCTACAACCGATGTACAGAAGTTGATCCCATACATTGACAATCCTCGGATTTTGAAAACGGATTTAGAACTAAACTCTGTCGATACACACAACGGCGCTCTAAGAACACTGAGCAAACGAAAACCGCGGTGAAACGGCATGGCAAACCGTGGCTTAGAGTGGTACGCCTTCCATACAAAAATATTTGTGTGAGTCACACCTAAGGATTGTTGGCATACATTTTATAGCACTCCTTTTTTTAGAACAACTCTTATGTGGCTTATGCACGCAAACAAATCTTGAAAAGTGTTATAACGTTATAGCAAAAGAAACAGTGCCAGCATCAGGCATTGGATATATGCGTCAAGTCTACTACCCAATAAAAAAACTGGGTGGCAACAATATAAGGAACACCGCAACGATCAAAAACCGAAACGGTGTTTAACTCAATACTTCAGGCGAATAGCTAAGTCGATGACGTGAATTTTTTGTCGACAACGACTCAAAAACTTTCCAAGCCACTAATCTCATGATTCCAACTCGCTTAATACGGAATCACCATACAGTGGCCGAAATGAACAATATAGCGGCGCTTTAACGAAATTTCAAAGTTGAGAACACAGAAAACTCAAAAGTGACAGCTCATTTTGGCCCGTATCAGCTTTTGCCTAACGATTACAAAATACGCAAACGAGTACAAAATATGTATACGCAAAGCTGAAATAATATGTTAGAAGAAATTGCTATATATGGTCATCTCTAAACATATGTTTTACAATTTACGCAAATAATGGGGGTTGAAAATTGAACAAAAATTTCGTTTAGTTAAAAAATTGTGAAATAAATAATAAAAATAAGTGTTGAGTGATAATGAGACAATATTAAACTGTTTATAAACATTAAAAGAATATATCAAAAGTCCTAATTTGTGGCTGGCGGTCAATACCGTAAGAAATCAACATAAAAATGAGCCAAGATTCCCAAAGGATTGAAATTCTTGTAAATTAGTTTTGTTTTTAATTTTTATTAATTTTAGTGCTCAGAAAAGTAATTGTTAATGGTTTAAGAACTGTTAAATGTTTTTAAAATATAAATCGTCGCACTGATCATCACGTAATCAACCTGGATACATATATTAAATGGGACTATGGGAGGCGAAACAAGTGGTTAGTGCATGCTAATAGATGGCTAAGCCGCTAAAAAGGCATGCTCAGAGACGTAATGAGAACCTTAAACTATAAATTAAGCCGGGAATGAGAGTTTCATTGAAGTCACAGAAGATCGCATCAAAAAAATCAATTTGTAATCAGAGGTACGACTTAAATTGAACTGCTGCAACAAAATTGGAAATTCCACAGACTACGTATTATTTATTTTTAGCAAACGTTATGCTTACAATAGATCCTTTATAAAATTTACTTATATACAATTTACTATTCCATATGTTTCCGTACTAGGCTTGCGTTGACTTCAATGAGCAATTGCACAAAACTACTGATAATTTCCAACAGATCCGTGTGCCTATTCTACACCCTAATGTTACTGTAGCTTCATGTTTCCCAGTCCTTCTAAATATATTATTTTTTAACTGATAATTTGCTAAAGAAAAAGGTTATTGGAAACAAATCTGAAAGTAGCTGGAAAACATTAGAGTCGAAAATTGTTAAAGTAAATGCAATTGTGATGGTTTTAAGATTCAATATTTATACGTATAAAAAATATTGATAAACACCATGCAGTAATGTTCTTAAATTTATTTTACTCTCAATAAAAATTCAAGTTCTTTAAAATGTACTACTAAATTTTATATATTTATTAACAAATCTTATTGATATTGTGTAGGTTTCCACATTACCATAGAGGTACTACACTCAGTGCGTTGCCAATTTTTTTAAATGGCTGGCTTCCCCAATAGGGCTAAACCATTTTTTTCTCAACATGTTCCGGGACAAAAAGCAAAGCCATATATCATACATAAAAGCACACGAACTTAGAGTTTTACCCTATGTTCCGATACAAACATTCATATAAATTATTTTTCTGTCACTTTAATTAATTTAAAAACACACTTACATATTCTTCCTACCATTTTTATATTCACTTGATCACTGGTGGAATGGAGGAATAACTTCACCGCACTAATATCACTATTTTATATTATATACATCACACAAAATATACGTCGTATAATTCGGAAACAAATTCCTAATTCTCTATACCATTTGCATATCGTTGGCTCCTGAAAAATAAAAGTGTTTTAGATATTATTAAATTTATATATGTATAAGAAAAATTTACTTACATATTTTTGCTGCTACCACCACCGATTTTTTTGCTTTTGTGTGCTTTTTTGACATTTCACACAATTGGTAATTCGTGGACGATAGAGTAGATAATGTCACCCATAAATTACCAATTTCAAGCACTAAATCTTACGATAATTTAATTATTTTAAATTTTTCACCAATAATCCTGCCAAGAAATTTTAACTTTTTGTAAACAAAAATATGTCATTTTCTATCGACAAGAAAAGGAAAAGAGACAGCAATCAAAGAAATTTGCTGTCCCTCTCGCAACATCGGTCGAAAACATTACCACTACATACACAGTTGTCATGTCTAATTAGTTTATGGTTGAGAACTCAACGAACTTAATTTTTTTCTGGTTTGTCTTGTTCCTAATATTCGCACAGCTGTGAGCATTCAAACTTAACATACGTTTCAGCAAGTACGATAATAATTTTTGTGCTTTTTTCAAGTGTTGGCGCCCAAAAATTTAATATTTTATTATTTGTGTTTATATGGCAAAGTGTATTTGTATTTTGTATGATCTTTGTGATGAGCTAATAAGGCCTAGGTTGTTTTAATGAAAGCAGGTTTTATTTCATTTTTCCCAACGTTTCGCCAATTATTTGTTCACTTTATCAAGGATTGAGGAAATCTATTTTATTATTAAAAAACATTTATTTTCACACAAAGGATAAAAATGTACACTATTTCGTTCTCTGTTAAGGGTGTATCCTAGGATACACTCCTATCAAAACTTTCCTAGTGGTTGCAACATAATATTTGCTATTGCTTATGTTTTGGATTTAAAAAAAGATAATGTGTCCGTCCAAATTATACATTTCTTATTTCCGTTCCTGAAGAGTTTTATAGCTTAAAAAGTTGCCAGTAGTTCTGCAAGATATACTGAAGAAAACTTGGCATTATGCACCGTAACTGTGAAGCTGCTGTATTAGTCGTTGTTATCTTTGTTATGTTAGGCATAAATGCCTACGTCGGTTTGTCGATCATTCTTAAGGGTTTAGGACGTTGCGGAGGTAATTGAAGCATTTCGCAATTTTGTACAATTTTTCTTAGAGTATAATGAACATTTTCTTCCTCTTCCTTTTATTTAGCTGCAATACATTTTACACTATTTTCTTCCGCAGAAGTGAAAGTATTTGGTTCTCGAGGATGACGGAGCTGCCCCTGAATAGTTACTCAAATTTGGAACACTTCGGAAAAGATTTATTATATCTAACATAGCATTACTATTTTGACCTAATCGTTTGACTAGGTTGAATACGTCCACAAATGTAGTAAAATCAACTTCCTTGTGCATGGAGACTACACCGCACAGGTTGTTTTTACACTTTTAAGTAGAGAATTACCGAAAGAGGTAAACCCTAAGCAATACCAATTTATAAAGGGTAAGATCATGAGTGGTGGTAACCAACCCTTACTACCATTTTCCTATTACTCATAAAGTTTATAACACATCTAATTTTATCATATGCTTTTTCAAAAATAGAGTGACATGAGAGTTATATGTTTCCTAGAGACCGACTATCTGCAATTTGATGGTCTGTGTGAAGTAGAGTATCCGTTATAGAATTTCCTGTCTAGGCCTGGGGATATGCCCCTCGGTCAGAATTGATTCTAGTTCTTTATATGTTGTTCTTATTACTGTTTGTTTGGCTCCATCAGACGGCATATATTGTGAGGACTATGAATTGGTTTTTGCATGTCCTATACTTTGGCGAGAAGTTTTCAGGCCAGAATATAAAAAAGTACCAGCTATATCCTGTTGATTTGTCTTTATCCTTTGCTAGGAAATATATTTGATGTAAAGGATTGATGTTAGACCGAACTTCATCCGAAGTAGATCACGGACTTATGAAGGATGCCAACTTTATGGTTTAATTGTTTTTAGCAATTTTTATTTCACTTTTTTGTAAGACATTTGGTCTTTTATAGTTAATCATTTTGCTTTTTTAAGCTCATAAATAAAAAAAAATTTTGGGATCGATTTATCGCCGCTTCATCAGTAATTCTATATAAGATACCAGTTTCCTTACTAATATTCAAGGGTGCATTAAAATCCAAGTCGATTTTGCTAATCGTCGGTTTTGCAAATCGATATCGGTTTCATTTGGTGTCATAAAAACAAACCGTTTTGCCATTTTCGAATGCAAGTAAAACCGATATTCGAATCAGCTGTTTTATATTTGCTGAATTGTTTACTACTTTTAAAGCAACATTTTTGTTTGAAAATTTAATAAATTGTGGTGTTTGGGATAAAATGTTTATAAAACTTGTGTTTTTATATAAGAAAACTAATTATAGAAGATAATATAAGATGTAGGAGATAAATTAAATGATTTTGATGTTTGCATTTGTGAATTTGTGTAATGTTGTCGTTTTGTGAAAATATAAAGGGAATCTGTTAAGTATATGTATAAAAAAATGGTTGCTAATTTATATAAAGCAAAAACAAAGCAGTACTGTTCTTGCATATATGCTGTTAGGGGCTGATGGCACAGGAGAGAAGAAGGCATTTGCGAGCCTGCATCAGCTCGCTTAAACTGTCAGAGACAGTGGAAATACCTTCTGCTGCTTAAGCTTTAATAGTTTTAACAAATACGCTTTCTGTATGGCATTAGACACAACAAAATGCTGCCTTTCACGTTATGAGATCCCGCAGCTTCTTTTGATTTTTAGCTGAAAGGTTTTATCACACATTTTTTTATTATATCATATCTCTGGGTTGAAGTAGAGTATAAATTATTTTAGATCACGAATTCATGGTTATGGAGCGCTTTCTTCATCCATACTGGGTGCAACTTGTCTCAACTTTAACAAAAATCATAAAAAATTTAATAAAAATCATTTTTGTGTAATTTATTTACTTTGGCTTTCGTGCATTTTCAATGAAATCAACCAATTGAAAAACAAATTTAATAAAAACAGCTTTTTAATATATCTAATAACAAAACGCGAGCTGTAAGTTGATCGGATTATTTCCAATTAAAAACCGATACCATTGGTTTCTGTGACACCTAAAACGGACATTGATTCCAATTCGAACATAAAATAGATAATATCAGATGACACCAAAGTATTATTTTTGTCGGTTTCAAATCCGATTGCGATAAGATAGGTTTCTATGACACCCCTGATTATAATGGACTTACATCGGTACCTTTCCCAGTCAGCTGACTTTGTTCAAAGTCTAAATCTGTACTTCACGTTTGGTTCATAATACAGTGGAAGTAAAGAATTGATAATAGGGAAATGGTCTCTGTTAGGTGTTTTTAAATAAACCATTATGCTTGCATTGCAATATTGAGTGATCAAAATGTTAAATATGCACGAGTTGGTGAGCTAATAAGATTTGCAAAGTCATTAGGTAGGTGTTATTGTTATTTTATATGGCAGTACGCACAATGAAAAGACTTTTCTTCCTATAGAGCATAGTGTAACCCTAAATGAGATTCCCAAAGTCGGTTGCAGTGTATTATAAAAATAGAGTACATAAGAATATATACAGAGTATTAGAATATTCATTAGGCATTAAACACAATAACGACAACAGCCTACAGACTACAACTTGTCAAAAATAGAAACATATTCGTACATGATAATGATTATTTTTACTACTACAGGCAACACGGCTACTGGTTGTTGTCCATGCTGTTTTTGTGGTTGTAGTTAAATTAATCGAATTTTTATTTTGGTGACCGGCAATGAGTAGATGAAATGAGTAGAATTCAATTATTGTAAACTTGAAAATATGCTGTTTCATTATACAAAAAGAAACAACAAACTATATTTCCAAGCTAATGAAATGATTTCTTGTCATATACTGTGGACTATATATATATTTTATTGGAATAACACTATTTAAGAGTATTACGTATATGAAAGCGGCTACACTGGCGTATGAAGAGAATTCCACTACAAACAACAACACATGGTTATTGATTTGGTTGGTGTCATTTTAAAAATAATCAAGCTGCTGACTACGAGGCAACGATTGTAGCAAACGTCTTTTGTAGTAGGTGTTCGTGTAGCCTGCTGTCGTTATTGTGTTTAATGCTTTATAGGCACTAGTATTTACGTATTGCATTTTTTTTAAATATTTTTATCTAAAATTGTTTTCCGTTTTATTTTTTATTTAACTCTATTGTATGTTTTCTTACGCTAAATTTTATTTTTTATGCACCGACATGCCAAAACCTTATATGTCGGAGCAATTTACGATTTTTGTTGCGCTGCTTTTGTATGGTGAGAATAACTTGGAATTAAATTTCTGTGGCAAAAAGTACTGAAGCTTCTAGTGTTTTCTGTACTTTTCTGAATGCTTAGAAACTCATGAATATGTAAAATCTATATTTGAGTATAAATAGCATTTGATATTTTTTTTGCTCACCTTCTCAAGAGTTGAATTTCGTTCTTTTAAAAAAGTTTGAATTTTTTTGTTATTTACTGAATGATTGGAGCACAAAAACGTAAATTCTTTGTAATTTGTGAATTAATTTTGTCCGTGCAAATTTTGTTTTCGAGGCTGTGGGCACAATTAGGGCATATATGGTTTCACAAATTTTTTTTATAAGTCTACAACATAGATATTTTTTATATTGGAAAGGTAGAGGAATCTTTGCTTTAATTTTAGCAAGTTCATACCGCATTTCAAGTTCTGTTGATAGTGTTGAATATCTAAAGCCACTTTCCTCAATAATATTATTGATTTTTTCTAGTTTTATGACATTTTTATCTAGCTTCTGTAAAATTTCTGGGATTCCTCTTAAGTCGTTTAATTATATTATACCCTTTGGCGTAGTTTAATAAGTTGCGCCATAAAACTGATATATTAATACCCGAATGGAACATAAACTGTCCACTTCATAATTTTTTGCAATTTGATACTTGACCCTCGCACATTTATTCTCTAACTTTTTTAATTAGGAATTGTGATACAATAGCCATGGTATTACTTTCTTCGCTAAGCGATATATAAACCTATTTCAGATCAGTTGATGTTGGTAATGATGTCGGATGATTGATATTCATTTAATGGCATTCGCCATTGTCCTCCTTTCATTCAAATGAATAAATTCAAAGTTATGTCTGCACCTCATGCGAAGGACTTCTTAACGCATAATTGCGTCAGTTTTTAAATAACTAAAGAGTTTTTTTCCTCATGGTTCATTTTATGTGACCTTCTCCGAGAAAAGGGTAGGTCCCTGTGTGTCAAAAAACTGGTTTGGACTTCTGTGGATTCTGGTACCTAAAAGGGTGTAGAATAAGAAGAAATGAGTTTCGAAAAACTTCATTTTCACATACTAGGTCCCCTTTGTCGGAGAGGGGCACATATTCAACGGAGCAATTTAAATAATTTTCTAGAACACGCACCGTAGAAAGGTCTAAAAAACAGCAACGTTTCTTGACATATCTGAACATTTTGTATCATAAAATTGAGTACACAGCACACCTTTCTTGTGTGTAAATAGTTCTGATTAAAATAAAATTTTCCTTGAGTGAACATAAATTTTTTTTTTAACGAAATTGGTTCATTAGGTTTTTTAAAACTAATTTATTTAATACGTACCAAAAGATCATTGAAAGATTTGACTAAAAAAAATCCCTTCGTTATTATGATTTAAATGAGGGCTGATAAATTCACATTTTATTAAACAAAATAAAAAATTAAAGAACAAGCAAATTATTACATGTTACTCCTTATACATAAATGAATGAAAAGCAGATATTACATTGAAATCTTATCAACATATATAAAATGAAAATATTATATTAAAGTATTTTGAACACAGGCAGCGTTAATATCAAGGGAATAATTAAGCTCAAAGAAGGAAAGTATGAAAGAACAAGCATGAAAACAAAATGATTCTTAAATTCTAATGTCCGATTAGTATTTAAAATATCAAAGTTGCTGTGTGAGATAGATCATTATGTAAATGCACAGAGAAGGTTGAGTGGATTTGAATGAAAATTGAGCCCAGGTACTTTATAAAATACATATATGTATGTATTAATATATAGCAGACTATTCATTACGGACTCCGAGCTGTATGCGGATAAAGTCGCGGACAGATGTTAGTTTAAATATAAATCCGACAAGAACGAATGTATTTATTTTCATGTGTAATTCTATGACATTTAACACACAAAAATAATGTCCAAGAATAAGCCATGAACAAATTAAAACCAAAAATAAGGAATAAGGAAATAAGCTATTTGAAATGACAGAAGGAACGAATGTACACATGGTATGTTTTAACATAAACTGACGACAAAACATTTAGAAAGTGTGTATAACAGCAAAATAATAAAATGTTCTTCTACAAGTTTTGCGTTTAAATATTTTTCTCACATGGGTGTATGTGTGTGTGTGTAGAAAGTTTTAGTAAGAAGTACTTTACAGATTTTTTTTACGAAACCACAGTTGGGGACCGCTTGTATGTTATGAATTCCTTAAATATTTCTTCTTTTCTGTTTTAATAATATATAAATAAATTACGTAATATCATCTCATAAATATCTACGATGTATCCTTCTTTGAGGCGATACTAAGCTTGTGTCACCATAAACTAAAGAATCATTTCCGGGCGATAAACTGCCAACACTCTCTGGAGTACCACGGATGCCTGCAATGAAATATAACAAGAAAAATATAAATAAATAAATGACACACATATATAAACATATAAAACAAACAAATAAGCTAGAAAAAATAACATAAATTAAAAAGAATTTGGTCAAACAGAGATTAACCAACATACCGCATTTTAGGAAGTACGGACAATAAAATTTGTTTTTCTTTTACCTGCTTCTAGTATGTAAATTAAATTCCATTAGGGAGTGCCACGGACGGCAATTCCATTCCAAATGATTGTTAAAATATAATACTATAATGATATTTGCTTGTTTAACAGATGTTCAAATTACATATATGTATATCTTGATATCTTGCGTTTTCGCATATTCTCGTGTGAATGTATGCGTAGGACTTACGGGAACTTAATCTATGTATAGGCGTTTGTCATACTTATATTATACGTAAAGTATGGCTGAAAATTGTTGTCGTACGAAAAGAGACACCGTCAGTACATTGTAAGAGAATTAGATATCTGACGATCGTTTTACCAGACCAAATATGGGCATATTGCATTAAAAATATGACGCATTGCGTGTAGCAGTAACCAGTAAAATTTTTCTAATGCTGGATAGTGTTTCGGAATATCGGTAAATCCCATTTAAATAACACTTTGAGGCTTCTGGACAAAGCAATTACAGAGCTGGGCAAAAATAATACTTGGAAGATGTTTTGCAGTTCCTAATTAGTGTTTGGAGTAAAAAATTTGCTTTTTTTCTACAGATTTAGTAAATTTAATTCAATCGAAACTGGAATTAATGAACGACATATCGTATTATTAAAAACTTAAATATTGTTTTTTAATTCAGAGAACTTTCTAATACTTTGTTTTCAATACTTTGTTTCCAACATTATTTTATGAGAATAAAATACGCTGAATAGTCAGCCGAAGTTTATAAATTCAATGACATGTTACCAACTGATTCCAAAAAGTTATCAATAATATAAGAAATGCAAAGAACATAAGAAATTTTTGGGAAAAATCCAAGAAGAGAATATACAAACTTGACCTGCTATTGGCCGTATCACCATCGTCAACGATTTTTGATTTTCTGCATGTTCTTTTAATAAAATTAAGAAGAAGAGTAGAATAAGAGTTTCTGCACGATTATTTTAAAGGAAATGAATAAATACAATGCACATTTTTAAAGAACACGATTTCGTTATTGATAACATTCTCTAAAGCTCTAAACACATAGCCGACAGCAGACAGCAAGCAGCAATATGTCAAAAATAAAATGCATGTGTTTAAATGAAAACGATTATTTTGACGGCAGCACAGCAGCAGGACTGCACAACAGCATTTGCTGCTGCTGCCAACTTAGGCTATTTTCTATTTTGACGGGCAGCAATAAGCAAATACAGAGTTGACATTATATATATAAATTGGACAAATTAGAACAAAAACTTTATTTCTTAATATTAAACATAAAAGGACATTACAAAAATACAATAAAGAAATATATGTATATGTTTTTATAGTTTTTAGTGATATTATTACAGTTTTTATCAATAACTTTAATATTATTCATTATAAAATATAAATGCGGCATCACTAAAATTTGTATTGCTAAAATACACAACTGTTCATTTTTAATTATTATTAAAATTATTATGTTGTTGCTGTCTTCAAAATAATTATGAAGCTGACTTCAGAGCAGCATTTGAAGTTGGCAGCATTTGAAGCCGTGAAGTTGTGAAGTCTGCTGTCGTCTAAGTGTTTAGAGCTTAATGTATTAAATTTATTAAATTAAAATTATTCTCTAATATTTTTAAACCATAGCTGTTAACTAATGATTACTAATTATAACGATTAATAATTAGATTATTATTATTATTATTTTTAAGGTGAAGTAATGATTATATTACGGTTGTTTTCAGATTCGCACGATTACTAATTGATTACGAAAAAATAATCAAAAATAAAAAGTAATCGAAAAATAATTTGACTACTTTCAAAGATTACTTTTGATTGCTTTGATTATTTTCTCGTAATCCTAACTGATCTTAATTATTTTGGATTATTTGTAATCATGATTAATTAATAATCAGGAATTGAAGTAAGTTCTTCTTCACAAGAAAAGATTCAAGTTGACCAACCATCCGCAATAAAACATCAGTTCTTCAGCTATTTAGATGATAATGCAAGTGCTGACGAGATTTACCAAAAATATGATTTACTAAGGGATGCATTTATTTTTTTTAACACGCCCTTAACGTCAACAGTCCAAGGAGGCAATCATTGTCTGATTTTTCTTTTGAAAAATTTGTTGTAATTAAGGCCAATTGTATATATGTAAATTATAAAACTTTTTGCTATATTAATATTTGTATAGGCTAAATTGTTCTAACTTAGTTAAAATCTCAGAAAGACATGATGATAAATATTCCTAGGCACAAAGGAAGTCACCATCAGTTTTATTCAACTTACACAGCAGAGCAGAACAGCTGTTTTCGAAAGCCGCTACACTTTCATCTTCAGTGATCAACAATAGACGATCAAGAAGAACCGTCGTACCCGAATTATTTTTAATTGTTAGCGCCATTACTTAATTTTTTTGCATTAAAATTTATTTTTCTATGCATGTGAAAAAATTTAATGCCATAAATGCTTGTTATATCACTGCTAATCATACTTGAGTCGAACTCTTTCATTTGCTAGTTTAACATATATATCCAGGATCATAGATTTTTGTGTTAAACGAGCGGAAGAACCGATTCCAACCCAACTCCCTTTTGTATCAAGTGACTTTAAAACAAAATATATAATAAAGAAAAGTAGACATACGGCGTTGACCCAGATTTAACCATTTTTATAGGAATTCAAATCTGTGCACTACGGGCAGGAAGACAGGTTTTTTTTGCCATAAATAGATTACTGCAATAGTGAGTTCGGTGCCTATTGCATTTAAAGTTTTAGGTGCCTCTGCTTTCAAATATATAAAATTTAAGAAAATTCTAAATGACGGACACAAAATGGTGACCAAATTTTTTTTAAAAGAAGGTATTTTGGACTGAAACTGTTAAGCTCTGTGATGCTAAGCCCGCGAAAAGATGTGGGATCGCGAAATCAATATGGCAACTAAAAAAATTTTTTTTGCTATTTCTTGTTTTATATATTTCCTTATTACTCTCATATATTGATCTACAGAGTTTGCATTTTAAACTTATGGAGCATGTGAGGGCTGCTGATAATGCTGTTTTAAAAATTCAAGGTATCTTTTCGATAAAGACGTAGAAATTTAGTGAGATTATAGAGAAAGAGGGTTTTTATTTTATAATATATATTTCATTTCTGATATCCATCTTCAACTATTTTATAATATATTTCACACTTAAATCTTTATCGTTTTCACTTGATATGCTTTGCAAAATTTCTCTATTTGTTCAATTCGCCATCGTTATTATATCGAAAAGTACTAAGACTCAACTTTTGCCTAAATTTTATTATTTTTCAAGTTTTTACAAATAACAACTATATGTTTTAAATTTATAATAAGAATACATTTGTAATCAAAAACCAAATTACGGTTCTGCATGTTGGGTAAACAAGGGAAGCATACCAACTCGTGGAACTATACCAAACACATTAATGACCATTAATTCAACCCGGGATATGATGTCAAGTAAATACCAGACCCATATTTATTTTCGTTATTTGTACACCCATTTTAATAAAACAAGTTAACAGTACGTATATAACTTAAAAGTACAAGAAAATTGTCACCGAACCTGAGAGAATTAAGAACTTGTTTTGAAAATGATACAAGGGGATTTATTTGTTTTCCTAGAACTAATTTTTTTAGCAAATACCAGATTATATTGTTTAACCTTCATACATTCCAAAACTTAATTGTATAAATAAATATAATATGAAATATTATAACATAATATTCCTCAACTATATGAGTAGTTTATTCAGTTTATTTGTAATATCTCTCTTGCTTATGAACGATCGCAAAAACATATAAAGGTTAGACATTGTTGAGTCGATTGACTTAAAAATCATTGTAATATTCTTTGAAAGTTTTTAAATCTCAGAGTTCAAAAAGTCCAAATTTCAATATATAATTTGTATACTTTCAGAAAATATATGCTGATTTCCCTTTTACCTGAATTGGACTTTTGACCAAAAAAAAACTGATATCTGCCCCGTAGTGCTGTGGTACAATAAAGCAGTGCCTATAATTGGGTTTGAATTTTATATTATAAGCTAAGGAAAGTATCTGACATATAGTGAAGATAAAAATTTAATTATTTTTTTAATGTTCATATTTACTTGTTAAAAATAAGCACTGATTTTATACCAACATAATTTTTAGCAACAATGTTTACGGTATCTAAGCAAGGCTGTTTTCATTGAAATCTTATGAAGCGATTTAAAGGTATTTGATCTTATTTATTATAATTTGTCTAGGAAAGAATCAAAAAACATCGTACAACTTTCGATTCAGCAATCACATTTTAATAAAATTCGTGTTAGCTGAAAGGGTTAAACCCCCACTTTAGGAGTTTTCAAACAAACCAACATATTTGTGACAAGGATCTCTAAAAAGATATGTGGTATCATGTGGTATATCATAATTATTTGACCAGCCCCTGCCTGTGTATGTGCAATACTTTTTCAAACGATCCCATGTGTTACTTTTAACAATTATACAAATTTTAAGTTATTTGTAATTATGTTAAGTTACTGAGTTAATGAGTTATGGATTTTTAGCTGGAATTGACCACCGTACAAATTCAAGAATGAAATGCTTGAAAGTCCACGTTTTGATTTGGCAGATATCTTACAATTGTATTTGGAACCGGCTTTATGCTTCAAAATATGATTATGATAACACTGAGTGTTTCCTAAGTTGTCAGGTGCTCTTGTTGTTTTGCAATGCATAATGAGAATTAAAATCGGTTTTACTTTTACAGCTTGTAATGTTTATTATTTTATTTTTGAACCAAGCTATATTCGTTTCGTTCTGTGGGTAACTGTTATTATTGTTAGGCGATTGGTGTACGCGGTACTTAGAAATGCGGTTGAGTCCTTTGTTGTCTGGTTATCTTAGTGACGAAGGCATAGATAGCATTGGTCTATGAACATTACAAACACCGATTATTATGTACTGTAGCAAACATAAACTGGCGAAGTAAAAAATATCTTCTAAGAAATGTTCGGTAGAGGTTCCCTGATGATCTGCATTAGCCTCAGTGAAATGTGCTTATGAGCTAGTTAAAAATCGCCCATGATCCATTTAATTTATTTTTTAGGAAAAACAATAATCAGCAAAACTAAATTTGTGTCGACGAGTATAGCGTTTGCCAAACATATAAACTTAATATAATTGTAGGAGTAGAATTAAAACTTACTGAATCTTACGGGAGATTGGGACGACGTGTCTGGTGATCCTCTTGGTGAACTCGTACTATTGTTTTGTGAACATTTTCCGTTGTTTTTCATTGAAGTAGAGAACACTAAAAGATAAGAGTAATTCCTTATTAGCAAGTCGTATAATAATTTTTAATACAGATGCGGCCTCAATAAGCAAACATTTGCTCATGAAAGCTTAATGACTAAACACTGAAAAATATTTTGATTCAGATACGTGTTGCTTAAGTAAAACAGTATTGTTCATAACTACTAGCTATTGAATTATCTCAAAGTTAATAATAAACATTTGTCTGAATTAAAATCGATTTTAATAGTATTTAGTGGTTACGCTTTTGTGGGCAAATAGTTTATCAAACGTGACAATAATGATATCATACACAATATATCAGATTAAAATATCCAAACAAGTCGAGTTTATAATTTTAAAATATATATATCGTTCAGGTGTTTCATCAAGCAAAATTCAAAAATTCAAAGATGTATAGTACACTAAATATTGACAATATTTTTCCAGTCACCTCTAGTCGTGATATAACCACAACCATCAATAACAGTTGAACAATTGAAGCATTGTTCGCTGCTCATTGGATAACCCAAAAATCCACAGGGATTTTAATTGATATTGTATTTTGAACAATCCAAGAGCGGTTTATTCATTTAAATAAACACAGTTTTTATACCCTTCACAAAAATGTGAAAGGGTATATTTAGGTTTGTCATTCCGTGTGTAATTTCTTCGATATCAATATGCGACCCCGTAAAGTATATATATTTCGGATCCTTATGAATAGCGATGACGATTGAGCGATGTCCGTCTGTCCGTCTGTCTGTACGTGAAATCGGGTGTCCCAAGCCCCCAGAAGAGCTAGAGACTTCGTTTTGGACTGATCGATTGGAAGTGAGCTAACTTAGAGTGGTATTGAAAATCGGAAGGGCGGCTCCAGAGCTGGGAAGCTTACACCTATTTCTCGACGCAAAGTTAACACCAAAAACCGATTATTTTTTTGCGTATTTGAAAATTGAACCTATTTCATGCCTTGGGACTCCTCAATTGTACATTTAAAACTTTAAAAAAAAAATTAATTTCCAGGGATGGGAAATTAAATTTTTTTTGTACATTCGGTATATTGTGGTACATATAATAGCTAAAATGTTTAAAAATTTAAAGTTTTTCTTAAATTAAAGCATTTTTGGTGTAATGAAGATTTGCATCGATGAAAAAAAAAATGTTTAATTTAGAGTTCCCATCCAGGGTTAGGAAATTCAAATTTTTTTATACAATAAACTAACCAAAAATCAACTGATGTCGTTTTTCCTGGTTAAAATTACTTTTTATTTCGGCAAAACAAAATTGGTATCAAAAATGTAAAAAAAATAAAAATTTCGATTCCAGGGTTCGGTACTGCAATATTTTGTAGTACATGAAAGTAACGAAAGTGGTAACGAATTTGTAATTTTTCTTAAATAAAACCGCTTTATACATCATGAAGACTTCCATTGGTAACAAATAATTTAAAAAATTTAATTTTGGATTCCAAGGATCGGAAATTGAATATTTTTTTTGACATATTGGGTATTTTGTGGTACATATAATAATTAAAATGTTTAAGAATTTTAAGTTTTTCTTAAATAAAAACGTTTTGTACATCAGGAAGACTTGCATAGATGGAAAAAAAATTTTTTAAATTAAAAATTCCTATACAGGGTTAGGAAATTTTAATATTTTTTGTACATTAAAATAACTAAAAATTAACTAACGTCGTTTTATCCTGGTTAAAATTATTTTTTGTCTTGGTAAAACAGAATTGGTATCAAAAATTAAAAATAAACCAAATTTCGATTCCAGGGCTCGAAAACTGATATATATTGTAGTACATGAATGTGACAGAAATGGTTACAAATTTGTAGTTTTTCTTAAATAAAAACCAGTTTATACATCATGAAGACTTGCATTAGTAAAAAATAATTTTAAAAAGTTTTAATTTTCTCCTCCAGGGATCGGAAGTTGAAATATTTTTTGGGCACATTCGGTATTTTGTGGTACATATAATAACTAAAATGTATAATTATATTTGAATTTTGAATTTTTTTATTACAATAACATAACCAAAAATCAATTAACGTTGTTTTTTCTTGGTTAAAATTATTTTTTATTCTGGCAAAACAAATTTGGTATCAAAAATTTTAAAAAATTAAAATTTCGTTTTCAGTGTTGGATAATGCAATGTTTTGTAGTACATGGAAGTGACAAAAATTGTCACAAATTTTAGTTCTTCTTATATAAAACCGCTTTATACATCATAAAGACTTGCATTGGTGAAACACTATTTTAAAAAATTTAGTTTTCGTCTCCAGAGGTGGTAATTTTTTTTTTTTTTTTGCACATTCGGTATTTTGTGGTACATATAGTAACTAAAATGTTTAAAAATTTTAAGTTTTTCTTAAATAAAACCGTTTTTGGTGTAATGAAGATTTGCATCCATGAAAAAAAAATTAAAAATTTAAAGCTCTCATCCAGGGTTCCGAAATTTAAAATTTTTTTATACAATACATAACCAAAAATCAATTAATGTCGTTTTTTCCAAATTAAAATTATTTTTTATTTCGGCAAAACAAAATTGGTATTAAAAATTTAAAATAAAATAAAAATTTAGATTCCAGGGTTGGATACTGCAATATTTTGTATAACATGAAAAACGCAACTGAAGTTGTTTTTATTTTTTTGCTAACTGAAACTATTTTATAAGTTAGAAAGTAGACGTACGTTAGTGAAGGGTATATAAGATTCGGCACAGCCGAATATAGCACTTTTACTTGTTATGTTTTATTTACGAAAAATTTATATAAAAGAATAGCACGAATCATACACATCTTTTTATACCCTTCACAAATATATGAAGGTTTATATATACATATATTTGGTATGTATAATTTCCTCAATATTAATATGCGATGTATACTCTGGGTCCTTATGAATAGGGAAGCAGAATAAGCGATGTCCGTCTGTCCGCGAAATCTGTTTGACGAAGCCTCAAAATAGATAGAGACTTCATTCTTAGACTTACGTAAGGGAAATAGTCGCAAGTAATTTGGTATTGAAATCCAGCAAAAGTGCCATTCCAGAGTTGGAGTGTATGAAAGTAACTATTAAAAATTATTTTAGTGTTTTTTGTTTATTAAACCTATTTTATACGATAACAAAAACTAAATTAATATTAAAAATTATACAAAAATAGAAAACATACTCCGGTGTTAGTCAATTGAAAATTGTTTGTACATGAAAATAACCAAATACCTTTGATATATTTGATGATATTTTGAGGTATAGAAATCTCAAAAGACACAAAAAATCATTATTATTTTTTATATTAGATTGACTAAATATTATATTTTTGTAACCTAACAGATTTTAAATTTTTAAATTGGTATTAAAATCAAACAAATCAAAAATTTGAATTTTTTAGTACAAAAAAAGTAGACAACTTAAAATATGTTTCTTTTACATTTTATGAAATTTATTGGTTCTAGAAATCAGATGACCCAAACAACAGCTCGAGGACTGGAACAATAAAATTTCATTTCTAATATTAACGTAAAGCCTACTGTACACGGCACGTAAAAAGCCACATGCGCATGTGTCTGTGATGTGATGCGGAATAAGCATTATTTTGTTTAAATTTTTTAAAATTTAGCAATGGCTACATACTTTAAAATTTTGAGATTATGCGAAATGTAGTTTTGTCCCAAAATGCAAATGTGACACATGTTGTCGAGCGTACACATTTGCAACGGTACATGTGTATTAACAGTACACGGCATTTGAGATATATACACATGTCACATATCTATATGTACAACAGTCATATTTTTATGAGTCTTTTTTATGAGGTTGTGAAGGAAATACTTTTGCCAAAAAAAGAAATTTATGTCGAAGGAGAAGTGGGTTGCTATTGCCATTTTAAAGAAGAGAAAGAAGAAGAGGGTTCGTAGTGTGCACACATTTTAAAAGAAGAGAAAGAAGAAGAGGGTTCGTAGTGTGTGGACGAAACCGTGGTTGGCAAAACGCAACACAGAAGGGTATTGCGCGAAATTGATGAAGGAATTAAGAGCTGAAGAACCTCATTTATATCGACGATTCGTTCGTATGACTGCAGATCAATTTGAACGTTTACTAATATTGGTTACACCTTATATCCATAAGAAGGATACCAATATATGGCTAAGTATTTCACCAGCATATCGTTTGACGGTGGCGCTGCGCTACTTGGCAACAGGCGAAAACTTAACGTCCTTACAAGCGCTTAATGCAATATACGATGCACTTGCCAACGAGTATTTTAAAGTGAGTTTCTTATTTGACAATGCACCATGTTTTATAATTTTTCTTCTATATACAGCTCCCAAAACATGAAATAGAATGGGAAAAAGTATCTGAACAGTTCAATACAAGGTGGCGTTTCCCTAATTATTGGCGCTGTTGACGGAAAACATGTTGTCATGATAGCTCCGCCGAATTCTGGTAGTGTATTTTATTATTGATTAAATTATTGATCTCCTCATCTGTCCAAATATGTTATATTTTCCTGTCGCTGCTGTGGATTTTCTTTGGCTTTTCGGCTTCAAAGCAGCACCACAATCATCTTCGTCTCCATTAATATAATCGCAAATTTTTCTTATCCACAGCACAATAACACAAAATTATAAAAAAAAAACTAAAACCTGTTGCACACTCAACTGTTTTTGTTAATCAGTGTTTAAACAATTTTGTTACCGAATTCTCACAAGAAAATTACCACGACTATTTGTAGTTTTGTTATTAACATACGGCATATCAGGGAATGAAACCACTGTTAATTTTATAATAGAACTAATAGTTTCTCTATGCGATGGCGCAAAAATAAAAATATTTTTAATTCAATACAGAAAACTATGTTAACAATGTAGAATGTGTATTTTTAAGACTCAAACTAATATAAAAAAATATACAAACAAAAGCAACTTATTTTTTTATGCCATTCAGTGTAATAATGTAAAGTCAGTAGGATTTTCTTACCATGGCTTTTGAATACAAGTTTATGGAATTACATATTATAAATTAATGCTAATTATTATTACATTACACGTTACTCTTACGCTTCATAAAATTCGTATCACATTTGATAGGAGAAATAAGACACTGGTAACGCTGTTAACGTCCACATGCTCTTGAAAAATGTTACATCGAAAATTCTTGCCCCTACATTTTTGCGACAGCCACATGCGCATGTAAAAGTATTAAACATGCCAAAACTCGAATGTGTAATCATAGTACACAGCATATCAAAAAACACATGCATGCATGTGTCTACAAAGGTACATGTGGTGCACATACAAATGTGTACTGCATGTGAGTGTCACAAAAAATGCAAGTACACGATATGTGGTCAATTTAGCTTTATTGTGACGTCAAATTTACGTCAGAGCCACATGCGCATGTGGCTTTTTACATGCCATGTAATATAAGCTTAACTAATATAAATTGTGTTTTATTAACAAAACGGTTTCATAGTTTAAAACGATATTTAAATTGGTATTATATATGAAACCAAATCTAAGCAACTGAAATTTTCTTTTCTACATGCAAGTAACCAACTATAACATATGTTTAATATTTCTTTATAAATTAAACATGTTTCATATTTTAAATAAAATTTTTTTCTCTAGAAATCAGAAAAAGTACTAGAAAAGTGACTAAAATACAATATTCTTTTGGCAACTTCATATACATATTTTAAATTTTTTTAAAGATATTTTAACTGGTATTAAATCAAGAAAAAGGTTGGATAATTGAAATAGTTTGTGCTACATAGCACAGCTTCAGCGGTAGAAAATTAAATGTTTTTAATATTAAAGTAACGTAGTAAAACATTTTTTTAAAGTTATATTCAATAATCTGACAGTACTGCATAGATCAATTATTCCAACAATGTAAAAAAACCAATGAAGCTCATGATTTGTATTTGAGTAATTCAATGAAAAATATGTGCTGCTTGTTATTACTATTTTAAACACACTGGACTTCGTGGTATATCTTATTCTCACAAAGGTTACCATTTCATTACCAACGGTGCATATAAATGATCCGGGTTGTTTCCGATCATAGAAATCGATTGAATATTGGTAACCATAAATAGCTTTTATGGCTATGGTGGTGTTGGCCATGTCTCGTCTATATAAGCCTTAACCATGCCTTTGATTTATATAATAATAACAACTGAAGAACTTAGCAAAATATACAGATGAATACTGCTGACAAAAAGGTAGTGATGTACTGCTCAACAGTTTAAGTCGTACAATTAAAGTTACGATGTCTTTCTGAATTAGATAACGTTAAGCTTATCAACCTTAATACAAAATACTTGCAAAAATATTACTAATATTTTTATTAATCTAAAAGATTCACACATTCAGTGCAACTTCCGCTAAAAATGCATTCTTTTGTACTTCATATACCAGATATAACGCTAAAACTTCTTTTCGAATAATTATGCTCATGCTTTATGAGCTTTTAATTGCAAATATAATTTAACTAGTACTTATTTCTGTTGATTGAAAACTAACATTGAAAACAAATGACCTGGATAATTTTTGCAAATAATTATAAAAAAATTACCAATATATCATATTACATTTAATTATTATTATTAAACAAAAACGGTATCAATTCTTTTCAAACAAGTTAATTTATGATTAAGGCGCAAATAACTACTATGTCGTTTAATAAATGTGGCAGTTTTAAGATGCACATTCACACATCATAAATCTGACACTTTATGCAAAATGTGTCTGTCGCATATGAAAATCATAAAGAAAAAAAGCACATAACTGCTGTTTATGTTATTTTTATTTAATTTTTTTCTGTAAAATAATATATACATGAGCTCACCCTCCACTTTTACACTAAAGATATTTTATTTATGAAATAAATTTGCATTTTACCTCAAACGACTTTATAAAATGATTTTTAAAAAGCCAGCATACACGCCACAGTAGAATCATACTTCTAACCATTCATTCAAAGAACCATCTCTTCACCCAGCCGAGCAGCCAGCCATCCATCCATCCATCCATCCATCCATCCATCCATCCATTCATTTATCATGTGATGACAGTACGTGTTTTGTAGATACTCGTACGTTGTGGGTTGTTATAATTAAAATGTAGGTTACACGCTAATGAATTTAAAACACACCGAGATTTTGAACAACTTCAAATTGGAAGGCAGAGGCAAGTATCACTTCAACATCAAAATGTACCTTAAAACTAGGGATGGTACTCGTAAATGAAATATGTACTTGATTTTGTACTAACTGATTTCCAATATTGTGCTCCTTACCTATGGTTTGGAGTTTTGCCACTTTTGAATTGTATGTGCGATATAACAATTGGAGTTATGTACTTGACATTGATTACATTAACTAACTACAACAAATTTCGTGAGTTTGTAAATACTAGTAAATATCGACCAGTTAAAATTGTACGTAAAATGGTACAACTGTGTCAACTTTGTTATCTCCAACTAAAACTAAAGGAATCAAATTATATGTAAATGTCTCGTGCTCTATACCACTTCTTCCGTTCCGACTAACTTTAAAAATGTGGAACGTTGTTCTTTATTTAATTTTTATTTTTTGTGTTGTCGTTGTTATCAATATATCCTAAGGCACAAGCAGCAGACGTCCCAGCACCGGTAATAATGGATATGAACTATTAAGGTAACGTGTTAGCAAAAACTACAAACGACATAACTGACACTAAATCTGGTGCTGACGAGATGGATGCAGATGACAACGTTGATACAAATGTTTGTTTGTTTATATTAGATTGGGAAGTTGAATGACTTTTTAGTGCAGAAATGTTTTGATTTTTAAACTACAGCTTAAATTGCACTTAAATGCAGTGTCACTTTTCAACTACGTGACTTGACTCATTTATTTGGGTGTAATAGAATATATTTCGTTCAAATTTATAAATATTTATATTTAAGATCAAGTGATATTATCAGATATCTTTTTGCCAGCTGAGCTGTTTCCGCGTAACATGTCCAATACGGTCTATTACTTAACCATGTATCGACCTTTAAACGGACTACGCTTGAATTATTGCAGATTATTGAATTTTATTATCAAAAAATTAAGAAAGTGGATCATGCGGAATATTCTGTTCAGCGATGAAGCTCTTCACTGCTAATACGTCCCGAAAAATTTACTGTTTCTTGAATTATGGGCTAGTGGTATCATTGGACCGACGAAGATAGAAACGTTATTTTGATTGGCGAGCGATGTTTATAAATTTTGTTTTGTGCAAATAATAAGAGGTGGACTAAGCTGGGATGTGGTTTAAAGCGATGGTGCCACATGCCCCACATTACGCGACACAATGGCTCAATTCTATTAAAATATTATACACTTCTCTAAATTTCAGGTGGTTTTTTATACGAAAGCTTTTAAAACTGCACAATAGGAAAAAGATAAAACATAAAAAATAGAGGATTTTCGCAAAATTGCTATAATAATCTGACCTGATAGTTGGTTTATGGTTGCGATGAAACCGCATTTATGAACAACAATATGTTTTCGTGTATAGCATTTAGTAACTAAAAGCTTTCGTACAGATATAGAAACTACTTGCAAGACTTTTTTTCTTGCACACTTTATAAGAACATTGTGAATTTTCGTAGCTGAAAAGACTGTGGATATATTCTGCTTTAACCCTTAAATGCATACTGTTGCCAATTGTCTACATACCAATTCTAGTTAGTTTTCTTTATGTTCCAATGTGTGTTTAATCATAAAAGCTTGTTGCTAAGCTCACACAAGGAGTTGGAATTAAAAAAAAACGTTGGTTTGTGTCTTGTTACTTTGATTTTAAATCAGTTGGTATTTTTCTGTTGTCAGTGATATAGATCAGTGTTTGAGTTAAAGTAAAATTTTGTATATTTTTGTTTTCTGTGAATTTTGAATAATCAAATTGGAAACAATATATTTTACATTTGTTGATAGGTAAGCTATAATCTTATAATTTTTAATTTAACAATATTATTGAATAAATGCGAAATTTTTTTAAAAAAGTGTATGTTGCCAAATGTCTACAACATGCACTTGTGATATAAATATTATTTGACGGTTACAATTTATTAGTTTTTTTCTTTGTCACTTAGTTTGATTTGAAAATGCCTAGAAGATTAGAAGACAAAGATATAGAGAATTTTTTATCTCTTCTTGAGGATGGTGATATTTCTGAAGATGAAGTGGATATTGGTGACGAAGACGAAATTGACTATTTTTCAGACGAAGAACTGTTGAAAGAATCGTAAAACCTTAGTGATGATGAAAAGGTGCTAGAAGAGTTAATTTTAGAAGAGCAAATAGTACAATTGTTTAATGAGGATCAGCTAGATAATCCAGCTCCTTGTGCCTCAGATGTTCCTGGTATTGCAGATTGGAAGCAACGGAATAGAAACCTTATATGAAAAAAAAGTAGTTTGGAGTATAATAAAAATCGCATAGGTTTTGTGGGTAATGCAAACCTTTCCGAAAGATTTTTAAATCTTGATACTCCATTTCAAGTATTTTCTGAAATTATAAATGATGATATACTGAAAATTATTCTTGATCAAACGAATTTGTACATCGTACAAAAGAATGTTTCAAACTGCTCACCAGTAAATGAAACAGAAATTCGCAAATTTCTGGGTACTATCATTTTTATGTCTGTACACCACTATCCAAGTGTGAGGTCTTACTGGGGTAAATATGGCTTTTATTACATAAAGCAGACGATGGCATTGAATAGATTTGAAAAAATCAAATCAGTTATACATTTTAACGATAATTTTCAACACAAGCTTATAGATGATCCAAACCATGATCGTTTGCATAAATTAAGACCTTTGATTGATCATCTAAATAAAGTTTTTATAAATAGTTCACCATTTGCAATTTGTTTTGCATTGTTTCATAACTAAAAACTATTTACTAAATACCAATTAGTACTATAAATATATATATATATATATATATATATATATATATACATATATACGACTATTGTTCATCCCTTAGTAATTTAAGTACCAAACGCATATTGTTGCCAAAAGTCAACATACCGTTTTTTTTTTTCAATATATACACTCAAAACTTTAATTTAAAATTTTTTCATTATTTTTTACATAATCTACGATTAACTTTTTATAACAAAAGATTTTTTCGATCCAAAACAAAAAATCATGCATTTAAGGGTTAAAACAAATTATTATTTGTGAGAAAAAATAATGTGCAGTCCAACTTAGTATAAAAAACGACCGTAAAAATCGATGTGTTAAAGATTTTGATCGCACGAAATATATAAATGACAAAATATTCGTCTTCATTTACTTTAGGTTTTAATGCTTTTAATATTTAATGAAATCCGTGTCACGTACTGTTACAGCGTGAGCATAATTACAAGTGATTTTGTTAAGAAAACTTTCAGTTAAAGCAGATTTGCCATTTCTATTGTTTAATTTTATACTCTTTTTTTAATTGTGTAAAGCATTTACTAATCAGCTTTCTTATTTTCAATTATATAAGCAATATGTGTCGTACGCATGCACTATTAATATATTTAACGTTTCTGTGTAATTCGCGCTTTAATAAGCGTTCACAGAATTTTAATTGTTTAGAAAGAATTTATGAAATACAAAAACGTTCGAAATGAAAATAATTATGGTATACAAATTTGCAAGAGTTCAGTTTCTGCTATTTCTTCAATAAAAGTTGTTTCGAGAATCGACCTTAGCCAACATATTTTTATATTTATATTAGTTATTGCTTCAATAAATTGCTCAATTACATAACTCTGAGATATTAAGAACAACATAAAAAAGCTTAAGCTAAGGGGTAATTATTATTTAAGCTTTTACTTAATTTTCGTCTTAAATCCCAGCACCGCAAGGATATTTGGCGTAAACATTTTTACTTGAAGCAGTTTACTCAAACTTTTTGATATAATATTTTCCATATATCATTCTTTGACAACAACCTCTTTGTGCAAAAAACACGTCATACTCAAGTCATCATTAAAGACATTCACAGCACTTTTCGTTAAAATTATTTTTAAGACCGTTTCAAATCTTCACTTTCACAGGGCCGGATGTTTTTATAAAATAATTATTTATAAATGATTTTGCTCAGAAACAAAAAAAATCTGGGAGCCACTAAATAAAGAGCAAAATGAAATGAATACTCAAAGTACTAGTACCATAACAACTCAATTTGTGCTGTTACTTTTACCGTTAACAGGAAGTGACATTCTATTTACTCACGTATGTGTGTCACATAGAATTTTCGCTTGCAGGCAAAAACTAACTAAAAACATAAAACAAAAACAAATTCAATAGATGCACGTTAGTGTAGCAAAGACATGGCAACATTCTAAATTTTTACATCTCTATTTGAGCGCACAGGTATTTGAATTTTAAACCAGATACTGAGACTTTTTACACACTACCGCCAACAATTTGTTCTTTTCTCGATCATTCAATACAACTATGCTTATATTTTCAGATGATAATTATGGGATTCGCCACATGTGGGTATTAACAAATTCTCAAATACGATACTTTTATCTCGTTTGAATCGAAAAATATTAAATTAGTATGAAGTTTAAAATAGTGATTCTAAACATAATGAATTAAAACTTTTGGAAGTTCTGTACCGATCCAGTTTAACTTTTAAAAAGTGTTGATTTACCTACCACCAGCTTTTTAAAATTGTAAGAACCTATCTGCACAGCACGCACAGTCTATATAATAAAAGCTTTCTTAATGCTCTTAAACACCTATTGAACGCCTACATCCCAAGCATATATGCAACCTTTAACACATGCATCACCATGCCACATCTTAAATTTCTGAATCAGACAGACAGACGATGATGAATTATGAAAACGACATAGTCAACAGGAAGGAGTTTTCACAGTTGGCTTTACTTCAATTTAATTTTTTTAACCCAAAATATCAAGTTAAAAAAGTTGAAAAATCTATGGCATTTTAGAGACAACAGCCAAATGAATAAGATGAGCGGAGGGAAGGAACACACAACATGAAAACTATTTTCGAATTAAATTAAAATACAAACTTAATTGAAAAGAAAACTCAAGCATAAAGTTGGCGACGCACATGAAAATGGCAAAACTTTTTGGATCAAACAAAAATTAAATAGCAAAAAACATCAAAATAACGAATACATCAATAAATTAAACAGCTTTCAAAGACAACGGTGCAAATAAATGAGAAAAAAACTTATTATACAGTACTTTTTGAAGAAATTGGTTCTCCGAATAAAACAACGTCTATGAAATTGAATTTTTTATACTCAATTTTAGAAGCCATTATTACGAATCATACTAAATTGCAATTAATTATCGGTACCATCTCACTAGCACTGGTCTGCAATATATGGCTTCTTCAATAAATATATTATTGCGCTTATACGTAAATTGAAATGCACCTTCTGATTTTTCTATCACGTACAGATATTTTTAATTAGGCGCGGCTAATATCACCAGCCACATAAACGAGACGGCAACTGCTGTATATTTCGATTCGAATGATTCCAACACAGGTGCATATATTTTTATTCGATATTTAACTGTTACAATATTTTAAATAAAAATTTAACACATTTGGCGTCTTCAAAAAGCCATTACAAAATTGAAAAGGTAAAACATTTGAATAAACTGCTTTACCATTTATTAAAAGCAATAAAAATTGATGTACAAATATTGATTTGATTCAAAATTATAATCCACTTGAGCAGAAATTTGTGTGCGTGTAAAATTTTTGTATGACATTCTCAGTTCTCTTAACTATTTTGTAAAGATCTAGGATCTAGATTAACAGTAAAACAGTAAAGCTTTGGCTTGGAGACTCTTCATTACTTCATACACAACCAGTCTGAAAGCAGTGTAGAAACATTATGTAAATCAACATCTCATCGTGTCATTATATTATACTGTAGGTAAGAAAGAGATCTACGAAAACGTGAAGTTATGACTCAATGCAGTTCGTTGCGACAAGTTAGGCGCGACAATTCATTTGAATTTTACAATAAAGGAGTGTTTTTATTCTTTTTTTCACTATTTCTTCCTTTTTAGTTTAATGTGGTTCGAGTGCGTGTAAAAATATTCGCACATTATGAGAAGATAAGAACATGAACAGTCGGATACAAGCAAACAAACATAAATCTGATAATTGTTCTAAAATAAAAACATGTCTGTTAAATTTCATTATGCCATAAGAGAGTATATTTTTGTTTGAAACAAATTACATACATTTTTTATATTATTGTATGGAAAAATATTAATACAGAGTTCATTTGAAAGTAGTTCTATGCTAATAGGATTACAAGGGGAATACGGAGATTATTCTTGTTTCTTATGAAACAGCAAGGCAAAAAAGTGCCAATAGAATTACTAAGTAAGAAGTTACATTCTAAAAGTTAATATCTTTACCGTTTATATAACAACTATGAGAAAACATTACATTAAGTGACATTAAATCTTACAGGATTCGGGGTTTTGAAATTGCGCTCAAAAAAGTATTTATATAAAAACATCGTTAAAGCTTCGAGTCGATAAACTGGCAGTCTGGCAACCAATTTTTACTGTTTGTATAGTTTATGAAAACAAACAAGATAAAATTTTTAACAATTCTAAGAAATGGCAATTAGTCTATTGCTAGATTCATCCTCCTCTTCTGATGAGGATGAAATTTAAATTTATTGACATTTCTCCACAAATTGTGTTTTGTTCTAATGAAATAACAAATTGCATTATAACAGGGTTGGTAAGATATTTTATACATGTAACAAGGTGACATTTTTTGTGCAGAAAAGAAAACACTATTAATCATTAGGAACACATATTATTTCGGAATATAAGAATACTGCTAATTAGCCTTTAGTTTACAGACAAAAGTCTTTTAACCGGCTACAAATTACAAAAACCGATACAAGAACTTATTTTTTCATATTAATAACTCAGATGCCACATTTCTTGCATTCGTATTTCGATTATTTCATAGAACATCTTGTTAACAGATGAACATGGTTTTCACCAATGGTTGCACAATGGAATTACGAAAATAAAAAATTAGATGCAACAGCTGCTGGAAAATCGATCATGAAACTGTATATAAAACTTATAAATGAAGGCGATCTACCACATAATTGTTAATTTTTTATGTTACAATAAAATTTAACTTAATTTTAGATTTCATACTAGCTGGTGTAACAAGAACCATTTGGCACAGACACCAACCACTTGGTGAAGACACAACACCTTTTTGGAATTGCATAAAACGTTGGGAAGTCCCCAAAAACGGCAACACTGCTAACACAAAACCCGGAACGGTAGTACTGTCGACAAATCGGCAGAACGACGCCGACTTAACGTTTAGCACACGCTCATAGACGTATTTCTTGTCGTTTTTTTTTATGTGGACAAAATCACATGTTGTCATGAAAAGTCATAACTCACGAACGCGTGGACCGATTTCGTGCAAACCTTAGATAAACCATTTACATGACCATACGAATAAACCCTAAGAATTTTATCGGTTTGACTGTTCTTGAGTTGTAAAATTACAAGGAAAAGTGGCATTTTTATATATCAGATTATATTTTTCACTTTTGTTAGAATTAACATTTTAATAGTTCATTTGAATTTGAAAATTTCAAAACCTAGACGAGGCAAAATCAATGTGTAAACAGGATTGGATTCATTACCCTTCAGTAAATTTAGATGACTTAAAAAAGTTCTTGCATTCAAATTTTATTGAACCGGCCAGTGTAATAACTGTAATTCAGCATGAAGAGTTTTACAGTCATTTCATTTTCTGCTAATGTTTTATATGTTGCAGTGGTTTCAGTTTATAAGAGTGCCAGGCATCAAGAAACAATAATAGTTCTCTATAAATTCAATGAAGTCTTTTGTCGTTTTGCCTTATTTGAATTATTATTAAAGGACAGGCTAAGCTTTATAAAGTTTTATATTCGGAAAGATATGACAACAAATTCCAATTAATAAGGGAAAAGCAGCATGAATTTGATTTCTAGCTCTCAAAGCAGAGACGAACAGTACTGTTTGCGCGCGTCATAACATTCATTTAAGGATTCTATACTAGACTTAAGAACTTCCAATTACATAAATTGTTTATTTTTGATTTATGTGTAACTTAATTACTTTCTTAAGCGTTTTGTAAAATATTTCTGCGTTTGAATGCAGTCAATATATGATTGCATCTTCGCCACGACACTCCAAACTTACCAGTCACTATTTTCGTGTGAATTGCGAACAGGAAATAATCCTCAAAATTTGTAAGAAACCCAAAAAAAGTAGTCACACAAGTGAAAATGCGAGCAGATAATTAGCATGTAAGACAGAACTTTAAATTAATCAATAAACCAAATAGAATTAATTTGTCAATGTTTATTAAAAAATATTGTTACAGTGCATATGGTAGGGATCCAATTATTGGAGTTTTATTTTAATCGGTTAGCAGACGGATAATTTCAAGGAAAATTATTTGACAGGTAATTCTAAATTCAACAAGAAAAATTATATTTCGCCTCTCTTTAGTATTGCAGCAATATCTTGATGTGTGTAAAAAATAATAGTCGGTATCGACTTTGATGAAAATTTCAATCGAAATCTCCTAGAGTTCGTGCAGGTGTATTAATTTAAATAAACGGTTTTCAAGATTTTTGCTAATGGCTTTGTGAACAGCAAAACAAAAAAATATAGACAAACAATGAAATCGGTTTCGAGTGTGTCGCATTGACGTGCAAGTGCCAGTTTAACGATAAACATATTTTGGTGACGTAATAACACATAAACCACTTTTACCTATATTGATTTATCGTCTTTATGCTCGAATATGCTCAGAAGTGGATTTAGCTAAAAATGTTACAAATACTACTTAGACCACTTTAGTTTCAGGCTATCCACCATAAAATATAGGGACGGATATAACGGGCTCAAGTGGAAGTGATACCCGTTTTCCGTAATATATGCCCCACATTTTACAAAAGGTAATTTTTTGGACTCTTTCGTTGTGGTAACACTGTGTTTTGGCAGCTCAGCTGTTTTCGTGTAACATGTTACTATTAAGTACATTCAGTTGTGACTATACTTTGACCAGAAATCGACTAACGGCAAACAAAGTTCATCGTGCACTTTCACCTTTTTATGGTCATTTTGGTCGGGCTTTTGAAGCGGCTATTCGGAATCTACTGACTGAATATCGCTGCAAATTATTTGAGACTAAACCATCGATGCACTCACATATGGTACGAACAGAATAATATATCGCACTGTATATGCCAGAGTTGCAGAAGCCCATGAATTATTGATTCGAAGCTCTTCGCAGCTTTACATCATTACGTGGACAAATTTTCGAAAAGGTTTCGGCGTAAAACGGGTTAAAATATAGCTGGTGCAAGAATTGAAGACACAGAACACATTGCTCCCAGATTGAAAGAGCTGGAGTGGGTGTTCTCAACAAAATGGTGCTAAAAGCATGCGAAACATTCGCCCGATTGAGAGACGAGTTCGGCGAACACTTTAATTTACGTTTGTGGTCAACGAATTGCCCCCCTGGATGGAGCTGTTTTCTGGTTCATGTCTATAGAGGCAAACCCGCAGCAGTTGACGCACTCAGAGCCAATATATTGGAGAGTCCATTATTTACTAGTGGCGTTCTCTTTCGATTTGAGGAGAAAGTTAACTTTATAACTATGTATATAATTTTATAATTATAATATTTTTTGACGTTTAAATCTTATGATTTAAAATATTTTTTGTTTTTTGTTTTATCTTTTAGAAAGTTATTTTCTATAACCGAATATATTTAATTACAATATCTATCACTTTGGAAAGCGCCTTTCGAAAATCTGTTTCGAACATTGTGTTTGATTGATTGTCTTGTTTATCTCAACTAAATTTGAAAATAATTTTTGCCGTGTCCACATTACATTTCTTTCATTATTGTTTTGTGATGTCATTTTCAAATGCGTCAAATTGTTGCAACAATTGTGCAGCTGTTATTACAAAATATCAGTGCACACAAAGTCTAAAGCACTTCGTCCCGGCGTAGTTTGCGAATATTACTTTTCGTTTTTACAGCAAACTTTTCTAAAATTTAGTTATTTTGTGGTTTTCTATATTTCAATGCAAAAATGAAATAAATATATCGATTTCACATTTTTCCCTAATAAGTGATTGTGAACTTTTATTGATTTTACTAGATTATTTTAGCAATAAAATAGATAAACGGCTATTACATATACCGATAGGATTTGATAGATACTAAAATATGTGTCTTATGGAGAAGAGAAAAACCAATAAAATTGTTTCCAAATGAAACGGTAATAAGTCGAAAAAGCTTTTATTGTATTTCTTAAAGCTGCAATAACTGCAACATTTTGTATTAATTTATTTAAGCTTGGTCTATATAATTTAAAGTATATAAACAAGTTTTCGAGAATAGTCACTAAAATTAAAATTAAACACCTTCAGACGTTTTCCATTAGAGGTTCGTGAAAGATAGAGCCCTCACAATGACCCACAACTGACAGAATTCGTGAGATATGCAGCCTATATACTGCTTATCTTTGAAATTGATTTCCGTTCAAAATACCTTTCTTTTTACATATAAAAATAAAATCTCTCAATGAGAGAGTAAACAATTTAACAATCTTTCAAAAGAATCGCTTTTCACAAAGCGTTCTGAATTTGCTTCAACCAACAAAGCTTAAGCGGAACAAGTAACCTTCGTCCAACACGGCAAAATAAACCCACCACTGAATATGAAATATTATCTCCTATTATTTTTGTCTTGTATCTTAGATTTTTAAGCATATCCCAAGCGTTGTCACATTCTGTCGGTTTTGTTCCGACTATGACAACCATAATAATAAGGTTGTTGTTTGACTTAGGTATGATGGAACAAAAAATTCAGAAAAATGGGACATGAAGAAACTGTTATCAAATTCAACTAAGCCACCTAAAAAGTGGTGACAAACACAATACACATGAGCATTGATGATGAAAGCGTTGCGACTTTCGAAAACAGCTGTTCTGCTCTAACAGCTCTGTGTAAATTGAATAAAATTTATGTTGACTTTCCTGTGTGCCTAGGAATATTTATCATCATGTGTTTCTGAGATTTTAACAAAGTTAGAACAATTGTCCTATATAAATATTAATATAGCAAAAATAAAATGTTCATTAAAATAAAAATCAACGATGATTAATATATAGAAATTTAAAATCGACCTTCAGCTCTTTTAATCCAAAATCTTTTTTATTTTTTCTTAATGAACTTATATACCTATAGGTCGATTTTAAATTGCAACTAAACGCCAGTTGGGTTACTAGTTAGTGCAAACTAACTAGCTGGCTAGCAAATGTAAATTGATCGTAGCTTTCAATTGCAATGCATTGTTTTCCTCCTGCCAACATATGTATGGTCAATTGTCAGCTGTTGGAAATCATGGTAAACACACACGATTTTATGAATATTTTACGTGACTCCACACGTAAAATATTCATAGCACGAACTCTTTGAAATTTCTGATTAAAAATAATTTAAAAGTGTTTGTATTGCATATTTTTAGAAAGAGTAATTACTGCGATGGTGCTCAATATTTTGTATTTGCTAATGACTTTATGTTTCCCATTAAGTTTTAAAAATTTGTAAGAAAAATAAACTCAAAAACAAACAACACAGAAAACTTCAAGTAAAGTTTAGTTGTATGTTAAATTTATATAAGTAAAGATGTACATATGCACAGACACATCTTCAGCGATTGTCTTCTAAAACTCATTTGCGATGTCATGCAATTGGGGCAGATTGCCAAACGTACGACAAATATTTGTAACGCCCTATTAAATCCTTAAAAATACTTAGGTTTGTGTGAAAATATGTAAAAAGACAGAATAACATATAAAGTAAGGCGAGCTGCTCATTTAACCATTTTAGAAAACATTCCAAAATATATCTTATATAATATTGCGTACATGAGGAGCAGAGAGTTATGGTTCTTAGTGTCGCGTATTCATACACAGAGTTGCAAATTTAGTGCCTTTGGCGCTAGATTTCGCTCATTTCCCTATAATTTCTTCTATTGAATTTTTTTTAAATTGTAGATAGGCAACATTTTTTAATATTAGTTAGGAGTTTTGAAATACTATGAAGTTCCAATTCTGAAAACGAATTTAAAATGATGAAATGGATAATTGTCTCAACAATTTGAAATTATTTGAAGAATTTTGGATTGTGGTATGAAGAGTTTTAAAAATTCAGTAAATGAAAACCAGTTTATAAGAATGTCAACGTTTCGGATAATATTAACTAACAAGCTTTCATTTTTCAAATGCAAAAGTGGAAAGATTTTTCATTCTGAATCAGTATAAAAAACAGGATGTAGCTTAATACTGTGAACTTATTAGATTTTACGTATACACCCAATCCTATTTTTACACGTCTTTTTACACGGACAAAATATTTTAGTTAGGCAATTCCCAATTTATGCATAAAAATTGCTGTCACTTGCTTTTCTGTGTTTATTGTTTCGAGATTCAAATGCACTTATGTATACATATTGTGCGTGCCGGTTTTATTTAAACATAGTCAGTGATCCTCAAAGGTAACTTATAGTGAAAACTTTAAATTTTTTAGTCGTGTTTATTTAAACTAGAGAACCTGTATATGTATTTTGTTAGATATTAATAGGTGAGTTAATAATTGTATTATTAAAAATTTATGTTAATAAGTTAATATCATTAATTTAGCCATGACTAAACAAAAACGAACGACTATTACTTTTAAGGTACAAAAATACAAATTCTTGACAGACAAGAAAAGGGAATTGCTACTTTTTAAGTTGTGCTTTTATTTAAGAATCATGAAATGAAATAATATATATATATATACATTGCATGAAAACACGAACGTACGTTCGTACGCTTGCGATGTGCAAGGATTATAGAAAACAAAACTTTCCTCAGCATTTTTTTTGCGATTCGATAGAATTTTGGTAGCTCTATGTTTAGTGGGAAAGATAGAATTCATCGAGTTCAAGTTTTTATAATGATGGTCACGAACGTACGCAAAATAAAAGTCAACTTTGACTGACAGAAGTGAAGTGTAAAAATCTGCGAAATGAAACGGAATATTCAGAGACGATTAATTTATTTTGAAAGTGTATTAATGTAGGTCTTTATCCAGTATTTACACAATAAAATATTTCTATTGGTTTTTGTTTCGCTTAAGTAACCGGTCGCGAACGTACGATTTTTCCATATATTTTTTTGTTATTGTCACTATGAATTTTAACATAAATATCTTCCAATTTCCTTAACAAAGAACTTAATACTCAATTTATAGTTTGTAGTAACACTTATAACAAGAAATAGATTTTATTTTATATAGACTATTTTATTTAATATTTTTGCTTTTATTGAATATGCCGTTAGAGCTGTGCTTAATTTAAAGTTTTCATTACAGTATTTACATATGTTATGTTAATTCAACTTCCTCTCCCATTTCAGATCAACTTGTGTAGTAGTTTGTTGGTCATTTTAGGGTTCGACATACTTCTTAAATAGATTTTAATAAGTTAATTTTTTTAAACTACTTGGTAATGCCCTTTCAGCCTTTTTCATTGCATTTTTCAGAGTTTGTTTAAACTAATACGCTTCGTGTTCCTCTTCTTGTTGAGCTGCATTTGTCTTCTTTTGTCGGCATTCTTTTAATCTTGCGTGTTCTTCTTCTTGCTTTTGTTCTAAGACTTTAATTTTTTGTTAATGCGAAGCGTCGTTTTCGCATCCCCTCAGCAGCATTTTGCTATTTATCACATGTGTTACCCATCTACGAAATTAAAGTTGCGTTTTAAGCAAATAAGTTCATAATTAAAAACAATTTACTTACGGTCGCGGACGTACGAATTTTTTCAAATAAAAAAACCTATTTAACTGGAAGCCAGAAGTTTTGTTTTTCTGTTTACAAATAAGTGATACCGAACTTAATTAAAATGTGTTTTGGCGGACATCTGTTGAAGTTTAATGCAAAGATATTACAATAATATGATGTTTTCGATCGCGAACGTACGATTAAAACATAGACTAGAAACAAAGTAAAAGTTAACCGTTAATCGAACTTTTTTTGTACTACTTACACTCTTCTCTTTTGAAGAAAGAGAGCAAACATAACATATTTTTTATATGTAAAATAATTATGTACAAAAAGATTGAAAGTAGCTAAAAAGTTCAATTTTCTCAAGTAAAACAGTTGAGACATGCTATGAAACCATCCTATTATAAAAATATAGACTTATTTTTATAATTATAAAGAATAAAAAAAACCAATATTACCAACATTTTATTTTTCGATCCTGGTTGTCTATTTGGAGGAAATGCCCATATGTAAATAGACATGTGGAGACTGCTGAATCCGTATTATATTTTTCTTTTCATTTCATATACTCACATATATAATAGTATAATTTTTACACGATTTTTTTTCAACTGGCATCCTCCAGAACGTTTCTACCGTGTAAAAACAGGATTGGGTGTATATGCAAATATTGAATATAATAGATACTTATGAAAAAACAATTTTATGGCCAGAAGGCGAAAGTAATTCTATAAAAAAAAACTATTTTTGATATATTTATATCTTGAAGTTTTAATTATTTTCGCATTTTGCGTTTACAGATAGTTAAGTAATATGGGTGCTTATTTTATTTTATCTGCAGACGCATATAAATTAAATTACATATATCAAGAAAAAGCTTTGTAATAATATATAATAATACTTGATTTTTTAACATAAAGATTGTCGGCAAGTAACAAACATTAGGCAGAAGTGTTTTTTGGCTTAAAATGTTAAAACTGTAGAGGTTGTGTATGATTCCACAGAAATGTTACGAATTTGTATCAACATGAGCACTATCAGGCCTGCCATGTATGCCGATTTAACGCCATTTTACAGCCTTCTCATCTCGATATTACCAAAGTGCCGAATTTTCCATATTTAGTAAAAAAATTTAGATTATTTGTTTAACACTAGAGAAAATGTAAGTTTGCTTATTTGATTAAAATTTATTATTTCTGAAAACACTTGCATATTCTTACAAACAACTTTTGCGCATGTTGTGATATTACTCGAGCATTCTTTATAAGAAGGAATTCCCCAGCCTTATTGAGAGTTAAATTTTTTCATATTAGAGAAATATTCTTTATATAATTGATGTAAGCTTGCCAACGTTTGTAAACGAATATTTTCAATGCAGTTCAGTGCTCTGAAAGCTTGTGCAACAAATTAAATTAAATAAAACAAGACTTAGATTTTCCCTAAAAAAAGGTATTTACAAAGAATTTTTTTTAAAAGATTATGTATTTAGAAGTGATGAGCATTTCTATTTTTACATGATTGTGTATATTTTTATTCGAGCATTTATATTTGAGGATTTATTATAGGATTTATTATTGAGCCAAGAGTTATTATTTAGGCCCAAGCTCAAACCCGCGAATCAGCAAATATTTTTCCAATTCATATTAAATTCGAGTTTGATTTAATTTTTTTTTTTTTTTCAGTATAATGCTTGCAGAACGGATCAGCACTGGTTTCGATTGCGCTAATCCATGTCATCAGCGTTCTTTCTTAATTTTTTGTTTGTACTTTTTGCGGTGGTACTAATCAACCGTTTAAACAAATTTTTTAACGAAATAGAGCAAGAGAATCAATTTTTCATACAATCAACAAAACTCGCTGGATAGCTTCTTGGGCAGGTTTTGCAGGTGCACCCAGCTAACTGATTGTTTACTCTTTAAGATTTTTGTTTCTACGATTTTTGCAACTTCTTATGTAAAGCGCAAATTCTGTCGAACAAATAATTATACGAGTTAGCAACATCGTCGCCACATATATATGGTCCAAGTTACTCATCTGTGCACCCATTATTTTGTAAGTTTACTTCCCAAGTATCTTTAACACATATATTCCTTGGATTTAAAGCAATCATTCGGAGAATCTGCAGAATTATTAATGACCCATGATGCATTGAGGGCGCAGATTCACAATAGTTTTTATAAATTTTTTATGATGTTTACTGTGGTATGATTCGAAACAAAATATATAATGCTATACCTTTTATGATGGATAATTTTTACTAACTCTTTTTGCAAAAATTTTCTTTTTTTGGTGGTTATGCCGGGCGGGCTGAAATGTTTTAAACTAAAATAAAATTAGACCAGGTAAATAGACATTTTCCAGATAAACTGTTAAATAGGAAATTGAATTTAAAACACGAGTGGCAACAAATTCGAAAGATCTATATAATAGCAATAGCTGATTATTTTTAATTATTCATTAAAAGGCAATCAACACTGGATTTTTATTTATATGTGTATTCTTTTGCTTGTTTTTTGTTTTTAGAATTTTCAGATATATTGTATGTTTAGATGATTACAGTGGATCATCATCAAATTATTTACAGAAAGAAAAAACATCGGTTATCAGGCTTTTCTTAAATGTCTTATCTCAATTTATTCAGATTTTCAAGCCTCTAGTTCCACGTTTTAGAGAATCTGAATCTACCATACGGCTGTTACTCGTATTTGCAGAATATTGTACGTGTTACAATTTACGTAATTAGAAATACATTTTCTAACCAGTCAGCAACAGTAGCCATTTAGTTGAAACTTACATGAATTTAATTTGTGTGTTGGTTCCAACTAAATAAAATTACAAGTACGTACGTACTCGTAAGTAAATTAGAATATGTAATAATGAATATATCAAAACTGATTCAGGAATTAAAAAGAAATCAGCAATAAAATGCTAAGCATAGTATCCTCATTTGTATAAAATAAATTAAATTTTTCCTCTTGAGCAGTAACACAAAAAACAAACCAAAATTATAAACACAGTGACATAATAAAATTCCCAGGAAAGAATTGAATGCCATGTTGAAATTATGAACTATTTTAAAGAACCTGATTTGATTTGATAAAAAAAAACAATTTGCGCTTCAAAAGTACAGAGTAAAAAGAAAGGGAATTCACAACGTTCTTTTCGAAGTACATTTTCTAATTATCGATTTCACTACCTAGAAAAGTGCAAAAACTATATTCTAAAAAGATTTTATATTTTTAAGAGTTAATTACCCATTTATGAGTAAAATTTCATATAATTGTACTTAAAAGATTTTATATATGGGATTTAATTTTAGTTAATTTTTTGATTTTTCTCAATTTAAGCAAACAATATGATAATTTGAACATTTAGCAAATAGGAGTATTTGACATATATGGCGTTAATTGATGTATTATTTTTTCCACTAAATTGCATAATTTAAACAAAATTTGACTAAACTGATAAGAAAAAATCTAAAAAAACATTTCAAAAGAAAAAGAATAATTAGTGATCAAATAAAAATATACTGGCTATTCGAACAATTGCTTGTACGTAGCCATCAATTTGTATAATTGCGAACAATAAGAAGTTATTCACAGATTCGAATGTTGATAAAACTTTATATTCGATGTATTATAGCTTTAAACATAAAAAGATGTGGAGTTGCCAGTTTCGAAATTAAAAATTTTACAAAATGAACGCTTGTGACTACGATTTCTTATTATGTATATGTTTAGTAGCGTTAAAGTATTCGTTAACTATTGTGTACTTGAAGCATGGAAAATATTACATTATAAGTTCCGTATTTTCTCAACCCCGAAACAAATCGTATAACTTATTCGTTTATGCGCTTGTGAAGAATCGATTAAGAGATCCCAAAGTTTGCGTGTTCTGCCAATACCACGTGCCTCTTTCCACATGACAATTATCCACGATTTCCTACCTCTTTTCAAGTTCGCACAATTCGCATTGCATGCTAGTTATAAGGTTACTCAATTCTGCCCCTCGCATGGGAATCCTATCTACAAGATGATTTCCGGGACAACCCGACTGTCCCGACAGGCAGACAAATGTCGCCACTTGTAGTAGTCGCCAATCGATTACAGCTATGGATTTAAATAACACACCATTAATAGCAGGGTGGTCGCGTTTTGGCTATAAGCAAATTTAAACATTGAATTATAAGAAAACTTAACGCAATGTTCGCATACCTGGAGCCAAACAACAGGGAAATTTAAATGAAATTGTAATTTGCCCCTGGAATCTATGGAACTATTTAAGATCGAAAACAATGCAATGTTCTCTCATAAAATACTGTATAACGAGACGATGAGAGAACGCATAAGACTTTAATTTGAGCACTTATGCATAAATATTTTTGCGGATCAAAAATATTTGACAATTTATTTTTTACGATAAAATAACTACTTTCTAGTACCATATTCAAAATTGAAAAGAAGTGAAAAGTATTTTCAGACTGCCATTAACAATTGATTTACGTTCACATTGCAAATTGATTAAAATTGGGGTTTTAACACACAGTTTGTCCAACTTTTTTTTTGTGGGCTTTGAAGGAATATTTATTTATTTACAATTCCTGTCTATGGATATCATATCTTTAAAGGCAGTTAAACAAATGCAATAATATATGTATAGTGAATAACAATAGCATACCAAATTTAATCACTATAAATTAAATCTCTAATAGAAAATTAACTTATTTGTTGTAGTATTTTCCTCTAAATTTTCTAACACTTAATTCGAAACTATACTGCAACTGGTTTTATTAGTATGACATATTATATTTTGAGAGTTAGTATTCAAAAAGTATGGATACACACATTATTTCCTTTAAAACAGTACAAACTTTGAAAGAATAAACGCAGATGTGGTGGATTTTTCTGTGCACTCTGCAAATAGTAGCAAAAGTTTCCAATTTATAACTCCTTTGTAGCACAATTATTTTGTGTGGTGAAACCAGGTTTCAACGTTACAACCAGAACTTATTAATAGCATGACAATGTGAAAACACTATGAGGCTGACTGAAAATGTTTTAACTTATGGCGTCTTCTGTTCCAGAAAAACATGCAACATTTCTTCACTTCTTTTCTAAAAAAAGGTGTTTTGGAAAAGTCTTAAAACAGAAATTATTGTTCGTGAGAGATGTTGGATTCATTTCTAATAAATTCCTTATTTTGAAATGGCAAAATGTTGCTATTTTCTGTCAAAAAGTGTGAAAAATGTTGCCTTATTTTCTAGAAAAGCAATCGACATTAGTAACTTTATATATATATATATATATATATATATATATATAAATCTAAAAAAAAATTGATTTTTTATGTCATCTATTTGCACTCCGTTGTCAGGTTGTTATTTAAATTGGCTGAAAATATGCTACTAACCTCAAAGAAAATCTAAGCAACAATAGGAAATTATTATAGTTTATAAGAGATCTCCCGAATTGCATTCATTTAGGGAAAAGTTTTTTATAGACAAATTATCATTTCAGATGTAAAACATTGAATCGCGAGTCATGTCTATGGTTCCTACAATTTCTTTTAGTACGAATTTTCAGATATTGGAGCGTACGATATGGTGAAATTCTTGATTGGTTTGGGTATTGATACCTCAACGGGGCGACCATAAAATTTGGCTTGTAGTCAGAATGGAGTTAAGTAAAAATTTTTTTACCATTAAATTTATTTTAAATTACCTAATAATAATTTTCTTTATTTGCAAAAACTCAAAAACTCAAGCGAACTACTAATGTTTACTGGGACTTATTGCTAAGACATTTAAAATGTGTGCATTTATACTGTTCTCATAAGAAAATTTCTCCTAAGACGTTCCAGTAAATTTTAATTATATCAATTATAAAAAATTCACTCGCTTTTAATTTTCATTCTGTCCTTTAATGTAGTGGTTTGTTTTACTGTATTCCTCTCTCTCTCTCTCTCACTCTCTATGTTCTGTTCTGTTTAATTTACTTTCCTCTGTTTTATTCAACATTTTATCCATTTCATTTTAATTGTGTACTAGGTCAAGCTTCTTATGCCCAATGTGACAGTAAAATAATTATTTCTAATTTAATGTGTCTGCCCTGATAAGAGTTTTTAGCTCAAAATATTAAAATGTTGCAACAATGTTTAAACAGTTGTTAATAAATGGAAATTTAAACAGATTGTAGTAAGAGAATGTAGGAGTTTCAGTTCGACAGTGTTTGTTCTAATCGAAAGAAAGAGATATATTACTTTTATTTTACACCCATTTGTTGAAATTCAAGTTATGCTGATTTATAATTTGCTTCTATACAAAACCAATGCTACAAATTTTAATTTAACAATGTTTTCAGCTGAGAATTTACACTTGGGGTATTAATAAGGCAAAATAATAAGAAGCAATTAAGCTAGAAGCTTTTGAAGTCTTCGTAGTTCCCACACAAAATTTTCAAAATCCCGAAACTAGAATTTTTCAGTATTTATGAAAATCCCGGGAATTTTAATAACGTCTTATTGCATTACTTATAGATAAATATAAATAAAAAGAAGGCATTTTTGCAAAAATTTTACGCCAAAACTGGAAATTTCTTTTCACTGACCAAAACCATTTTACCATAATAAGACTTTATTTAAATCGTTAAAATATTCATTTTGTAAAAATTTGGTTCTGGTATACATACCAGAAACAAATATATATATATATATATATATATATATATATATATATACATATATATATATATATATATATATATATATATTTATATATATATATATATATATATATATATATATGTATATATATATATATATATATATATATATATGTATATATATATATATATATATATATATATATATATACATATATATATATATATATAAATATATATATATACATATATATATGTATATATATATATATATATATATATATATATATATACATATATATATATATATATATATATATATATATATACATATATACATATATATATATATATATATATATATATATATATATACATATATATATATATATATACATATATATATATATATATATATATATATATACATATATATATATATATGTATATATATATATATATATATATATATATATACATATATATATATATATATATATATATATATATAGATATATATATATATATGCATATATATATATATATACACACACACATATATATATACAGTGTTGTTCGAAACCTAAGCAACTTTTCCTGGGGAGCTAAACAGAGTCTTATATATTTGTTTTAAAATTATTTATTGAAACAAATGCTTATAGTTATAATTGTCCCATGTCCTTACAGTCTAA
>OY776279.1:39370684-39375684 GCA_963675445.1 Linnaemya vulpina | reverse complement strand
ATTTCCAATCGATTATTTTATAATATTTTTTAACCATTTAATTTTCAGTGAGTGAACAAGAAAGATATGTATATCCTACCCCAAGCAGTTATTCACATTTTTGACTACGAAACGAAAATTGTGGAGACATTTTAACGGATTTTCCATAACAGAAAGGACTTTCAATTTATAGGACACAAAGTATGTGTGAGATGTCCACCAAATTTTTTATTCGTCTCAAAGACCTACTGATTTATTATTTTGTTTTAGATTCCGAGTTCAGCTCCGTACTAAAGTTGGGTTTAACTTCATCAAACGCTCAGTTTTGCCAAAAACCTTTGGTCAAACCCATTTAAATTACATGGGGTAGATCAAAGGTTTTTGGCAAACCTGCCTCAGTACTCAGGCATGACTTATTGCAAGGATTGTGTTAAATGTCGTTGGCTTACCTTTACGAATATTCTTGCAATAGTGTTTTCATACTGATGGGGTTTTAATGAATTCTTGCTTTAACTTTAAAACCATTTTTGCATTTGTTTTATTTAGTGCAAACTTGTTGTTGTCTTTGATAAGTTGGGCGCTACCCAAGTTATATATTTTAAACATCTGATAGTGTTTGAAGAATGCGCAAAAAAATCCGCCACATTAGCATTTTTCTTTTAGAATTTGCACAATTTTTATATGAAGTAATATAATTTCCAAGAATTTATCTACTTTTTGTAAGTACTTTCATTACTTTGAAATGTTTATTTGCAAGGTAAACCAAAATTCAAAATTCTTTTTTATGTTATAAAAAAAAAACAGCTGCAGTACAGCTTCTGAAATACATAATAACACTTATGAGTAAAGAAAGGTATAACGAGAAATTCGCTTATTTCCCATATTTTAGTTATTATGATCAAATTTATTGGACAATCTGTGTGTTGAGACCTGAATTTTTAAACACGCAGAGTGAACACAAAATGACATGATTATGGTTTTAACGTTCAAACAGGATTTAACTTTTAGTGTGAAGACACTAAAGTAGTTATTTTTTTGGTGATTTTACCAACTAATGGCAGAAGTCAATCAGACAGTATTTTTTCTGAAAAGTCGTACTATTTTTTGTGTAATACAGAATGGTACCTGATCCACAAAGGAAAGGAGGCAAATAAAACGAGATAAAAATGAAAATGGCACTACTAGTGCCAATACAAATTAATGGTTTGGCAACAAAAACACATAATCGCAACAGAGCCGGAAGATACTTTTAATAACGAATTTGGCTGCCTAAATGACAGCTGTTATGTATTATTACAAAATTTGTCGTAATTTTGCGAAAGTAAATTTCACACAAATGCTTTTCGGCACATGCACTTGAAACAGCTTAAACATTTGTAAATAAAGATTCATGGCTCTGCAGGCCTAGTTTTATTCAAATTATGAAGCACAAACTATAAATAATCTTGGCATGATGTGAGAAGAAGCAATTGACGCTAGAAATAAAGAGGTTAAAAATCTCTGCTTGCATCACATTCCTGAAACTTCTCGATTGTATACAATGGAGGACTATCTTTTCCTCAAATCTCTTTGTAATAATCACTATATAATTATTTTAAAAAAATTCAAATGTTTCAAGGACTCTTCTTTCTTGTGATAAGCTGCAGCCTTTAGATTCATACATTTAAAGCTCTGATTCTGAATAATTTCTTGTAACACTTTTTATTATTATTTATTGACTGCCTCATTTTGATAATAAACTAAAACTTTCCATCTCGGCAGTTATATTGAAATGACAATAAAAAAAACTAAAATTTGTTTTCGCTTTCTATGTAACATCCCAGATAAAAATTTTTATTTTATTTAAAAATACAGGCAGCAAGTTTACATAAAGAAGTTTTAATATATAAATATGTCTATAAAACGTGGGCCCAAAGAAGTCAACAGATGTTGTTTGGTTCTCATTTTTTTCTAAATGATTATGCTAATTTGATCCTTCAGAATTTTATCGGTCAAGTCGAGAATATGATATCGGCCACATGGCGCCGTCAAAATTGATTGCTATACAGGCTCGTTTTATGAAATTTTTCATCAATTCGACAATAATTTTCGGGCGCCAGATTCTCGCACTTGTGTTGAATGTTTTGCTTGGGGGCTTCCACGTAAGCACGGGTCTTCAAAAAACCCCACAAAAAAGTCTAGAACACTTAAATCGGGATATCCTGCGGCCAAATGGCCAAAACAAAAGATGAGGCGACCCGGGAACGCCACTTTCAGAATAGCGGTTGTGGCAAGCGCAATGTGCGCCGCTGCAGTCCTAATTTGATCAATTGCGGCAAAAAACTCTGTTACCATGGCTCTATAGCGCACAGCGTCCGCTATTGTCGTATCCTCAAAACAAATGGCCCGATGACTCCTCCAGCGTGAAATCACTTTGAGCAGGTGTAATGGCTCCTCCTACATCACTCGTGGATTTTCCGTGCCCCAGATGAAAATGAGCCTCATCTCTCATTATGATTTTGGCCGAAAAATCGTCCGCTTCGATTGGGCGTAGGTTACACGCGTTTGACGGTCGACAGGCAGCACCTGATGCACGGACTGGACTTTGTACGGGAACATGCGGGAGTCTTTGACAAAAATTCACCATAGGAACGCCCACCTAATTGCGATGCACGGCGTCTGATCGATATTTCTGCCGACAGCTCGACATCCTCAACAGCAGCGGCGTGTAGTCCCATACTGTTTAAAGGTGGTTGCCAAACACCGCAGTATTTGCGCAGTCGGTGCCGCACGATCGGGGAAACAGCGACGGAATTCATACTGCGACAACACCACAGACGAGTTTTTACGCAAAAAATAGATACGAATATTACGCGTTCTTGGGGAGTGTATGAATCCATTCTACATTTGTCTAGTTCACAAATGTCAAAACAGATTTGACATTGGCCGCCATTTGCAAAAATAAGACCATCTTCCAATAGGGTAATTTCTTTTTGCCTACCTTGTATTTATATATATATATATATATATATATATATATATGTATATATATATATATATATATATATATATATATATATATGTATGTATGTATATGTATATTTGATATGGTCCTTCCTGAATTTATGGTGTTGATCGAATAAGAAACAGGCGAGATATTAATTTAATTTCGTTAGAATGAATATTTCACTCAACCGCTATATTCTCGTTGCATTAAATTTAAATTTTTATATTATTTTTATTTAAAAAATTTTTTCAACTGGACAAAAAGTAAATTAACTTTGATAATACCAAGGATTTTCATTGTTGGTGGTGTTATCAAAGAAACTTTTGACAAAACTTTTAGTTTTTCTAATCAAAGTAAGATTTATAAAAAGTTAAAAGTTTCAGGTGAAAATTTCTGCAGATATTTGCTATTAAAAACATAAAATAGCTACAACCACAAAATTCTACCAAACAACAACGACTTTGGTTTACCTTCTTAGTTTTGCCCATCGTTATCAGACGCACATAAATCATTTAAAAATTCATTTATTTTTTTATAGAAAATATCCCACAACAATAATAATTATTATTTTATTCTGAAAAGTAGTTTTTGTGTCCCTCTTATTGACTATAAATAAAAATAAAACATTTCTCAGAATATAATATCTATGTGTTTGCTACAAACGGATTGATAAAGTTTTGTATTATGAAGGTGTGTGTTGGTTCTTTCCCTATGGAACCACTATAAAATATTAAAAGCTAACAACTTTTTCTTTAGTATATGTACAACATTTTTATTTTTTGATTGTGGTTGTCTCTGGTTCTGGCTTATCATTTTCTAAAGTTTTTGTCGCGCTGACTCATTTTCACCAATACAAAATTGCGGGTACGTCCAACCACCAACTTAACACACGCATACCCAGAACCTTATTCAAAGAAAAAATAAATTAGTTTGGAAATAAGTTTATATTTTAGTATCGCGTTGAAACGTTTCTAGAGGAAAGAAAAATAAAATTGAACTCAAGTCATAAATATAATTTTTGGTATGACCCAAAATATACTCGTGTGCGAGTATTAACTTGATGACTTGCTGCTGTTGTTACCACATATTTTCACTACTTTGCTTTTGCCACTCTCTAAAAGACGTTGGCACTTTGGTAGCGGTCGGTGGGTGGTTTGATCATTTGGAAAATGGATAAGGTTGAGGTGGCACACATGCCACCACCACTGCTGTTGCAAAGAGCAAGTTTTATGCCATGAAATAAACGCGAAACAAAAATATTATACTTAAATGAAAGCCAACTTTAACTGAAACTAAAACAAACACACAAAAAAAGATATATTGAAAATCTGTTCAAAAATAGTTTTTAGCTGCTAGAATTTTTATTTCTTCCTTTTCCTTGTGCATTCATTTCGAGTCAAAGATGTTAATAGAACGTTTATCTTCATAAAGAAGATGGAAATTGTTAATTTAACTTACCGTCTGGATTGATTTGAGTCGTGCCACTTGATGGATTCAAAAATAAGTACACTGTTGTAAAAAGAAATAAATTACGAAATTAATTTATGAAGAGCAGAAAGTTTAAAATTTCAATAGAATAATTTGTTTAAATTAAATTAATTTAAAACTAAATTACTCGACAATAAATAGTAAGAAGTAAATAGCTCACGTGAGAGCAACACCTTAAAATATTTGCATTCAATGCAACAACAATTGCACATTTTTACCGAAGTTATATTAAAAGATTTAATAAAAAGTTACCTTACATATGCATGGGTCGATCATTTGGTAAAACCGGTACTGACGGTGGCAACTAATATTTGAAAAAAATTTTTGGCGAACATGAAGTTCTACTGCTATTAATAGTCGACTTATTACTTGTATTGAATCGACAATGCCGTTTTTAAACCGAGTGAATAAAACAATAAACAGTTCGGTACGAAATACTTACATGAAAGTTTAACCTACTGGCTTTAGCTAACATCTATATTCGCATGTAATTTAAGTATAACAAATAAGAGAAAAAAACTAAATCAAAAATATTTCGTTTGACTAT
>OY776279.1:39243184-39368184 GCA_963675445.1 Linnaemya vulpina | reverse complement strand
TAAGTATATAAATTAAATTAAAACAATTCAAAATTTAATTGTAATGAACTTAAAAACAAATTGTATTTCAGTTTTTCAAAATATTAACTCAAATATTTCGAAATTATTGCAATGTTCACTAAAATGGCTATAACTAATAAACCTATACACATACAGAAACTGTATTGACGTCACCTATCATATAAATTTTGCAGAAACAAAATCGGTTCACACATTCCGGAGAATATCAATTACTAACACAATGCAACTTATTTATATATATATATATATATATATAAATTTTGCAGAAACAAAATCGGTTCACACATTCCGGAGAACATCAATTACTAACACAATGCAACTTATTTATATATATATATATATATATATATATATATATATATAAATAAGAAAATAAAAAAATTAATTATATATATATATATATATATATATATATATATATAGATATACATTTATAAACGAAAATAGAAACATTTTTAATTAAATTCTTATGATTTATTTTCAGACCAAATTCCTCAAAACAACATTTGCATATTGCAAATTTTGCGAAACATTAGTCTTTTTATTTATTATTTTAAAATTTTGCTACTTGTAACTTGCAAAAAAAGAAAACCAAAATAAGAACAAATCTATTCTAGTTTCGCGTTGTGTATTATTCTTTGACGATATAATATGCCAAGCAGGCGCCTTAGGCAAAAATAAAACGAATATCAAATAATGCAAACCAAAGCCTTGATGATTGATTTGACTTTGATATTAAATTAAACGATGTCACAGAACAACAGAACTTCCCAAAAAGAGAAGCTGTAAAAACAACAGGATTTAATCAAGAATGACGCGACGGCTAAAGAAGAAAATAATAATCAATCAGTAGCGAAAGGCAAAAGTCAAAGACCACGGCTGAAAAAAAAAATGTAAAAAGTGTTCTGTCCAAGTATGTTGGGATAGTTGAAAAAGATATATGCGTCCATGGAATAACGAAAAACTTAAAAAAGTTAGAATGCATTCAAACTTACAGAGACGCATCATTCGACAAGGACAAGTTTTAACTATGATGTAACTGGTATTCTGGCACTGAAAATAAATAGACCAAAGTAAAGTAGGATGACCATTTTAACTCTGCAGCGCATCGTGTTCAAAGTTGGCAAATGTAACGCCTATCCCTGCGAATTCTGCATATTTCGAATTTGTGTACTCAACCTCCATTTGATAAAATACATTAAGATCTGCATCTTACTTATTCATCCGCAGTATGGACTTATTCAGAGGAGTTGGTCCACGGATATCTGCTAGCTTCTCTGAAAAAATTGTGCCTTTCTTTTCACCTTTCTGCAAAAGTGAGATAGTGGCCCTAGATATTTCCAGAACAATTATTGGCATCTAATCAACTCAATTTGAATTAATCAATTAATTCAAAATCGCCGCAAGGCTCTCTTCTTCAATCCTAACCCTTCTCTCTCACGTATAGGCTCTTAGCTGGGCGAGAGTACCGCTCTCATCTTGTTTACTTGAATTAACATAACTCTTTTAAGATGGTGTAGGTAATTTTTATAGATTTGTGCCGCTAAGCGCTGTTCTAATTGAAATGAACTATTCAGTAAACTAAGCAAAATCAGCGCTTACAACACTACGTTTGTTAAGGAGCTGGGGCCAAATTACGGCAATATATTAGGAGTTCACTGTTTTAAGTGAAATTTTTATTACAGAAATATTTTTTGTGACATTTTTAGCTTATTTTTAAATGTACTGTCTCGTTAGAAGGATCCATAACGGTCTAACTTTAGAGCCCTAAAATTGAAAGTGTAGTTAAACGCACTAAATTGGCATTGCAATTTAAGTGATTTCGGTTTTAATGAATATGTTTGCTACTACTGGAACGGGATAATAAGTTCGAACCAAAGTCAACATAGACATAAGTGGACATTTCCTCTGTCAGAAATTTCAATCATTTGCCCGATATATATTTTCAAATTAATTAAACGTGCGTCTTGATGGCTATATCCGTAAACAAACGAAACAAGGATTTTTATGTAAAAAATATATAAAACTAAATCCACAATAAAAAACTTTTTTCTTTATGTTCTTATTAATAAAACGCCATGGAGCAATTTAAAAGGGGTTAATTATTTCTCCTTAGAAACTCATTGTTATTTGCGAGTAATAAATTGCATTTTCTAAGTAAACGACAAATATGTTTAAAAAAAAAGACTTGAAAAGAAACAAGTAAAAGTACTATATTCGGCTGTGCCGAATCTCATATACCCTTCACAAGCGTCCGTCTGGTATCACATATATTTTTAAGTACCAATTTTGTGCTTTCTAATTTATAAAATAGTTTGTTACAAAAAAAAAAAAAAATCAGTTGCATTTTCTTACTTTTATAAATAAAAATTGCCCACCCCTGGAAACGAAATTTTAATTTTACCAATTGTTTTGCTCATGCAAGTCTTCATAATGTGTAAAGCGGTTTTATTTAAGGAAAACTACAAATTTGTAACCATTTTGGTAACTTTCATATGATACAAAATATTGCAAATATCCAACCCTGGAATCGAAATTTTGATTTATTTTAAATTACGAATTTTGTTTTTCCTGAATTATAAATAGTTTTAGTTAGTTGCCTTTTTGATTACTTATATGTATAAAACAATCAATTTCCCACCCCTGAAACGAAATTATAATTTGCTCTGTTTTTTTGCCAATGCAACTTATTATGACGCTTGAAATAGTTTTATTTAAAAAAAACTTAAAATTTGTAATCATCTTAGTCACTTTCATTTATCACAAAATATTGCAGTTATCCAACCCTAGAATCAAAATTTTGGTTTCTTTTAATTTTGAAATAAAATTTGTGTTTTCTAAATTAAAAAATGGTTTTCATTAGTAAATAAACGACGTTAGTTGTGTTTTTGGTTACTTTTATGCATTAAAAATGCGATTTCCGATCCCTAAAAGCGAAAATTATATATTTTTTTGTTTTTTTTATCAAGAAAAATTCTAATGAAGCATAACATAGATTTTTTAAGAGAAACTTTAAATTTGTTACCATTTTGGTCACTCTTATGTATCACAATATATTGTAGTTATCCAAGTCTGGAATCGAAATTTAAATTTTGTTTAGTATTTGATATTAATTTTGTCTTTTCCTGAATATTTTTGATTAGTAAAAAACATATTTCAATTTCCCACCCTTGGAAGCGAAAATTATTTTTTTTTTATTTTTTGTTTGTTTGTTATTTTTTACCAATGCAAATCTTTATGATGTATAACCACAAAAAACCGAAGGTGACAAAAAAAACTTTAAATTTCCCATTCCTGAAAGCGAATATATATATTTTTGTTTGGTTTTTTTACCAATGCCACTCTAATGAGACATGAAGTAGTTTTATTTTAGAAAAGCTACAAATTTGTAACCATTTCTGTCACTTTCATAATCTACAAAATATTTCAGTTATTCAACCCTGGGATCGAAATTTTAATTTTTTTTAATTTTTGATACCAATTTTGGTATCAAAATTTTAACCAGGAAAAAACGACGTTAGGTGATACTTGGTTATTTTAATGTATAAAAAAATTAAAATTCCTAACCCTGGATGAGAATTTTTAATTCTTAAACTTTTTTTCATCAATGCAAATCGTCATGATGTATAAAACGGTTTTATTTAAAAAACAAATTAAAATTTATTTAGGTTCATTTCCAATCCATCAGTCCAAGAATGAAGCCTTTAGCTCTTCTAGGGGCTTGGGAAAACCGATTTCACGAACAGACAGACAGACGGACATCGCTCAATCGTCATCGCTATTCATAAGGATCCAGAATATATATACTTTATGGGGTCGCATATTAATATCGAAGAAATTACACACGGAATGACAAACCTAAATATACCCTTTCACTTTTTTGTGAAGGGTATAAAACAGAATGACTTGTAAAAATTGTTTTTATATTGCTAAAGAAAAACTAAAAGAAACAAATTTGTGAACTATTAAATAATAATTTTTATATCTAGATATTTTGTATAGGTTGAAAGTACTGTAAAAGAAAGTGCAGTCAGTCCACTGCTCTATCTGAAGCTTCTGCCGTAAAAAAAGTTCAAGGTGGAGTTATTAGAAGATTTAGACATATGTGAAAAAATTTATGAGATCAGAGACTATTATTTATATAAATCGGCACGTGGGCACAATTCATTAATTTATCAATGAATAATGCTAACAATGATTTTCAATACCATGCTGGATAAGGGAATGTAATCTGATATCATTATTATGGTTTTATAGGTTGTTTTGAAATTTATTAACTTCTGCCTTCACGTAGCAAAACGTTTATTTTATTAATGTTTCTCCACATTGTTTGGGATGTTATTTACAATTCTTTACTTTGTTTCTATATTCAGATAACTTATAAGATAACTTGTGGCAGGAGGGTTGCTTTTATAAAACCTTTCTTATTTGGGTGTTTAGTGGTTTACTCTTTTTATATCTACTAGAAATGTCAAGTGACAAAATAAAAATATTCAACGACCCGTAAGTTGACGCAGGTTAACAGTGTTGCAAATGGACGTTAAATCTTAAATAAAAACTATTTGTATAGTAACAAATTGAGAACCCTTAAAGGCGAACTTGTAAAGTGTTAGGATTATTACGTCAACAGAAAATATATGCTGCCTAACTTATCAGAGTCGTTACGTTGTGTAAGAGGTCTAATAAATTTATGTTTTCATTCTTCTAACTTTAAATTCTTTTCAGTATTACAAATGAAATGGTAGATATATAATTTAACTACTAGCCCAAATCAAATGAACTCTACAAGGTAGCAGAAGACCACTAACGATGCATGCCGATGACAATAATAAACAGGTAAAGGTGAGTATTAGTATTAGCAGCGACTTGACTATAAAATTTATTTTTGACAAAAAGCAAATATAAAATGGTCGAAGTTTAAAATTTTATGAAAACAATTTTTTTATTTTTTCTAAAATTTGCCATTTTTGAAAAAGGTGATCCATTGATTTTACCAAATCTTTGGAAGGGGCTGTCCGATTTTGTTGAAGGAAACAGCATAATATATAAAATTAAATTACCTTTAAGTTTTTCTAATACCATTCTTTTAAATACTTATTGGTTTCGGAGTTATTTGCAGCCCAATGTGTTAAAAATTTCCATTTTTTTTAATTCGTAAAAAATCTAAAATGACAAAATCTTACCATTTTTATTACATGATCGTAAAACTGTGAATATTCCAAATGAACAGAGCTTTATTTCACGAAAATCCATGGTAACTTTATTAAAAATTAAGTGAATGAAGTAAAAATTTTTCCAAAAATTAGCCGCAACCACAATTTTGAAGATAATTTCAAGAAGTTCGGCATAGGATATTTTTTGCTACAAGGACAATACTTCTTGAAAATAGAGGAAATCGTCCATAATTTTGGCCCACATCCCACAGAACTTTCTTCCCAGAATATAGTATGAAATCCTACAAATCAACAAATTTCCTTTTATCTATATGAAAGAAACCTTATTTTCCATATTAGCCTGCTATCGGAAGTTTCTTATATGTAAATAGTGAAGTTTTATATTTTTGTTTTTTTTTTTTATTAAAGAAATGCTATAAAGTTTAGTACTTAAAATATTTAAAATAGTTCCTATTTTTTGCTTGTCTACTGTATTTTTCCGAATTTGATTCTCGTATAAGCAGCCTTTTCATCGAGCGATAGTAACGTCTCGAATGTTGAGCTCTGTAGTAGTTTTCGGATTTGTGGACAATCAACAATACCTTCAGAAATTTTTAAAGCGGATAATTTTGGGAATATTGTTTGTATATAACCGAATGCTTTTCCATTTTTGCTTAGCTCCTTAACAAAATGTTTCACTAATTCAAACTTCCTTTTTTATTAGAGCAGCATATTTTAAAGTGTGTGCCTACTTCGTTATTGGTTCTTGCTGGCCAGTCTTTCTTTATATAATGTGTGCTTAGATCTCAGCTATCCAAAAGACAGAGAAAACAACAATGTTTTATGTAACCATGTTCACATGGTTCGTTAGTCTCCTTCACATTTACGACGTGTGCGATGGGTAATGATGGCTCCTGATTACCATTGTGTAATAAAACTGCTTTAAATCTGTCCTCGTTACTATCAGTAAATAGTCTCCATTCACTTGCGTCATATGTTTGACCAAGCTTTCTAAAAAGTCCAGTTATATTATAGAAAAACATATATTGTCTTTAGTTCTATAAAAACAAGCATATGGCTTAGGCCGTTCACGATAAGTAGTTATCTTAACCTGCTTGTGACCTCCACTTAACTTTTTAATAATAGGCTTGAAATGACAAATTTTTCCTAAATTGGGTATTTTTACTTCATTGTTAATAAGTCCAACATTTATTCATGTTCACGAAATAAGGCTTCAATTATTTAAAATAGTAAAAATGGTAAGTTTTTGCCATCTTCGATTTTTATGAATTACAAATGAAAAAAAAAATTTTGCAAAAAAAAAAAATTTTACATTTTTATGTGAATAACTCCGCTGGTGTTTTTTCCAACAAAATTGGATAAGCCATTCCCAAGATATGATAAAATCAATCCAACGACCCTGAAAATCCGTATTTTTAGAAAAAAAAATTGAATCCATAGAATTTTAGATTTTGGGTGTTTTTGTACTTAGCGGGCCATAATACATCGAAATTAAAAAGTCAGACTTCAAAGTAACTTCTCGTGTTGACCAGTGTTATTAGCGACGAAGCCCACTTCCAGAATAGGGAAAACTGCAGTAGTTCAACAGCGACAGTTAGACACATTCAAATATACCTTGTCGGATAGTACATTGACTACTTTATTTTTAATTTTGTTTTATTAAGTCTTTTTTAATCTTTCATCACTGACAATATACATGTATTAGGCTTTCTTCGATATCGATATCATGATTTCTTCTGCATTGCAATTTTGTAAATAACTAGTCCACAACTCGCGGGATTATTAACATCAACAACTAACGCAATGTTTGCTTGTTGTTCTCAACAAAAAGAATTTCGAGAGAGGTGTATCCATGCTTATCAAAGACTATTAACATGTAACAATAACTTGAAATAATGAAATAAGATATATCCGTGAAATGCTATCCCAAAAATAATTTGTAAGTTGTAACAATGGTCTTGAAGTTTAATAACAGTTGTTGTTTAAAATTAAATTGTTGTTTTTTCCTCCAGTAATCCTAGAATATTAATTACAATTAAATTTCAACTAACATTTTGGAGAAGTATTTTTTATGTCGTTCCTGTTTGTGCAAATAATGCAATATGCCACTTTAACAGCCTGCAAATTCTTCAGAAAAAACTTTAAATATCGAACACAAAACTGCGGAGTAATAGTATGTTATTTTCTTCATCAACTGATTTGGTTCTCGTCCCATAGCAAAGAACTGAAGACTTTCATGTTTTGATAATTTTCTCCTGTACGATTTTCAATAACAAGGATTTTTTATATTCTACAACTTATAATAACTAAAGTTAGAAAAACAATTTACTTACACCAAACTGTTGCTGCCAAAACGAAGATTGCAACAACGATTAAGCCAAGATTTGACAAAATTTTTACCAGAACAGCCGATGAAGTTGTAAACGGTTGATATGAACAGGTTTGAATTGATGTAGAGCCCAAAACCGGAATCTGTAAAACAAAAAACTTAGTCAATAACATTTCATAAATAAGTCAACACAGAATAATAAATCAAATTTATTTTGAATGCGTTTATATTGATTATGCAATAATAAAAATATTTAACGAAGTTACAATTGTCCTGGTTTGATTCACTTTGGGATTGTGTATCTTGGGAACATGAACAATTTTTGTGCTATTAAATAACATTTCTATATAAAGACACAAAATTATATAATAAATTATTAAAAAAAGAGATAATAAAAATGGCTCAAGCTAAGTTATACGTTGATTGTATAAATTTATGTCATCGATTAAATAAACTTCCGCCATTGCCATTGTCTTTCTGTTGCAACACAAATTGCATGCTTCCGCTTCCGTTGCACAGAGATACAAAAATTGTCATAAAAACGAAGATACTGGCAATAACAAGGACAACAAGTATAATTACAAAAACGAACAAAAATAAAATGAATAAAAACAAATAAACAATCAAGGAGAAATATTGAAGGATTCCATCCAAAACAACACTTAACCGAATCTCAAACAAACAGATGGAGGGACCAGTGTCGTGACATTACATGCACTTTTTACAGCTTTAATAAACTGGAACACACAATTTTACTTCTTGCCAGCAATGCCGCCTTTGGTTTATGGGAACAAGGAAAGGATGAGGAGTACACACATAAACACACTGCTGCATGAACATCTGCATACGGCAAATAAAAACATCGCGATTGAAACAGTTCAACGTCATCTTCATCATCATCAAAAATAACGACCCGTATCTGCTCTACACAGTGGTTAACTTTATTAATCGAAATCTTTTGTTCCACACAGACATTCATCTGCCATTCACTCTGTTCTTTATTTCAGCGAAGAAGAAAACGGGAATAAAATAAAACAAATTAAAAGAATGGTATTGATGAGATCTTGCAGAGAATAAAATTAAATGATACTGTATTCAAGAACGTTGCGAACTGAATGTTGTCCATGCAAGTACGACATAATTTGTTTGCCATTATTCTTATTGAGCTTTTGCTTTTTGAATTTGTAGTGATATGTTGGATCCGTATTTTCAAAAGAGGTTTATGTGTAAAGAAAACGTGACCCCAACACCACAATGTTCTGTACCGCGCAAGTAAATTACAAAAACAGTAAGTATTTTAAGGCCGACATTGAATCACAAGTTTCATGACACCCATTTTATTTAATTAACATGTATGTCGATACATATTTGACATAAACTAGTGTAATTAAGGAAACCCCAGCACAATCAGTCAAATGATTAAAAATTTTAACGATTTTGTATTTTATGCCACAAAATCACGTTTTATTCAGAGCCTTAAGTTAATTTATTGAATTGGCAAATATTTTGAGATGATCGTCTGTTTAGTAAATGACAATTTTCAAAAATAACTACCGGGATAATTCGAGTAGAACCTAACCTAGAAGTGTTAAGTGGGTATTCTAATTTTTTAAATGTCCAGAGTACTTTCAGGTATACTGAAATTGATGAAATTACTGCTAATGAACTTTTAAATTGCATTAAAAAACGTAAAATTTAGAGAAATCGTCAGAACGACCTACGTATATAATTCAACGTTTCTAGATAAAATGGTTTCCACCGTGGCTCCGAATTCGGCATGATCTCCCACATGTCGGCCCGTTTCTTACGAATAAATTGTTTAATATTAGTTTCCCTTTGAGTCAATCGTCAATGAATCCTAGCACACGTGCCACAAAAATACTCATACCGATATGCCGTTTTCGGTAGCGGACAATACAGACGTCGTTATATTTAAAATACCGCTATTGACATCAAAACCGCTATTGACATAGAACCACAACCGATATTCTGAAGGCCAAACAACATCTCACCTTGTGTTGTTTCATTTTCGTACACACTTAGGCACAAATTTTTAACTTATTGGCTTCTAGAAAGAGAACAAGAATGTATTGTTTTATATGTTATCTGTATATACCAAGTGGTCGGATTATGCCCAGAACACAGAAATATTTTAGCAACTGGGTTTCAGTCCAGCTAAACGAAGCTAACACTGGTGCTACAGACTCGACATCATGTGAAACTGCTGCTCAACAACAACTAAACCCTGATGAAAAGTTTGAGGAATATGTTCTAAAAATTAGGGTAGGCAAGACATACGCCACATGCAGAAATATAAACGCCACAACGTGTTGCGCCTTTTATAAAAGTTGAAATGTCCAAACTGTAGGTCTGATAAATGAGGATTTGCACCAAATTTATTTGTGGGCATCAGCGAATGGCGCAACTCTACTCTGCAACTGCTATAATTATTTATTAACCAAAAAATTTTGAAATATATCTACCGCCACTACTAATAAATAACACAACAACAAACTTTATTGATTCTGCTGAAATTCTTGGTATTATTTTTAACAAAAATTTAAACGTTCGCTATGATCCGAACTCTTTGGGCGTCACAATATTTTTCAAAACTTACTTGCTTTCACCTCTTTTGTACGGGTGTGATCTTTTTCCTAGTTGTGATGCTGTGACTGTTACGTATAGAACTATTGCGAGATACATCTTTACTATTAAGCGAAATAACAGCATATCTCACTTTTCTAAGCAAATATATAATGTAACATTTGAAAACATTCTCAAGCGCCGAACACTATTGTTTTTGCAAAACATATTTACTCACCAACCTCCTTATCTCTATCGGAAAATTTTATTTCCTCTAAAAAAGGAAATAAAATTAAAAAATACAAACAATAAGCAAAGCAAGTCGTTGTAATATTGCCATTTATAAGCACTTTTCTTAATTAGAATTATACACGTTTTACCCCTTTTATTTTTATGATAATTCCTACTTCTGCTTTTTATAGTTAATAAACGTTGTATTGGTATTATTAGCACTGCTTTTAAATATTGTTATGTACCTATTTTTTCCAACATTTCTTTCTAAATATACCCATGTGTAATAAGAATACGAAACTTATGTATGTCAAAATTCGAATAAATACTTTTAAATAAGCCCTGTTCTTGTTGTACTGAATTGACTAATCAAACAAATGAATAAATAAAAATTATGTTGACTTAACTTACATTGAATCCAAAGGAGCAATTCGACTTTGGACAATAAAAGATAATAGTGCCAAAAAGACGAACAAGAAGTGTTTATTCGAAACGAAATAAAATCAAATTTGTAATAAAATTGTCATGTGAAATTAGCACTTAGCTGTGAATTTATCTTGACACAAACGATTAACAGCCAATTTCGTTGCAATCTTGGAACGGCATGTCCAATTGTTATTGGATTGATTGATGTTGACTTTGAAACAAATCAGTACAAACACAAACATTAAGGCGACAAGGACTACAACTACTAAATAATTTATTTCTGTATAAGTGATTATATAATTAGTGAATCAGATATATAAATAGTTTCTATAGTGAAACGAAACCTAATTTGAATTCCCAATGTCGCACATTGAATTTTTCAGCGGATTCACAAACAAATTAAGGAATGGACACAGTTTAATATAAAACTGGAGTGCAAAAGGTTTCACATATTTGCTTTTTATGCCAAAAATTTTGAAGTGCACATGTCCTTGTTTGTGTATTGACCTTTTTGTCTTTCTTCTTCAAATGAGCACAAACATTTTCATATATTTTATATATTAGTAAACAAGTAAAGACAATTTCAATAAAAAAGGGAGTAAATATATATTTAATTAATATAAATTAGCTCTGAGATAAAAGACAATTCATTGACTTAATTTTAGCGCTTTAAGGATATTTTTGTTCTTCATATCATAAATCTTGACTTTTAACAAACTATTCCCAATCATCGCTAGAGAAATAGAAAAAAGTGAAGGGAAATTCATTTCTAACTATCAGTATTCTTCTTTGTTTGTAAAGTCTTCTTTTATTAAATCAATTTTTTGGTCTTTTTATTTTCTGCACATGCACTTTTAATTGTTTCGATCGTTTAAGCCTTTTTCTCGATAAGTGTACCATCCGTTATGTTACCTTTTTCGTTTATTTTAATATGAAAAACTCTAGTAACTTTCTTTTGTTTGCTTTGTTTGTTTCAGCATTTCATTTATATCTACAGAGTACGAAGAGGAACGGAAATCAGGGTAGTTGCAGTTGTTGAAAAGTTGCCATCACTAAGCATCCAGTTTGTAACACCATTTTATGGAAAGGCAAAAGTTTGATTTTATTTTTTTTGGAATTTAATATTACTTGAAGTAAAACTATGAAAATAATAAATATCTAAGAATTATTTAAATATAACCAGATTTGTTGCAAAATGTTAAATGATTGCTTAGCAGTAGAAGGACGAAGGTAACAGAAAATAACAAGTTTAATAGTATTTAATATTTTGAATTGTTGTGATACATATTTGGAATATACTGTTTTTATTGTTTAGTTTTATTTACAAATGTAAAGCCGTTCTTGAAAAGGTGGATACGTCCGCGATTTTTTACACATCAACTGTTGATATTTATTTCAGCACCTACATAATGAGATTATGTTCCCATCTAAAATAATTTATATAATTTATATTCCCTTGGTGTGGCCCATGGCATTAGTGGAAACATAAAGAGACCAGTTAGAGAGAATATAATAAGCCAAGAGAAAAATTTTGTCTTTCAATCAGATAATGAGTTTGCTGATTTGGCCTCTGAATTTGTATCTAAAGAGCGAACGGGAGATGCCCATCTTTGGGGATTTTGGAAAAATTACATCTTCGTCACCATGGGATAATAACAAGGTAATAATTAGAATTTTGAATTTCCAAATTATCAAAACTAATGAGAAATCCAAGAAATGCAGAAAACATACCTTCTCTGCAAACAAAACTTTATTTAGCTATTGATTATTGTTTATTTGATGATTGACATAAATGGTTCATACGCTGGATCCAATTTTGTTATACTCTCTTTAACATTTCGGCGGGTATCTCACGAATAAATTCTTCAATATTTGTTTCTAGTGCGTCAACCGCTGCGGGCTTGTCCCCATAGACACGACCCACAAAAAAGTGTAAAGGCGTTAAATAGCACGATTTAGGCGGTCAATTGACCGACCCCTAACTAAATATTAAGTGTTCACCGAACTCCACTCAAAATTGTGCGATTATTTGACATCTGGATATTGAATCCAGATGTCAGCAAAGTTCAGATCTTTCATTTTTAGGGAAAATGTCATTATCGTACGATGGCTATCGCCAGTAATGTTCCTGCCTTCGTCGTAAAAAAGTATGCTCCAAAGTCAATACCATCTCATCCAATACCATCAATATTTTGTCTGTGAGCGGTAAGCTGACCAGTGAAATAAATCAATTAATTCCCCTTGTTTGAATTTCAATTTCTGTGCCATTGCATGGACATTGAGCGGAATATCTCAATGTCTTTGAATAATTTAACTTTCTGGTGGTCAACACACCACATAAGTGTCTACTCAGCATGTTTTTCTATGTGTCATACAACAATTTGCGAAAATAGTGTCAATATTAGGCGTTTTATCGGGAAACTAATTGATAATGAGCTGCTAGCTTTGTTAAGTATATCCTTGTCATATTAACACTATGACAACATCATTCAATGAAGACTACGTAAGGTATGTATGACTTATTATCATCATCCGTTTCCTTTAAAGCTTTCGGTCGACTAGCCGATTAGTTAATATTCTCTGTAGAATTTGATATTAATCTTTATTTGTTTCTTCTTCTATAGAAAGAGGTGTAAAACCAATAGAAGTGAGATAATTTCATAATATTTCATTAGATTAAATCCAAAAACACTGTAGAATGAATTAACAAAAAAAATTAAAACTAGATTTAATGAGAGATGAGTTTTCTTATAATACAATTCAAAAACAGACATTAACGAATTATGAAATACACACTTTTGCCGAGATGAATTCGATGATGATGTGGCAATAGAAGAAACTACCGACAGTAATGCAGTCAGCCCTTTTAAAATAATTAGGCAAAACTATTATATGTGCTAGGAATAAAAAAAAAAGATATGAAAAACAGTTGGTCCCTAAAGGCCATCTCTGTAACTTGCTCCTAATATTAACCACAGAGCTATCGTAACCTGGGTTATGTGTTATTCTATGCTTTTGAGCTCTTCGAGCTTAATTTTCACATCAACCGATTCCCACGTCATTAGGGGTGATTGATGTAGTTTTCGGTTACTATGGAAGTTTTTTAAACGAAATCAGTTTTTTTCCACAATATCTCACGAGGATATTAACCGGTTTTGACCCGGTTTTCGGTGATCGATGTTAAGAGCTGATTAGTGCATGGAACCGATCGATAAGTCCGTTTTAAAATTAAAAAAAATAAATAAAATACTTTAAAACAAAATCTTCCCCAATTTTTTTGAGATATCTTGAAAACTACTGCTTCAAGTTGGTTGAGATTTACAGAAAATCTAATTTAGATATAAAATAATGCACTTGGCCCTTAACACTAGAACTAAATACGATTTCTTTAAAACTATTTTACGAGCAAAAGATGTTTATTCAGAATTAAAGGATATGGAAAGAGCAGATGTTCATGTAAATCAGCTTTGTACTCTTGCATGTGATAACAATACTTTTCCTTCTTTTTTTTCTGAACAGATACATGAAATAAAAATACTAAATAAGAAAGCAGTTTTACTAATTTGTTTTGTATTGTAAACAAACATGCCTGATTTTTATGGTTAAATAAGTTTTAAAGATTGTTGAGCATCTGGCTGGATGACCCCAGTATGCCATAAACTATTTTTAAGTAATTTTTGTACATTGGCTTTTTTATTTCTGCCTTAATTTGTGGTTTTGCTTTAACATGCCGAATTCTTCTTCCGATGTGATTGTTTTGCCTCAATTGTTGCAACAACAAACAAAACCACTCTGATTTTCTGAAGTAAATTTAATAACAATTCATGTTCTTTGTTTTATTTTTCGTACGCTTTTTGTTGCTCCATAGTGTTTTTCAAAAACTTTTTTGATTTATTCATTTCGTTTATCGCAAAATGGTATTGCTTCTTTGAGTGGGCAGAAAATCAACACATTTATGTGTATTGAATTGTTAAGGTTTGTTTTTTTTCCGCTATAAATAAAAACTCACTTCTGCAGAATCGAAAAATGGAATCGACAAAACTATTAATAAATGGTATTGCCTTGGAGGAAGCATATGATGAGTTATAATTTTTTATACTTTTATTAAAGTCTGAAAATAATTTTTCTTTTAGTGATGAATAATAATTTGGAACAGTTTCATTGTTTTTAAAAATCATTATTTAACGATTTACACATTTTTAGCACTCTTTAATTTTAAGATGAAAAGTCCATTTTTTAGCTGCAGAAATGACACTTGTCGGCTATTGACAACTCTTATCGACATTTTGTCATTTTCTAGTCCTTTGTTCATATTGTTAAGCGAAATAGAATTTCAAGCATGAAACTAAATAGACAATTTAGACATCAAAATGCCAGTAACACATCCTACGCCTACAACTGGAAGCCACAAAATGTTACGTAAAGTGGGAACAACTTTGGCTGCAGTGTTTCGAAAGTTGCAAAAGTAAAATAGAAGTTTTGCCATATTTTACTTTTTATCTGCAACGACGAATACATGACTAGGTGGTATGTTCACATATACTGTACGGCCAACTCTTCCTCTTCTTCACCATCGACAAGGTTCAACATGGCTTTGAATAACTAGTGAAATAATATGTAAATATAATTATAAAAGAAATATAGTATGAGTTTTTATTGAACCATCTTACTTTAGGTATTGTTAAGATTTTTCGCATTGCATGAAACCACTTCATTAAAGATGTTATTCCAGCTCATATCTTCATATCTCTGTATTTTAAAAACTATGTCAACTTTGCATTAAAACAATAGCATATCCATAATCTTAAGTAATGATGAATTCAATGAATAGGGCTTTTAGAATTAATTATCACAAACAATTTTTAATTTTATATTAAATTGGAGTTCTGCTAAGAGTGGAATATTTTATTATAACTATCATAATAGTGCACCATCTCATTAGCGTTCTTTTCTCATTTCGTCTGTTTTTCACGGTTTTACTAGTTAGCAGGAATATAGAATATTTATGAAATGTTTTTAGCAAAAGAGAATATGGGAATTAATTATTCTTACATTCATTTTAACTCCATATTTCTTCTAAACAGTAGAAACGTAAATTTTTTAAAAATTATCATCTATTTTGTATCATTAAGAAAGTAAGCCATTACAGCTAAGGGGCTATTCACATATTACGGGCGTATTTTTTTCTGATTTTTAGACAGATCGCAACATACTTTTAGGAGCAAATAATGCGTTTGAACCTCTCTGCTATCGTTAGAATCTTTTGGTGCGATCCTCGAATGAATGTGTTTCTCTGGATTGGTTAATAGAAAATAATAAAATATTATACAAAATCAATACATTTTTTTGTTACGTAACATTTTTAGAAAATATCCAGATTTGTACTACTTCCGGATGGAATGTCTTTTTTTTACTAAGTAAATTGAAATTGTGTCCCTTGGCCTGGCGCAAATAATAATGCTATTATTACACAATTTAATGTTTCTCAGAGATCTCTAAGATTTGTCTGTTTAGGATTTGAAATTTTTCTTAAGCTTAAGCAAACTGTTATTTAAAATTGTTATAATTCTCCACTGAAGTACTTGAAACTTTAACAGGATTCCCAATGCTTGATTCATTTAATTGTTGTTTTTATTTCGGTAACACTTTTTTGCAGAATATGTGTGAAATACAAACGATACCACAAAGGAACAGGACATGTTTGACTACTATAAGGTCGAGACCTAAATTTTTTCCATTTTTCGAACTGATGTACATAAGTGACATGTATATAACAGAAGTATATTTTATATTTTAACAAACTAATGCACTTGAATAGTTCTGCTAGAACCAAAAAAAGTGCTCTATTCATTTAGCTGGCGGTTGGACCGCATTCCTCTCGATTATTTTCCTTTATTTGGCGACTTACGTTACATTGATAATTTTGTACAAAGAATATTAGATTAACCAGTCATTAGATTTGCAGGAACAGAACAGTATCTATTTCAGTTCGCCACTAAGTGAACGTTAAAGTTTTGTTTTTATTACTGGCATCTATTTTACGGAATTTTGCTGCGAACGGATATTTTAGTTATTACAATATTCTTCTCACATTTTTGAGCAGATTTATTGTTTTCTGTATTGATTATTCAATTCTGTCTTTTATTTTTCAACTTGTATTTAAATTTAAATTTTAGTGTTAAATTTTCTACAACACAACTGAAAAGGCCACAAAATAAAAATAAACTTGATACTTCTCATGAGTTACAATAAAATATCCGCACTATACACTTTAAGTTTAATCACAGGTTGCAACATTGAAGCAGCAGTGCAGTAACATTTGCTCTAAACGGAATATAGAAATAGTTCCACAACAAACAGTTGTGATTTAAGCAAAACAAGGAGCATTAGGTATCTGTGGTTTATATAAAATAACGATCAAATGCTGTTACAAAAAAATTATGTAATATATTAGAAATTTAATTTAATACGAAAGCTTTTTGAGGCAACATAGTCAAAATGTACATATATTGTTATATCTATTATTAAGTGTTTGTAAATAACATGAGTTGTTCTCGAATTCTCTCTGGGTTGGAATATATGGGGCTTTCGAAATATCCATATATAATTTATTGAGTGGCAACAATTTGGTAAAATAAAAAGTAAGTAGCAATTTTTGGCACCGTTGCATGTTATAGCCACCAACGACTTTCAACTCAAAAAGGGTTTATTTAATAGCCACAAAACATTTATATATGACTCTGTTTTCGTAGTGCAACACAATTTTACTTAAACGCACATTAAATGGGCAATCAATTGCATGAAAAGCTTTTTTAAGAAAGCTGTTGGCTCAGGTAATGAACACAAGACTACGATGCCGGGGATCTCGATTATAGACTCAGTCATAAATATGGTGTAAAATTTTACTGACCTGAATTATTGTAAGACTGTTGTCGGTTTCCTTCAATGACGAACATAATACCATTTGACGGCATATCATTTGTCGCGGAACATTACCTATAGCGATTCTTAAAAGAGCAGAATACAGCACCCTCCTTCATCGATACTTTTAGCAAACAATTCACCAGCGAAGTAAAAATAGCTACAACAAATTCCCATCTAATCTGTCTTCATCTGCATATGTACTAGTCCACGACAAAAAAAGTTCTTCACATACTTTAAGTCTATGGCTTACAATTCCCATGAAATGCATATTAACAAAATAAACGTTCCTCCATGGGAATGGACTGTAATATATTCAAAATGCGACAGGAATACAAAATTTTTAGTGCACTTATAAGACGCAGTCACATTATACAATTCGTCGCATATTATGCATAACCTTCTTTTGCCAAAGACCCGACATATTTCATATTATATTAAAGTAGATTTGGGACATTTTGCTGCGCAAAGTGATACTCACAGCTATTTTCATAATATTTTTTTATGATATTTAGGACATCTTTTGCAAGAGATTGAATAACTAAGAAGCTGGCAAATAGCAAGAAACAACGTTTGATTTATTAGCCGCTTAAAGTAGGCATTTAGGATATCGTAGCTCCTAAACCGGTGAAGAGATGTGATCTTGAGCTAAATAGGCGATTGGTCAACCCACCTTCCATACAAATATCAATGCATGCAAAATGATTTGGAACTTCTGCAGGCTTTTGTCAAATTTACTTCATCAGTTACGCATTCGATTATTTTTTCAGACAGTGAATGGTGTGGTTACTATTCGCTCCTGACCGAAAACGCATATTATCTGTAATTGACACTAGTTTTAGGTGGTTTAAAACACGTGAAAACAAGGTTTTGCAAAGAACTAATATCTATCGAGTTCACGTATGAATCTAATAAACCATAAAAATAAACGGCTCATCATCGACCAGTAGCAAATAATATTTAGATATTGTCCATGTTGATAGTTTGACAGCATATCCAACATCTTCCAGTTTTAATGAACTTTATACAAAACTTATATTAACAATAAATTGAATGAAATTATCAAAAGTTTGAAACAACTTTACCGTACAACCTCAATAACAGCAATTCATGTTTAGTAAGCACATTTAATTTCTTTCGTAGAATGAGAGCAAGTTATGTATTTTGCAAACGAAATCATTTTAATTAAACTTTCAATGTACAAGGCAAAAAACATTTTCAAAGTTTTTGCAAAATAATTTTTAGTGAGCAAAAATACTATTAAAATTAAACCGAAAGATTACAATATTAAACACAGACAGGAATAAACAATTTTGCATTGAGATACAACAATTGCACATGTTTGGTAAGCAGTATACGAAAACAAGCAAAGGCTTTCAAATTTCTGTCCTTCTTGCAGACAATTGTTCATGCACTCCAATACAATTCGAACATGACCTGTGACAACAGACTTATAGAGAGGACACGATAATGCAACGAAAGCTTTTAAAACGTCTTTATATAGCGGTAAGAAAGTTTGCTAAGACGCAACTTCTTTTTCGGCGATACTAAGAATAGATTAAGAATAGATTAAGATTTTCTAAATTTGCGATTACTGTAGGGTGCTTATTTTGAAGGTCTACTTTGTTGAAGCCGCAACCATGATGGCTACCCCTTTAAATCGACCTTAAGCTCATTCCCATTAGAGAACTTGACGGATATGCTGCATAGAGTAGTTTCAGTTTGCTTCTGAAAAAAGCTACTTGGCACGTTGTGCGTAAGAGCTGCATTTTAGATAAAAAGCTAAGGTCAAAGAAATGTAACTTGAATCGTTTTGGACTTGAGTTCAAGTTGTTCAACCTCCACACTCAGTCATGAATATGGTTTCGAGATTCTCTGATCTGTTTTAGTTCATGGTTGCGTTTATTGTTGTCAGACTTGTCGCTGAACGGCATCGACATCGATTGAAATATCTACAAACATTTTATATGTTCATCTTTCCTCTCAACACTTTGCGACACAACGTGCTGAGAGAAACCTATGATAAAGCCAATTAAATTTAAATGGGTTTGATATTCTAGGATAGATTAGTAAGATCAGTCCTAATTAGAAGAAACATAATTTTCAAACAATATCTTCATAATCTGAACACAGATTTAGACACGTATGATGTAGCATTGCTAATATGATAAACGTTAAAATTATTTCACAAGTAGCATCATAGCAGTTGGCGGTTGGTTAGACTTGGGTCCAACTCGATAATACGCTTGTTTTAGACAAACTAATATAATTTACATGGGTTTTATCAAAGGTTTTTGTCTGAAAGTAGCTGATGATGTATCTCTCGATATAAAAGTTTTTAGTCAACCATATTCTGAATGATTTTTCAAATTATCAGAAGTCGGTTTAAATGAGCTAATTGAATACTTTGATACGACAAGTTGGTTGTAGTACGAATTACCGGATCGGGCTACTTGGACACAGTGCAATCACCTAGCGAAAAGAAATCCTCTAGATTCTAGTTTAATGCCCACTAATCAACCACGTAAAGAAAAAATAAAATATTGATACAAAAATTAAAAATTGTTTGCCGATTACACAAAATATAATGCCCATTTGAAAAGTTATTTATTCTTATTTATTCAAATAACATGAAGTTATCTGCGAAATTTGTCAATTTCCTTATTTGAAGGCATATGAATTTATACAAAAATATTTAGTTATATTTTACGACATAAAGGGAATTTAAAAAAGATCAGAAACTTTAAGAAGTGGAAACGAGAATGCATTTCATAGTTTCAAACTTTAGGATATTTAGTTAAAAAAAATTTTATTCATTTTAACTATTTTGCTTCTCATTTAGATAAAAGTCTCCCTCAAACTAATTCTGTTATATTATCGATACTTTCAAAATATCGATAGGAAAATATATCACCAACGCTCATTTGATTTGCTATTTAATTGATTTTTGGCCGCTCCAGAAAAATACTTTCCAAGTGAGTTAGTAGATTTGCACACAAGAGGGGGATACGAATACATGAATGAAATTCTAAACAGCCTCTGCTCTAAGTAGAAGCAAGTTCGTAACCGGGCTTTATTGAACTTTTTTTATAAAACCGTGACTAAGAATAGCATAAAAAATTGTTTTAATTTTAATTTAAGTTGAAATTTATCATACTTTTTATAATTTGCATTAGCCCCAGTTAAATGCGCATAAGAACTAAAACACAGTCCATGAGCCATTTAAAATTTTAAAGCAATCTGGGATAACAGTACCAATTAGAATTATATTAAGGAGTTACAACAACTTAAAAATAAAAAAAATTTAGTTGACTGCAGCGCAATATTTCAAAAATTGGCATAGAAATAAGTGATATAAATAGCGAACTGCAGTGGGATGAAAAATTAGTCGAGTACAACTACAAACATTCAGTCGATAGCAACATGAATAGTGAAATCTGACATTATTGATAGTAGATATCGATAGTATCCCAGCACTACCTCAACCACAGCCAAGTGAAAGATTATTTTAAAAAAACAGTTAATTAAAATTGTTACAAAACGTATCGAGCGTTTGTACTGGATTACACATCTAGGAACGCTTCATAGAAAGCAATACAAATTGGAAGTGATATCACAGCTAGACATTTAAGGCCCTTTTGGTTTATACCGATGATAAAATAGAGTAAACACGCACATACAAGATACAGACATATATACATAAGTATTTGTACTGCACACACATTCGTATGCAAATATCAATGATATTTCAGAGTTACAAAGAATAATTTCGTTGTGTGTTTTAGTTGGTTTCTAATATATACAAAATCAGTAAATAAGCTATCAAGTAACATAAGTGGCGTTCTCTGTTCTCACACAATACGTCCCTTCCTAAACCATTCGATAATGTGTTGCGCACATTCCAAACAGGTTTAGGTTTTCACAAATGATCAATATACAAATACAAAGTCTTATTTACACCAAAAAAAATAAAAATGTTTTCTCGATTAATTTCTGAATAATTCCAAAACGATGAGATAAAGAAAAATTGTATGTAACTAAAATAAAAACAGTTTTGTTACACATGTTTTGGTGTTTTACTTTTTAAAATCGGATGACTCGTTTTCGAGTTAAGGTGCAATATGTCTACGTACCTGGCTAGTTTAGGGGCAAAAAATTGCCACGCCCATAAAAAATATCTCGACCTGATGGAAAAAAGAAAATGAAAACGGATTCAAGTTTAGCACATCAAAATTCATGTAGTCCACATAGTTTTATTCAAAGGAGGATTTGGCTGCTGAGAAGTGTTATCAATAAATTTTAAATTATTATTATTCTGTAGCATACAAATTGTTTTGAAAGGGCATTGCGGCCTTTAATCATTTTACACCCTGACGGTATGGCACGGTACCCGGCTACTTTTATATATAAAAAGTGTTTGCAATATATTAAAGTTTTAAATGAACGATAATAAATTTTAGTTTCCAAGACTATTGTCATATAGGCAGGCGGCTACCCCACTTTTCTATCAAGGATGCTATTTTGCTATTACCATAAGAGTGAATGGAGTAATGACAAGATAACCAATATTTCTATGTTAAATTCATAAAAGATATTTTTATTAGATATGTTATATTAAGAAATTGCAGATTTTGGTATAAAAGTTTTCTAAGAGTATTATCTCATGGGTTGACCTCTACATATGCAGCGCATTGTGCCAGAAATAGAAAAGAAGATAGAGAATTTTGTTGCAGTTATGTTTATTTTTTAGTTCATCGGTGAATTTTTTACTTAGAGTTACTGACGACAAATGCTGCTGTATGTTGCTCTTTTACTAGATGCCAGTGTTTAACGTTGTCGGCAATGTTTAGCAACCAGCGCTATGCCTTCGTCTTTGATACAAACCGACAACAGTTAACATAACCACATGAACTGAGTACGGAGCCAAACTCGTGATCTGAGGAATCGTACTTCCATATTGATTATTTTAATGCGACCGATTTGGAAAGTAGCTAAAGTGGACCACCTCTTAAATTTTGATATTTGAACGCTTTTATTGCTTGGATGAATGCAACATTGTTTTAGATGTTTACCAAGAACTCAATATATTTTTTACTTTGCTAGAAACGTCTTTTTTTAACTTCGTGCCATATTATTTACGCATGTTTTTCTTCATAAGAACCCAACAGTACTACTATTAGAAAGACTGTTTCGCAAGTACTTTATACGAATAACTTTTATATGTAATTTGAAAGCATTTCGGATAATATATTGAACTTAATACCATATAAAGAATAATTTTTTAATTGTCAGAAGAAAAAAAATTTGTTGTGCTAGTTTCCAAAAAGTATTAATTTTTAAGCTTTTATGTCGATATTAATAAAAATACATATTTGTAATTTACGAACGGGTTTTATACGAACTGCCAAACACAGGTATAGCCACTGTTCCTTCCAGCCATGCGGCATGCATGATTAAAAATCTGTCCTTTTTTTCGTTGTGCTGAATGCACAACGAAATATTTTGATATTACATTTAAAACTCTTTAAACACTGCTTTTCTGCTGCTATATCATCATCTTGACATTTTGAAATTTCGCACAATTTTCTGACTAAAAATTTAAATTTCTCTTCAACGGGCGTAGTATTAGATTCCTGTAATATTTGGAATAACTCAAATCTTGTATAAACTTCAAAAGGGTTCTGAATATAATTTTGTGCAATACCCACAATTATATAGCAAAAAGCTGAGTGCCTCCAGGTCAAATTTGTTCATTTTTTATATATTTTGGCTACCGCACAGGTAGCTAAAAACCGCAGGGCGTGGAAAATATGCTGGTTTTTTTTTTTTAGAAAGGTAACAACAGTGTTATGTGTATTAACTTAAAAAACAAACAGACACCCACAATTATTTTAAACCAAAACATTTTGTGACTGACAAGACGGTTTCTTACTCGTACGCACCTATGCCAGATAATCAAAAATAGAAAAAGCGTGAAATTAAAAAAAAAAAAAATCCCCCCACAAATGCGCAAATTTTTTTTGTTTTGCTAGAAAGTAGAGATTTCATATCTTACAGAGGATTATAACATTTTTACGAACTCGACTGAACTCACTTTCAATAAACTTTAGATAAATTTTTTTAACAAAATATATAACATAAAAATAATTTGTTTAATTTCAAACAAATTTTCCACAAAAAAATATATTGCAAAGGTTTCAAAATTGTAAAAATGCTGTGAAGCGCATGCAACTTACTCAACTTTCCTCATTTTAAGAGTGTCGCAAAACGACAAACCTCCAGCAAATGCCTTGAAAATTCACTATACAATGCAGAATTTTTTTGTCTGTCGATTGAAAATTCATTTTAGAAATGTTTCTTTTTTAAGTATATATGCATGTATAGATTTAAAGTGTTTATTATTGTTCCTATATTTTAAATTTAATAAAAAAATTTTGTTTGAATTTTTTTGTATTTTGTTGACAAATAATTTTCATATTATTGAAACAATTTATAATTTTATAAAAAATAAAGAGACCTTAAGCTTAAAAATATTAGTTCATATTATTAATAAAAGAAGGTCAAGAAACTTGTATATATATAAATATATATATATATATATATATATATATATATTTATATATATATATATATATATATATATATATATATATATATGTATATATATATATATATATATATATATATATATATATGTATGTATATATATATATATATATATATATATATATATATATGTATATATGCATGTATATATATGTATGTATATATACATATATATATATATATATATATCTATATATATATACATATATATATATATATATATATAGTCTTATTTAAGTTTGATATATATATATATATATATATATATATATACATATATATATATATATATATATATATATTTATATATATATATATATATATATATATATGTATATATATATATATATATATATATATATATATGTATATATATATATATATATATATATATATATATGTATGTATATATATATATATATATATATATATATATATGTATGTATATATATATATATATATATATATATATGTATATATGTATGTATATATATATATATATATATATATATATGTATATATGTATGTATATATATATATATATATATATATATATATATGTATATATGTATGTATATATATGTATGTATATATATGTATGTATATATATATACATATATATATATATATATATATATATATATATATGTATATATATATATATATATATATATATATATATACATATCAAACTTAAATAAGACTTAAACAAGACTTAATTGCCTCTCATTGGCTATATATGTAAATGTAATTTAAATCGAGCACAGTAAACATATGACTTTTACTTTTGTTTCTTTTAACAAAAAGAAAACATTTTGATGTTGAGAAAAATTTGCTAAAAAATTTTAAAAAATTACGTAAGTAAAGTTGATTACGAATAGAATAAAGTCGGAAATCAATAAAACAATATTTATTGCACAAATGGACTCTTAACACAGTTGAAAAACTTAAAATAATTTCATGCGCAACACTTGAATCATAAGCAACGCAACTGTTTTTTGAACAATGGCGACTTTTGTTTACACATTTCATGGTGCTACCACATTTTTCGCATAAATTAATTGAAGTATTTAAGTCTGACTGTAAAACTGAGAGCGTGCTTGAATAGAGTTTAAATTTTTATCAAAATTAACTAAATCTACATTTAAATATCCACTGATTTATTGGCCATTAGAATATATGCATATTTACATATAAAATAATACATTTATTTATGTATGTACATGTAAAAATTATAAAATGTCAACCACCGATGTTCCGAACTTTAGTCAGCAACCTATTTTTTAAACATTAAATTACAAAGTTATAAGAAAGCTATATTTCTCAAAGCAAGTACTTTTATGAATTCGTAAAATTTTATTTTGATTTATTAAATAAATTTGGGAAAAGTAGAGTTGAAAGAAGTTCAGCTTCGAATCCAGTTCGGCCAAACTTTTCAAGACTTTCTGATGTTCGGATTTTATCTGAAAAAGTACTTTCGGTCAGACACATGTATAATATTATAGAGCTCATTATTTTAAATGCATGTGCGACTGGAGATAAAATCTAGCAGGAATAAAGATGCATATATTGTTATGCATGTATCAAAATAGGAGTTATTTGCTTGTATTATCTAAAAATATTATTTTTCTGCTAAAATAGTCTGTTTGCATACAGATGAGATGTTGCTCATCTGCGAAAGTACATGTGCCTGAGTTTAATTCGTACATATGATTGTTTGTATATTCATGGGCACAAGATAAAAGTTTCAAGTATTTATATGAAATTTGTTTACGACAATGATAAAGTGCAATATTTAGTTCCATACGAATGAATGGTTATGAAAACCAGAGTTGCCAGTGAACTTGCACAAAACCGTAGTACAAATGGCCCAACTACCGGGTCATTGCATTACTAAATAATAGAAAATAGAATATGCAATTTTATTGGGAAAAATTTTTCCATCATGTCAAGGACATTAGACTGCAACATCAGGAATAACGATCTTGTTGTTTTGCAATAATTATTTTTACAATAAAAAACTGTCTAGTAAACAATCATCGGTAAAGTGTAAACAAAATCTACATGTGATGAAAGCGCAATGAGTGAACAACTTTTGACAATATAGAAATATTTTCGAGAACACAATGCTACAAAGAATTATAGGAAGAGTTGCGTATTCGGTGATGATATTAGACATTGCAAATTATGCCTTAAAAAATATGTATGACATAAAAATGAGAATATTTAGTTGTATTACAATTTCCAATTATGGAATGTATTTTCCGATTCCAAACAAAGTCAAATGCCACATTCATATATGCACTCGTATATTATATTAAAATAATTTAATTTGTAGAGCGAATTTTGTATTTTAAAAGGTTACAATAGAACCGGCTTCATCTTGTAAAATAAGTTTCTTACAATTAAAATATACAAGCTACTGTTTGTAACGTGTTTTAATTTAGAACAACTTCCAAGCTACAAAGGGAAGACAATTAATTACAGAGGAACAGCGTGTCAAACTGATGGCATCACATTTTAAATCTCTATGTTTCCTTTTGACTACTTTCTTGATGTATTATTTTCTGAAATTTTTTCCAAAATCTACTTAAACCAACCTTTTATGATATGAGGTTTTTTACTTTCGCAAAATCGACTTGACAAAATGTTGATTTTGTGTAACTTTTAGATTCTGGGTTAGATTCTGGGTTAGATTCTTCAGTGGATTTTTTTGTCATGGATGAAAACGTAGAAAGGAGGGGATAGTGTTAAGAGGACAGATGAAAAGAGAATAGAAGCTATATTCTAATCTATTTTTGCACTTCACCGGTGAATTTTTGGCTACAGGTACCGACGAAAGTACAACGTGGTGTTCACTACTTCAGCCAACATTTAACACTGTTTTAGTTTGAAACAGTTGATTAACTATTAATTTAGTGAACGGAAAATTAATGTTAAATTAATGACGTGTAAATAAACTTAACAAAGTTAAAACAATATTGTCTTCCAAATTTTATATATTAATAACGTTAAGATACGTTACATGATGATTTTAATAAACGCATGAATTTGCGTGGATCCTTGACTTGTTTTTCTGTTTCATATATATTTAAAATTTTCATTTGTATTTATTTTGTTAAATTTAAGATTCATACTTAAGAAATATTTTGCCCAAAAAAACGTAACCACTAAATACTTATAAGAACACTTTTGGTTCAAACAAGAGTTTATTGAGTCAAAGAGTTTCCAATAATATTGGAAACTGCAAACTATTTTACATAATAAAAACCAATTCGAATAAAAATATTTTTCTTTAATATCTTGCGCATACGCATTTTCGTATTGTTTATGTGAATTGAATTCTTCATATCTAATTACATGATTAAATGATTGTTCTTCAATGGCTCTATGGAACTTCTGCAAATATGTGCTTAAAATATTGTGGACAAAATTTTTCTGCACAAGTGATCAGTGCAATCTTTCAGAAACTTCGGACTCGAATTGGATTCTCATTAGTCGAACTCTTTTACAAAACCAAAAATAAGAAGTACTTTAACTTTCCAGTTTATTTTCATGAATTTTGTAATAAAAAGTTGTTGCTATTCAAGCGTAATTTTGATATTATAAATTCGCAATTTTTACAACAATTTGAATCCCTAACAGAAATAGATGTATTTGATTTATTTGATTTATTTTCCTCTACATTTTATAATATTTAACGCACAAACTAAAGTGCAGCTGTTATTGTTTGTATAAAAAACAAACAAAAAAAAAAGTTTGATATAGGAAATATTTTTTGTTTTTAATTTTGCATATCAGATTAAAACACTATTATGCATACATATATATCAGAGCATATTTTTGTTTAAATTACAAAGTCTTTCAGAATCGACTTAAAAAAAATAAAAAGTTAGTAGGACAGATATCATACGACGGTTTGAAGAAACAGACGTATATTATAAATGAATTATTGGCCTCCTCCTGCATGAGGCCGTTGGAAAGAAAGTATTTCCCAGAACGGTCTACTTGTCCTATTTTGCGTTAATTTTATCCACTTTCTGTGTAACTTTTAGTATCATCCTTAGCAACGCTGGTTGGTTTTCTCCATTTGTGGTTGTAGTTGTAGTGTTGTATGCATAGCATACAATCCAAATAAATCGAAAAAAGATACATGGGTATAATTGTATGCAGATTAAACACTTATACAAATATATATGAGAAGTAACTGTTCCCAAAAAACTAGGATTTTGAAGGAATGGAAACTTTAGGTTCATTTCGAAGAGATGTTTGATTAATAATACAGTACAAAATTTTATTTTGCAATATAACGTAAAATTAATTAAAGAGAAGAACAAAAATAATTACTGAGAAAGAATGTAAATAAAATTTACTGTCAGTTTTCTTCTATTGATTGTTTTGTTTGATATTATTTGCGAGTCAGTTGTGATAAATTATTCTTACAGAATAACCTTAAAATTAGTCATGGTTTATGGATTACAGGTTGAAGTGAACAATACGGGCTACAAAAATTTAGCATTTCCGAACTGGTATTAAATGAATTCAACAGAGTGTCCCAAATTTAATTTTACGAGAGTTTCAGAAAGATCCCATTGATATGTTAATTCCAACAACTGTGTTTAACCAGTTCTTTAAAATGCTTATTTTTGTATAGTAGCACTTTATCAATTTTTTTAGTTACATATGTAAGTAACTAATGAAAAAAAAACAGATCGGAATATTCCAAAATCTTTTACTAAAGAACACAAGTAGTAAACAAATTCTAAATAAATAATTAAAAATTCACCATTTCACTTGATTACTAAAATGCCTCCTTTACCCTCTATCAGTTTCGTTAAAAAAACTCATTAAATTACGTGTAATTTCTGGTTTCACACATAACATAACAATAATAAATTGTAATAATAATTGTAATAACGATTTAAATTGTAATATAACGTGTTCGTTTCGAACAGATTTATATCGAATATAAAACAATTGAAAAGAAGCTCTCAATAGGTCAACGTTAAGTCTCGTCCGCAAGAATTTTATATGTGCAGCCAGACGACTAATCGTTCAATCTCTTTCGCGAGACTTGCGTCTCAGTCGCAGAAGTCGATTTCTACTCCTCAGATAACTTTATGAGTGCGGTTCCAATCCATGATTAACTACGCGACCAGTTCTTACAGAAGGCGTGTACAGTCAGTCACAGTATCGCACAGTAAACTGTCTAGTGAAAAAAATATATAAAACTTTAGAATTTATCAATAAAATACATCTGAGACAAAAGCTGACACTCCTACGATTCCAGAGGTGGTTTGGTCTTTCCTGTGCGTTACACATATAAAAAGTTATACGGCCTTAATAGTTTGACTTTATATAAAGTCAAACTATTTTCATAATTTTCTCATAACTTTTCAGTAACAAAAAATGGGTTTGGGCATTTTTATTGAAAAATTTATTTTTCAATAAAAATGCTTGCAATTATATTTGTTTTATTCAGAAATGTAGCAGAAACAATGAAAAAGTCCTAAAATTCAAATATTTATAGCAACACTGTAAGAAAAATTGTGAAGAAATTAGCCAAAATATGTACTCAAAAAAAATAGTCAGCTTCATTGGACCCGAAAAACTAGGCAAATCACAAAACGACTTTTATGAATCAATAATCTTATTTTCTGATACATATTCTAAAATATGAGTAAAAAGGTTTAGGTGTTTTCTATGCCAACTTTTGAGATATAATGATTTTAAAAATCATCCATATTTTATATTCTTGTTAAAATCATTACTTGATATTTTTAATGTTTGATAACGTATGATGCTTTGAACTAAAGAATACCAAGTAGGAAGAATCTAACACATATAAAACCTTATTCTCACATATTTAGACAGCATGTGAAAGTAACCCTTTATTGATACAAATACGTACTTAAGCAAGAACTGCCAAAGAGTCGGGACCGAAGTGCTTTATATGACAAGCTAAACATAAAGATAGGAACAAACTTTTTCTCCAAACGAAGACCATTATAGATAAGGAATTTCACCTTTACATTGTTTGCTAAGATGCTTTGAGTGCATTGCGTATCGGTTGCCTTTTAAGACTTGGCAAGTTAGGAATGATAAAACAAACACAATACAATAAAAGTAAAAAACAAATTCAAGATAAATTTCGATCTAAGATGGGATTCAGAGTTGATAAAGTGAAGTAAAATTTTGGCACCAGTAATGATGGCAATACAGTTTGAATTTTTTTTTTTACGAATTCAAAATATCGGCCGGGATTACAAGAGTTAATGAACAGTATACCCTGGAAAACCTATAAATATATATATCTTCAAATAGCTAAGTAATTACATAGTAGTAGATGAACCTTTTAACACTGATTCAGACTGAGAAACTTATTTTAGTGATTAGGAAATTGTTTACAATTGTTATGCTATTGGAATTTGTTTGTTACTTTATTATTAATCTTTATATAAATATGTCAATTGGTAGCCCTATTTATATGATGTTTTTGAATACCAATGGTTATTTTCAAAACTGTAAACAATAAAAATACTAAAAAGTCAAAATGATTTTATATACGGCAACCCTATAATTTTGTATACGGCAACCCTAAATAATTAGAGATTGGTTATATTTTATAAAAAAAAAACTATCACGCTTTATCATTTTGTATGTGACACATTAAGATGTGTGATAGATTAAGAGTCAAAACAAATAATAATTACTGAAATGGGGAAATTTTTGGTATTTAATTGTCCCCGCAACGGAAAAATAAAAGGATTTCTAAAAATGTTAATTCATTTTCGAAAATAGCAGGCCAAGAGAGATATGTGCCAAAAATTTCATTTAGCTACCATAAATCCTTCTATTTTTTTCCACTTTTACTATGGGGACCGTTCACTGTGTATCGTTGTGATTCTCGTTTCTTGTTTAAGAGCTTTTACATAACCGTGCAATTTTAAAATCTTTTTGATTATGATTTTTAACCCTCTACTCATGAGATTGAGTAAGCAGCTGAAAAACGCAGGCTTTCAGATTATCTTAGCCCACAACTTGTGTATTTTTGTTCAACATACAAACAAAAAGTAAATGCAATATTTTGTATAAACAATTTTTAGAATTGCAATCCACTTCATATTTATACTTCTTAAGAATTAAATTTAATTTCTTAACGCTTTTATGGACACTCCTTTCCATTTTTATCAAAAACATAATATTCATTCATGTTTGTTCAAAGAAGAAATAATATTCAGTTTTTATTTATTAAATACCCACTTGAATATCCTGCATTGTTGCCGGTGAATGGACATGGACAAATAATTGTTCATCCAATGGAAGTTCCTTGAGTATTTTTATCTTGTATTGTAGTGTTCCATATGACTTTGTGTGTGTCATCACTTTCAACAATGAGCTATCGGATGGCTTAACCTAAAAATAAAAGAAAACAATATATGAAACAATATTTACACAAACAGGATAAATCAAAAATTATTATATAATCTTATTACACAAAACATAATGAACAATAAGAAGGGCAGATAAGAAACATACTTCAGCTTTCATTTTTATTATTATTATTTTTTTTGCGTTGCAGATGAAAGAACTTAAACCATTCGTACGTAGTTTGTTGACTAAATTATATGTGAAAATTCAATCTTAAATAATATCATGCAGATATACATTTGAACATGTATATATGTACTTTTGAAGTAGTAAAATTATTTTTGTTGTAGATATTTGGCACACCCTGCAGCCATTGCAAGATTCAAACGATTTTAACTTTGACTCTAACACGAGCATTTGCATATTTATTGCACATTGATTTTGGTTGCTTGCAGTTGTTAAAACGCTAAAACAAAAAATTCTTATAGTTAACGTTTTAAGATCGTTTTACTTCCCTTAAACAAAGTAAGACTTCGAACATTTTTGTTTTGTTTTGAATTAAAAATATCTGCTTCGTATTACTACACTTTTCAGACCGTATCAACCAATACGTATATAATGCAAAACGAATGCAATGTTTAGTTTTAAATTATCTTTAAGCTTTGGAAAAGCTTTATCAAAATGGATTAAGTTTTCTGCAGATAACCTTTATTAGATTTCTTTTGTTTTATCAAATTTACTACTTCTAATGAAACCAGAAAAAAAGCAGCTGAGCAGTAGAATAAGGAATATTTAAAATTCCATATATATATATATATATATATATATATATATATATATATATATATATATATATATATATGATGCTTAAAATATTAAGGCGAACAAAGTATCGAATTCTTTGGTATTGAAGGAAAATCCTTATTTCCGCATATTTGCAAATATTAAAAAAATATTTGTCTAAAAAGTCGCTTTTTCTTTTCAATAGATTCTTCCCCCGTAATTGTATCATGTTGCTCTTTTTTCCTTTTTATCACTTATCAATTTCTGCTAGGGAACTTTGCCATCATCACGTATGAATTTATTTGTTTTAACTACTTTTATACTTATATGTTAAAGTTTTAGAAGATTGCTTCAGGTCGAGAAACATTTGCTTATGGTATTTTCTGCCACCGCAAGCAAACACAAACGTGTGTACTAGTGGCAACGTTATGACAGCACGCAAATGATATGTCACAGTGCATCCTCGTCTTTAGATGTTAAATATTTGCTGGTTATAGATGTAAATGGTTCATACCCTACAAGTAGGAGCAATATCGCTTTTATTACAATTGGCCATGATATAGAAATCAAAATACGGGAAACTAGCAGTTAGCATATTCATACACAGTTAAGTAATGGAAAGAGGACCTAGCAGATATTTATTTATTTATTTATATTTATGTTCCACACACAAGACATTGTAGTCTTATATTGCAGTACGGCACTGAGTATATGCAAATACAATACATCAAAAAATAAAATGAAAACAAAAGTTAACAATATGAAACAAGATATATATGTATATGTAGATATGTATAAAAAGTAAAATTAAAATTACATAAAATTGAAATTTAGTAAAAAAAATTTAAAAAAAGGAATTTATAAAAAGAAATGTACATAATATGTATATATTATGCATATATGAATAAGTTTATAATGTATAATAAGAAATCATATTAATCAAAACTGTATATATGTACGTATATGTGTACTATATATATATATATATATATATATGTATATATATATATATATATATATATATATATATATACATATATACATATATATATATATATATATATATATATATATATATCTATATATATATATATATATATATATATATATATATATCTATATATATATATCTATATATATATATATATATATATATATATATATCTATATATATATATATATATATATATATATATATCTATATATATATATATATATATATATATATATCTATATATATATATATATATATATATATATATATATCTATATATATATATATATATATATATATATATATATCTATATATATATATATATATATATATATATATCTATATATATACATATATATATATATATATATATATATATATCTATATATATATATATATATATATATATATATATATCTATATATATATATATATATATATATATATATATATATATCAACAGTTGAAAAATTTAAACGATCATAGAGATTCGCAGGCTGATTTATATATATTATTTTATGCATAAACAGTAGAACACGGACTCTTAAGAAATCATCAAAACTAATACCGTAAAGCAAGTTTACGTAAGATGATATGTGATCTTGTCTTCTTAGGCCATAAATATACCGAATTATGCTATTAAAGGTTACATTAAGTTTCCTTTTGCTGTCACTGTCGCAGCTAGCAAATAGTCCACAGCCGCACAATAACATTGGTATTATATAAGATTTTCCAAGAAGTATTCTAATTTTGATTGGAATGCAATACTGAGTTTGCCAAAGATTTCTTAGCATTAAAATTGTACGACCACATGCGAAATTAACCTGTTTCGACCAGTAAGTGTATTGTTAAAGTAGACGCCATGATTTTTAGCAGAATTTACAATATCAATAGTCTGATTGTTTCTAGATAAAATAGAATTGTAATTAATCTTTAATAACTTTTTTTTTGATAACACTGCTCACCAGTCAAATCCGCCTTTGAATAAAGCTATGTGGACTATATGGATTTTGATGCGCTAAACTCGAATCCGTTTTCGGTTTTTTCTCCCATAAAGTCCAGATTTTTTTCCCTAACTCGGGAACGGGTCATCCGATTTTAAAAAGTAAAACACCAGAAGATGTGTAACAAAATTGTTTTTATTTCAAATGCAGTTTTTCTTTATCTCTTATCGTTTTGGAAATATTCAGACATTAATCGAGAAAAAAAATTTTTTTCCTGCAAAATTCTTAATTTTTTTCAGATTAAAAATGAAATTAGAAAAAATTTAAAGCTAATATTCAACACTTTGCACCTTTATCTAATAGTTACAAATCTTAGAAATAAAAAAAGCTATAAACCATAAAAATCTGTTATAAAATTTAGATTTTATTTTCAGTTTACCGCAGGTACCCAATGTTGTAATGCTACCAACCTTTCATATACGTGACGATAGCATTTCGTTAGTTGAACAGGTAAAGGAACTAAAGTACAATGGTATTTTGCATGGATCTTGTATTTAAAAGTTATAATATAGTATTTTTCACTAACCTGTAATTCTAAATCGAGAATTTTGGAGTAGATTCTAATATTTATTGCAGCAGTGTATGTAGAAATTGATGGACAATAAGTGAGTCAGTTTTAATTTAAAATCGGAAGACTCGTTCCCGAGTTAGGGTGAAATATGCCTATGTACCTGGCTATTTTAGGGGCAAAAAATTGCCACGCCCATAAAAAAATCTGGACCTGATGGAAAAAAACCGAAAACGGATTCGGGTTTAAAAAGTTATTTTTTGCAGAGCAGTGTAATCAAACACTTGGACTTAGGGGGATTAATTGTTGACCATTACCAGTGGCCCACTCGTAAACGCGCTCTAATTTCCGATCTAAGTTACCAACACAATCTTACAGTGTTATACTTTATTCTGAAGTTCATTTACATATAACGAAAGCAGTAGAGGGCCTAATATCTAGCCTTGTAGAACACCTCGATTCATTGGCAAAGAGCTTGAAACTGAGGTAGGTGTTTCAACATATTGATATCTATCTGTCAGATATGAATGTATCAGACATTTGGCAGCTGAAGTAAACCTAAAAATATGTTTAAGTTTGCAACATAAAATGTTATGGTCAATCACACCAAACGCTGTGGAATGATCTAAAAGAACTTATACTGCAACATTACCACAGTCTACTTGTTGTCTGATGTCCTCCGCCACATCTACGAGGGTCGTCTTTACGAAAATCAGATTTCCGGTCACGTTATGGATTAATCTTTCAAAGACTTTAGATAAGAATGGCGAAATTGCTATCGGCCTGTACTTAGAATTAGATTTAGGAATAGGTAACGTCTTGGCAAAGTTTCCAAATTTTTAGATAACGGCTGGTGGATCTATTCCAACCACATCAATTGCATTGGAGTTTATTGACAACAGACTGGATAAAACATCGCGATGGCTTACATTAGCAAAGCTAAATTTATTGCTTAAAACATCATTAGCGAAGTCATAGTAATCAGGATTTGGTTGAACATTTGGAGTACTTAAAAATTTATCATTTAGAGTTTTAGCATCATATTTTTCTTTTACCATTTGGGCATTGCTCCGGTACAAAAAATTGCTTGCATTTAAACTGTACTCTGAGTGTCGGCAGTATAAAAAAATAATTATAATAATATTCTACAACAACAACAATCTATTTGCTGGAGCGAAATTAATGATATTGTAACCAGAATTTGTAGTCTGGGGTAAAGTACACCAAATTGAAGGCATGGTTGCCTATGACTAACACGTGCCGCAGAATTCAAAGAAATACGAAACAACTTTTTATAAATTTTTACTATCTACCAACATCCCAAAAAATTTTAAAAGAAATTGCAAAAATGAGAATTCAATTATTTTAAGTTTCTGAGAAATCAATTATTCAATTTTATCACAATTAATAATAGTTTTATTTAAATGTTATATGTGGCTGCTATGAAATCTGGCTAATTCATTGGAATTATATTTTATTTCCATTCTTTGATATCACAACTATCCTTCGCACACATTCATACATGCATGTGAAGTTGTCAATTTACAAACATGTGTTCTGCAGAACAAACAGTCATTTAAATATAAATTGCCATTAAAATAATATCCATAAAAGTTTTCCCAAAATCAAATAAATAAAGTAAAATATCAAAATTTATTTGGTCAAAATGTGCAACAATTCGCCAAACATGCAAAACATATACACACATACATACATATGTACATCTATGTAGTATATATGAATTTGTAGGGATATGAAAATGGCTTTCTATTAAATTTTAATTACTCAAATTTATTTTTATAAAATCAAGCTGCAGTTTTTTAAATTAATTTTGTATTCTATTAAAGTTTAAGCAAACATGTATTTTTAATGTTTGTTAAATTTGCATACAAATTTATGTATGTATCATCTGCACAAGCATAATTATATAATTGTTACAAATAGAGCAAAATGATACTTTAGTGCAAATTTATTTATCAAACAAAATAAAACAAATAAGAAAAAAACAAGTGTTACTTTAATTAGATAAAACCAAAGAGGTCAACCAGAAGTTTATTTGATAAGAAAACAAAAAAGGACAAAATATATTGTAAAAAATGCCTCTAAAGGATCATTTTGCATTAAATAAAACAAACAAAAAATATATTTACTATCGTAATAACACACCTTTTAGTGTATTCTTTTGTTTTATCAAATTTATATTGATTTCCTAGAATAATAAGTACAAGTATATAACTATATTTCTAACAATGAGGGTTTTGCCCAGCTTAATAATTTTCTGAGTATTTATTATTTTGAAAGTTCAATTTAAAAATATTAAGCAAGAATCGATCGAATAACTAAACGCAGACATACAAAATAAACGACACAAATATAATCAAAATGGTTCTTTAAATGGCAAACACCATATTTATTTTTATCAGTTAAAGTCTGCACACCCACTATTTTTATTTTGTTTCCATGTGTAATGCGATTGCATAGCCATCAAAGATGTAATGCTAAAATATAGGGAAAAAAAATTTTTTTATCGCCTCTACATAAATGGTGAGAGCTTTAGTTAGAAGATGGTGTCAGTATTGTTTAGTTGTGCAATTGAGTGTATTATAACGTTGATTTTATTTCACTATGGCAATGGTGTCAATTGAAAACAAAAATTTAAATCGACCGCCTTCCACATACTGCATTTCGTAACAGATTAAATAATGTGTGTGTATGGATGTGCCATTTTTAAATGCTTGACTAACACGGATAACGTGACTCCTAAACTCTCTAACGATGTGATTGTGATTACGAATATTGAACACGCAGCTTTTCCATTCCCGTCAATCTAATTCATAATACTTATTTCATTTAATGTATATTTACTAGTTCCCTAGACATCGGCTTTGTCAGATAAATAGCGACGTATATTCTGCCACTAAACGATTGTCAATTAATTTGCGAGCAACAAATCGCCGAGCAGTATGTTCTCTAATGAAGAAGAATTTTTGTACAAAATTAAATGGATAAAAATAGAAATGAAAGATATTTTGTAATTTATATCGAACTTTTCTTATTATATAAAATTGAATTATAATTAATAGTCTAGAGTTTTCATCAGTACCCATGTGGGTTTTTTATTACCACTGATAAGGTGACTCAGTTGAATGTGAAACCAGCTTCCATTCGTAGAAATTTTTAAGAGAAATTTGCATTCGAGAACTGCTTCAATTCTAAAATACCCCGGATCAAATCCCCCGTGACGAAGGTGATAATTTTGTATGTCATATATTTTTCTTGATATTTTTTTTAATATTTTTCAAGTCAAACTTACATAGTGTGAATTCTTTTTCTGAAACATAGCTGTTTTGTAATTTTTAGGAAGTTATGTATAACTTTCATAGAGCATTAGATGGGTTGCAATTATTCTAAAAAAAGACGAATCATGTTATATTATGGAAAAACTCATATTGAATATATTTTTCTAGGAAACGTAGGTCATCATTTTGCGTTCACACATTGATTTTACAATTTCAGGTTTTAACTCACAGTTTGTCAAATAAGCTTAAACAAAATAAATTATATCTCTTATTTATATTGGGGTATATATATGTAGTATTTTCCCTTACATTTTATGACAGTTTTATAATAAACTGCAATGCAGCTGTTTTGATTGTATGAAATTATTTAAAAAAAAAATTGCGGTTTAGCAAAGGATTTGTTTTATATTTTGCAAATTGATATTTTAAAAGTATTTAAATACTTATACAGTGCGAATAATGCTTTACGAACGTAATATTTCAAATCAAATCATGCAAACTCGGAATTAAAATATGTAAATGGGATGAATTTTTTTATGTATTCTTCATACATTGTCGCATGTTTCCAATATATAACTTGGCAGCACTCAACTTAGCACAGACAAAAATAGGTTGCATTTCTTAAAGCCAATTAAACTAATTGGTTTTGACAAAATCATTTTGAATGGTAAAACCAGGCTTCAGTAGTTCGTTTTAAAGATAATACCAATTCAATCGAATGGAAAAGTAAAATAAGTATATATGAGATCCTAGAATGTAAAATGAAATTTCCAAACAATCAGCCTTTAATTTTTCTACAGAGCGCATTCATGAGCTCGCAGTATTAGCAAATGTTAAAACAGAAAGACTAACCCAAAATATCAATCAATCAAATAGGTGTTTGTATGTTTTTAGTTCCAGAAATGTATTTTTAAAATAATAAAACAATTTATAATTACAAAGCAAAAGAAGATGTGTCTTCAAATCGTTACTATGTAAATTATACTTAAATTGAGATGTTAAACTATACGGATCTTATTAAAAAATATTTTCTGCTCTTAAGATGCTTATACGACAAATTTTCTACACGGAAGCACGAAGTCTTAAATTAAAAACCAAATAATAATATCGAAATTTTTAATTGAATTACCATTTACTTTATTTTCCTCTGTAGATGAGTTCAATATAAATTTATTAGTTCTCCTCTGTATACTCTTATGATTTGAACTCACCAAGAGTATATCGATTGCGATTTACACAACACCTCTCTCACAAGTTATCTCCACAATCGCAAATGTTATGCGAGAACAAACGCGGTCGAAATATAAAAAAATAATATTTAATACAGTATTTAAACCAACAGTAACAAAATGCACATACAAATCTTTTCTTCATAGTTAATGTATGTTTAATTTTATGTAATATTTAATTGATTTCTACCGATTCAATTCTTTTGCTGAAGTTTCCCAATATATTTGATTCACTTCAAATGTTTTTACTGCGCAAAGGCCATAATATATTTAGTTGTTTTCCAGATCTTTTTGAAGGTCGCTACGTACAGGGATTCAATAACCCTCTCTGTCTTTATAACATTCAGTTGTCGCTATTGAATTTTGGTAGGGAAAAAGTTAAAATATCACTATTTTGAAACCTATTTCAAAAAATTTAACTACATATATATAAAAGTCAGAAGCTGCAATTCGGCTACTATTTTTTCCAAAATGTACGTAGCTGAAAGCCAGGCTTATTCGCGATTAGACTAATACCCAATACTTGAGTCACGCTGCAACTTTCTGCATTCACTCTCTTATAAGGTGTAAGCAAGAAGTTACTCATGTGTGCTTATTGGCATTTTATGTCAATCAAGTGATTGGTGTGCATCTCTATTAAAAGCTGCTACATTTAAATAAATACCCAGCAAATATTTCGGTAGCGAGCATAGTTTGCATGAACTACGAGAAGATACTGTTGAGATGACATATGGAAAAAATTAGAAATGATTTTGTTTTTTACCTCGCCAACAAATTTCCACTACAGCACTGATGAAGGAGTGCACTTTTTTACATGATATTGTCAATATCATCATTGAAATATGCCGAGAAACAACTAATGCAGATCAGAAGAAATCGATATTATATTCATTAATAAGTGCGGGGTCGAATCCGTGATTTTATTCTCTCTCGAAATTTCTCAACAAGGTCGGACAACACATGACCAAATTCTTCAGTTCGTTAGTTTTTGCGATCTTGTGTGAAGAGCTATTTTCGGCCTTCTAGAAAATACTAGCAAAGTTTTCTAGTCTTTCAAAATGCCTTTATAATTTGGCAATTCATTGCACAGTAGAGCGATTACAGCGGCCATAATGCTCGAAAAGTGGCCAAATTTGAACCACTACAGTGGTTTACAGTGACATTTAACTATTTTTATACGTTCTTTGGTGTTAAACGCTCCATACATATGAATTGCAAGTCAGCAGATCTGTCATCTGAACAAAAAAGTTTTTAGATCATATACGATTCATATGTAGCAAATAAGCAAATAACATCAAGAAAATGCAATAATTTTATGATTTTTCTTATTTCTGTTACTGACACAAATTTATGATCAACTTTTTAATTAAGAACAACGTCCAAAAAACAGTTGTACTATTTGATCTTTACGATATTAATATTATTGATTTATAAATACTACGCCTCCTAATATTTTCGAGGGATATTCATAAAACTCGTCCTTAAATATATTGCTGAGAGTTACAAGTAACAATAAATGGCAAACAATAGCCAAAGAAAACGCATAAGAATGAAAAAAATGGCTAATGGAAATATCATATTTTTCTGTTAATTTTATCCAGAAAATGGGTGATAAAATGGTAACGAAAACTAAGATCTGACAAATATCTTAAAGAATATTTATACATACTTTGTTCGTATACACCAGCACTCTTTAAGAGCTCATTTGAGAAATCTGCTGATAAATGTTGTCAAAGAATTTGATTTCTATAATGTTACAAAAAACGTTATTGTTTGTATTTAGTATTTTATAAGTTGAGGTCTCAAAATGTTCAATAAAGAAATGCAAGACATAAAAATTTTTTATACAAGACTTAAAGTAAATATTTGTTATTAAATGATTTCCTTTCTTCAATAACGTTTGAAAAAAGATATGAAACCTTTTCTTTTTCATTCAAAAGGATTTCCATTTTAACCATTTACGCGCCATGTAGTATGTAGTCAACCTTCTCCAAACTACCTTTCGAGCACAACTTAAATTTTTGTTTCTTTTTTACCTCATTTTGACCCTGATAACGTTATAATTTGGCTGCATTAACAAAGTTTGGTGGATAAGAAGCTTAAATGTTTTTCAGCAATGTCTGGTAAAATGTACTCATGAAGCATTATAGGGAAACAATGGCTAAAGAAATGTTAAACAACTTATTAATTTTATTTGTCTTTTTTTACTTGGTCTAGCGCTCAGGTGAAGAGAGGATAGTAGTAACAGGGCAGATGAAGATCAGAAAAAAGAGAATCGGTTGCAGTTATTTCATCTTTAAAATTATGTGACATCTTACATGTTTGCTGGATTATTACAAGTTTGTAAGTTTTTTGACATTGCGTGTGTATGTGTTGTATAAAAACTAAAATTGTTTTTCCTAGTTTTATTTTATTTTAGTATTTCCAATTTTTTTTTTTTTTTTTTTTTTGCTTGTTTATAAAATGTGACATAATCTCTAAATGGCTCTTTGGTACATTAAATCCGATCGAAAAAGTTTTAAAGTTAAAAACTGTGCAAAGAGAAACTATAAATTAAATGCATTTCAAAATCGATCCTAAGTACTATTAATGTTATTGAAAACGCCATTCAAACATCTCATGTTGGACGATATGCTACAATTGCAATTATTGAGTTATTTAAATTCGATATGGTTTCGATGACAAAAAAAATTGTTTAAATTCTGTATGAAGCAAATACATTTTATATAAATAAACATGCATTCATTATTAAATTGAATTTCAAAAATTCAACCTATTCTGTATAGCAATCCAACTTAGTTTGCGTTGCCCCAATATGACTAAAAATCAACTTTTGACTAAATTTTTTGGCAACTATTGTTTTCAGTAACCGCGAACGCAACTACCGTTAGGTTGCCATCCATAAATGAGTTTTCGAAAGTCAATACCGTGCTTGTTGTATTAAACTACAATTTTAGTTTTTGTTAACTTGAAATTTTCAAAAATAGGAAAATTGTGGGTTTTACATCGATGCCAAAAAACCAAGTTTTCATCAGATCTTCACATTTAGATGTACTAGGAAACTCCCTGACTAATACTGAGAGATTGACTGTATGTGTGTGTGTGTGTGTGTGTGTGTGTGTGTGTGTGTGTGTGTGTGTGTCAGTATGTCACCCGCTTATAATTTCAGGGCTAAACTAAATCTGAAGAGCGTTCCCGAAATTATTTTTCTGGTGAATTTGAATCGATTCCAATCGGTAGATTTCAAAATATCTCAAAAAACTTAAAAAATCCCTTATTCAAAATAACTTTTAAACAGCTTTATCAACCGATTCCAGAAACTAATCAGCTGCAATCACAGATCTATGTTTTTTTCATTTACATTAAACAAAACTTTATAATTTGTTTTCTGTAAAATATATGTACAATGTTGTGTTTGTATGCGCGAATGTTTGTTGTTACCAAAATTTGCAAATTTAAATGCCATTTTGTCGCTAATCTTGTACTAGAGTTGCAAAATTTTAGTTTGATTTAAATTTCCATAAACCTTTAGGAAAATATAATTATAGGATAATAAAAAAAATTGTGATCAGTGAGTTCTTGTTGTGACTTTGATATTTTTTCAAAGCTTCTCACTTAGTAGATTGGAAGTATGAAATAAATGTATTTAGTTATTCTAATGCCCAATAAATCAGTGGCTATTTGAATGTCATTTAACTTTAAATGCCATTTAAATACCAAAAAAATCGTTTTTCACCGCAAACTTAAATAACACTTAAATGCCCCTCAATGCCATTTAAATGTTATTTAAATCGAGCACAGAAAACATATGACATTGACTTTTTTTTTATTAGCAAAAAGAAAACATTGTGTTGTTGAGATAAATTTGCTAAAAATGTTCAAAGAGTTGCGTAAATAAAGTTAATTATCACTAGAATAAGTTCGAAAATCAATAAAACAATATTTATTGTACAAATGGACTCTTGACACAATTGAAAAACTTAAAATAATTTCATGCGCAACACTTGAAATACTTTGAATCATAAGCAAAACCCCTGTTTTCTGAACAATGGCGATTTTTGTTTACATATTTCATGAGTCTACCACACTTTTCGCAGAAGTTAATTGAAGTATTTAAGTCTGACTGTAAAACTGAAAGCGTATTTAAATAGACTTTGAATATTCATCAAAATTAACTAAATCGACATTTAAATAGCCACTGATTTATTGAGCATAAGAAATGTTGGGTAAAGGTTCCCTGATGATCTATCTGCATTAGCCCCATTGAAATGCGCATAGGAACTAGCTCACCCCTCAAATGATCACTTTGAAGATTTTGGGAAAAAAGATCTAGCACATAATTAAAATTAAGGAGTTTATTGTTTGTTTTGTTCTGATCATTTTGCAAATAGTATATTAATATCTCTTACAACAATATAATCAACTGATTACAAATGCTTCGATTAACAGGTACCTTCGAAAAATGGCGCAGGTTTACCACCACCTTTTGTTTTTTTGTGGCAAAATATTTAATGATGAAGAATCAAGTTCGATCTAGCGGAAGAATAAGATTAAATGAACTCGATAGTCAACAACTCAATAATATTACTGTATTAATTTTTTTTTTCTTATACATAGAGAACATACTTATTCCCCCATATAATACACACATAATGAACAATCAAGGCCGACAACGTACATTGTTACCCTCGTATCTTCTGGGTACGCGTTGTACGCGAAGCCTGGTTGCGTGGAATCTGAAATGTTCCAGTATTTCTGTGTTAATGCTCGCATAAATACGTTTGTGTATGCAAACATAAAATTTATAAAGTTTTATTTCCGTTCCATTCAAACTTATTTGAATTTATTATTTTTTCACATTAATGTGCACAGCAATCTAACTTTGCCTTTACAATCTTATATTTATATTTTATTTTTTTATAATTTAAAATAATTTTTTACCTAGTGGATTTCACTGCGTTGTAAGGCAATGGAATATTTGAAGTTGTTACAGAACAATCAAAGAATTAATTGGTTTTGCTTTTTATTTTAGTCGAATTGAAAATAAAGCAAAAATGTTTTTAAACCTCATTCACAAAAAATATTTTATGATCATGAGACAAATTTCATATATAGAGAATCCTTTTTATAAGCAGCTTACAAGCATGAAATATTTTTGTTAATAAAGCCTTTAACCCTAGAATGGTTAACATCGCCTATGAGGCGAAGCAAAAACAAGTCTGGTATATGTTTGAGATATTCTTTGTTTATTTTTTTTAATTGACATGGAATCAATATGTTATCTATTTTTTTATTATTTTTTTATATTTTTTGTATAAATTTTTTATAAAACTCGCCTCATAAGTGTGTTTACCATTGAGCAATAACCTATGTTTACCATTCTAGGGTTAATATGTACATTTTTGTTGTCTTTTCGTCATTCAATATTTGAATGACATATTAACCGATTAATCGATATTGCTCCATAAGGTGATTGATTTACTGATTTATGATTACAGATATTAAGAAATTCACTTAAATAGAACTATTATGAGGGTAATTGTTACAACGTTACTATAAATCTACCAGGTCGGGTGAGCTTGTACTCAACTTATCGCTCCCATTAAGTTAGAGTAGAAATTGTAATAACAGGAAGTTATCTGCATTTTCGTTAGAAAAATTTTAAATTTAAACAAATCTGAAATATTGGTTTTGAAAAAAAAGAGTTATAATCAGATCTCCACGTTTTGACGGCCTAGGAAGAGTTCCCGACTAATTCTGAGTCCTCTATTATGTCTTATATGTGTTTCTTTGTATGTATGTGATTTGCTTATAACTTTTTAACCTCATAGGCTTAGCCGAATTGAACCAACCTGGTGGTGTGCCAAAGGTTAAAGTTAATGTGAGCCGATTCGAACCAGCAAAATTTCAAGATATCTCAAAAAAAATTGCCTTTTTTAAATAACTAATTAGATCTCAAGGTTAAAAAACCACGCCGGCTACTGCCAACCAGGTATAACTCGGTTATACGTTTGTGAAATACCGTGAACGAAAATATTGAAAAAAAATTTACTGATTTAAGATCCTCGGAAATATTCCGTGGATTTATTTCATTTATTTAAAAGTTATAGCTTTTGAAATAACATAGAATAGCATGAACGATGTTTCGTTCCGATAGTTTCGCGATTTAAGTTAGCGGAAAGTAACTGTGAGGGCCTCTATGGTCAGCCAATTTCCATATTATTTTACCTGAAACTGCAGTATTGACCTTAACTGTTTTTTTACAGTAATTTAGCTAACATTTTTTAAGAACTGTTTCTCAGACTCATTGGTCATAACATTCATTAAATAGATGTAAAACCTTAATAGAGACGAAATACGGGCATGTACTCTTGCGACAATAATAACGAATCCATATTGATATATTTGCAATAGAAAATTGGAGCTATGGACCCTTTTTGCATCGACTGCCCATTCTGCAAGTATGCAGCACATTAACACATGTCTCGGCCAAGCCAGTTGATGGTATGCATACCTTTAATGCTCTGGTTAATTTAATCTTGGTGTTATTTTGTTTGTAGTTGTTGCTTTGGCATGTCATAAATAAAGTTCCATTATCCGTTTGTAGTTATTCAAAAAAAGGATGTTATTAATTACTAAAATCATTTTCTTTAAGAGCAAAAGCTATAAAAACAAAATTAAAAGGAAACACAAATAAGAAATAGCAAATTTGTTTTAAAATTTTTTTTATTGACAAATATTAAATGAACATATATTTTTCAAATATTTCTTCAATCTGGACAAAACTCGACACAAAACTTTAAATAGAAGAAAGTTTGCGGACATTGTTGAAAAACTTTTTTAAATATTTAAAAAATACAATACATTTAAATGATTTTGGAAAATAGTTACTGTTAATTAGAAGCGAAAGTGTATAATTAAAAGTTAATTTTCAGAAGGAAGATTTGTGTATGTGCAGAATAAGTTGAAACGATGAAAACAACATGAAGATACGAACTCGTTGATTACCCGTCAACAAACGCAATTAAAGCAAATGAATTTTTGATAAAAATTATAGGATTAGAAACTCATGACAAAGCGAAAATGCAGGAATACCATATTGTTTTCGTTTCTAATATTTTGCCGTTTTCGGTTGATTTCACACTATCTTTAGAAACTTTTTATTAATAATATAATTCAATAAACGATTTAACCGTACATCGGTTAATCGATGAAATGGTAACCCGCTGACTGCGCGAAATATCATAAAAGCATTTAAAATTTGATATTTTGCATTAATGGTTAAGCCAATAAATTTCAATCAATTAACCGACTTTTCGAAAGTTCGGGTTTGGCAAAATATTACGCTCGACCGAACTTCGGCGTTCTGAGTTTTTACCTAACTACACCGAAAACATATTTTTTATTTTGTTACATTTTTACTACCATATATTCAATATTATTATTATGTTGAAAATTATGTTTAACATAAGTTTAAAAAATATAATACTAACAAAATAAATAAATTAGCTTTGAATGAATTTAGCTGCCTATTTTAAATTTATAAGAAATTCATATTTCTGAATGACACATACATAAGAACCTTTATTAATTCGTTTCGATTTAATTTTGTTTTAAATAAATAAATTTAAGAAAAGTACAATTGGAAAATGTTCGGGCTCGGTTCGGGTTGGCTCTAAAAACTTATGTTTAGTCGAACACTAAATTTAATATAGTTTTTTTATGTATTATTCATATGATTCTTCTCATATATAAAAGTTGAGTGTTTACTAAATCGTAATACGATTCGATGTGACTATAAAGGGTAAAGTGAATATTGCGCTGTGCTAATTGATGTGCAAGGTGTCAATAATTGGCCAAGCAGTAATATAATTGGCCATAGCAAATATTTTCAAAATACATGCACATTTTTCCTCAATTCGAAAATATTTTCTTGAAGTAACAGTTGATGAAATAGTGAACCAGAACAATCGGAAAAGGCAGAGAAATCGGACCAAGAATTGCATTTGAATTCAACATGTGGAAAATATTCTGCATATATTGAACATTTTAACCAAACCTTGCTGTAGATAAGAATTGATATTTTCGTTGTCATAGTTTTTTCTTACAACGTATCAAAATAATTTAAAAAGAAAATAATTTATAAATCTTTATATATATATATATATATATATATATATATATATATATATTGATATTAAAAAACAAAATCCTATTTTTAACTAAACGAAATTGTTATAGTAGCCCCAAAACTCTGAAAATATGTGTTTAATAAGAAATGGTAAATGACATATTTTACGTTTAAGTTTAATGTGTTATTTTTAGTACTACTATTATAATTTTTTTTTGTCAATGGATATTTTACTCATTTTTAATAAAAAATTAAACTAACATGCGTTTTTTTTAATTTTATTCGAATTAAATTTTTATTCTTTACTCGTTGGAACATTCAAATAAAACTTTAAGATTATTCTGTTATTCGAAGAAGAATATAAATCCTACATAATTTACAACACTAGCATTAACTAAAAATGTTTAATTATAAAGTTTTTGTAAGAAATCAATTAGTATTATCAATAACTATAGGGGATAGAGGTAGTAGTACCTCAGGACGTCCGATTTGAGCTTCCCCAAGTTAAACGTAGGAAGTTAATTTTTCTATATAAAATGTGGTGCGGTTCACTGGCAACACAAGTTCGAACACAAGTTCCTTAATATCACCTGAACATATTGAATTGAATTGGCTGCACTACTGTCGCCGATGAACTTCTTCGCTCGCTCCGTCTTCGGTCGATTAACTTCAAAGTAGAATTTGAATCACTCGTCCATACATGAGAGTTATGTTTGGAGGCACTTGAACGCTTCTTTTGAAACATGAAAAATGTGCTATTTCCATCCAACAAAACACTGAATTTTCATACCAAGATCTTCTGATTCCCCAATACCTATACGGATAGGGTAGCCCCAGCCGACTATAAATGACTCATTTATTATTATTCTCCAAGCCTGGCCGGCTGTTGAATGAAACAGAATGTTTAATGCTGGTGTAATCCGCGAAAGAGCAAATAGGGTTGAGATATTGACATAGGTCATTTATCAATGTAATGAAATGAGTGGGGTACTCTTATCTATATCAACTCGTCTAGTACGACTTTTGACGAAGCTCCATATAAACTAAGAGACGTCAAATACACTATTTTTCTGATAACAGAACAAGCAGGTCTTCCATGAAGCGAGATCTACGAACGCCATATTGGCGGTTGTTAAGTAAGGTGTTGGTTTCCAAATACCTTAGCAGGTGGAAGTTAACCATACCTTCCATAACTTTGGAAAGCGCAGAACAGACTGCGATTGGACATCAATTTTCAGGGTTGTGCGCCTCTCATTTCTTTGGGATTGGCGTCACATTGCCTAGCTTCCACCAAATGGAAATCTACCGACCGTTCTGGAATGGCATCTGGCATAGGAGACTTTTTTATGTTGAGATTTAATAAAGCAGTTTTAACTGCACGCGGTCGAAAGAATATTCATACAAAATAGTAGTGGCTAAGAACTAAAATTTTGGATAATCAAAAAGTCTTGAATGAATAAGCGATAAATATATGTAAATACATACTCGTATATCCACAAAAAAGTTAAAACTCTTCAAACAAACTTTAAAATCATAAAATTTTTCTTTTTAATATTTTTATTGCCCATCACATGTCATGTTTTCAGTGTTACCATGTGCTTTTTTTCACATCGCAGTTCTTAATTTTTTTAATTTCATTTCATCTTTTTTTTACTTTAATCGGTCATTAATTAAAATAATACAATATATTTTTTTTTAGAATCAATTGATTCCTGCATTTAAGAAACACATTATTTTCAGATATTGTCAGTCAAAACCGTAACATGTTATGAAAAATACAATTCTTGCACTAAATCAACCAGAAGATATCAGATCCTGTTATTACGTATTTCAATCTTTTAAAAATAGTTCACATCTTTTTACTTCTTTAGGATTATTCAAATTGGCCTCAAATTTTATTTCAGTTATAGGAAATGCTGAAAAAGCCCAGTGTAGTCTATACTACAAAATATACAATTTCTCACTATTTTTCTACTTTAAATTTTAGTTTTTGCAGAATTTTAGTACTACAATAGTTTTGGTTAATTGTTGTAAGTATATATTTTTATTGTCATTACCAGGCTCATCCTGGTAAAGTTCATTTGCTTCTGTGCCTTCGCTGCACTTAAAAAATGAAGGAAATATTCCACTTGAACACGTCTCTCATTATATATAACCAACCATTCCCTATTTAGTGGCAACAAATGAACTATTTTTTCGAAAACAGAATCTTTACTAAGCTTTTTTATAGCTTTATAGTTTGAAGGTTTTTACAACATATGCCTCTTTGCCTAGCAAAAATTCTTCTCATACTGGTAAACATTTGTAGTGCTTCCTATCTCGCTTACGAGGTTGAATTCAGTTATTAGACCTACCAAGTGGGACATTGCGAATAAAAATCATATGATGCCGATGAAGGTTGGTAAGCGATAGTTGTCTATTTTTCGTTCACAAGCCTGCTTCCTGGTGGACCGTAGTTTTGCTGCTTTTTTGATGAAACAAGAAATTAATCACACAAAGAAACATGTTAAGGCTCTAAAATAAACTTAAAATCCTTGCCTAGACGATTAATTGGTTAAACAACCGAAATCAACCGGTTCAAACAAATTGTTATAATTAACAATTTCGAATTAATCGATTTAGTCGGTTAACTGATGAGGAGTTAATCAATTAACGGTTAACCAATTGAATACCCTACTACATTCTAATTTGGCTATGCACACATCGTACTTAATACTTTCTTTAATAATTGCAACATTGTCTGTGCTGCCGCATTAAATTTTCTCAAACAGCTATTCACCACTTAAAGAAATTCTATATGGTTAGATTTTACTCCTGGGAGATCCCAGAGATTTTACTCCTTCACCCCAAAATTCTCACCAATAACCAAACTCTTTGAAAACACTGTCGGTATGGGATTTCTTTCATATTTTTTGTTGAGCTTTAGTTTAAATTAAATACGTACGAGTATTTAATTCCATAACCTTTGCAATTCATAGTATCGTTGCAAATGACACTTGTTTTATTGCATACATACGGATTTTTTATTTAAATAGTTTTCGCTATAAATAATCATACAGAAACCTCATTGATTTCATATCTTGTTATACATGCATTTATTTAAAAAATAAAAGTGTTAACAAAGACATTCATACGAATTTATTGATTTTCAATGTGCAATGAGTTGTATTAAATATATAAAAGCAGTTCAATCATTTACACGAGAATACGTGTGAATACGGATGTGAATCAAATATAAAAATTCGAGGGCTTTGAGTGCAAAACAAAATTAATCAATTTATAATAAATTATCGTGTCTTCATTTTAATAAAACTTAATGTATGAAAGTGTTGCCTTATATGTAGTTGGAAGACCGAAAATATTGTTTCTGCTTTGTGACTTGCCAGAAGCACAATCTTTTGAACATCCTCGTATAATGAATACTTTTGCATTTTCAGCAACTTTTTCCGTTGATTATTTCTTTGACATAGAATTTTTTCATGGATGAAAATATGTGAAAGGAGAATTAAAAAGAGAATTAAATATTAACGACCTTGATACTTTGCTCCATTAACAGATAACAACGTTACACAAACATATTTATATATTAATTTTATATCTTTTTCGAGTTTGGCCCCTCAAGTGATGTCAATTCAGTAATTTTTCACCCCATTTAGCCAGAAGAAGAGTTCAGTTAGCTATTATCCATATATATTTTAATCTAACAATTCTTTTATTTATTCAAAATATTAAATTCATTTGAGATATTTTTACTGAAAATTAGGCTCGTTACAAAGAAACACTTCTTTAATGCTAAAATATTCGACAGACTTATTGCTATTGTTTTTGTGTATTAATTTAATATATCAATAACAGAAAACTAAACGGTTGTTTAAGATTCGTGTAATTTTTTTTTTTTTTTTTTTTGTCAACGTTTGTCATTTTTGCTGTATCATATTCGCCTGTAAATTAATTGCCCATTTAATTTAAGTGATTACCAAATTGGCCGATTTGCAAATGACACCAAAAAATGTGCCAAATATACATACATTATTTTCTATTTCAATCCACAATATGGAGGGGAATCTAAGTAGATATTAATAAAATCTGCTACTCGTCCCTTATAATCGCGATAATTTCATTGTAAGATGCCTGGTCAATTTGAAAGTTATGATACAATTGTAGACACTATAAAAATTAAAGTTGAAATAAAAGGCTAAACATGAAGTATGGAATAATTTTGTACGGAATAAATTTATAACGTAAGATTTTAAAGAAGTCCAACTGACAATAAGGAGTACTGCAAATAACTTTATTTATTACATTTACTTATTTTGAGATCCCCCGATTTGTTGTAAAAATCTGACTTTTCACTTCGATATCGCTTAACTATTCTTTAGCTAGATATCGAAAATTTTGAAGATATTTTTAGCTTTTCGTTGCGAAAACTGAAAGTTTTAAAAAATCGTTGTTATTGGTTTTCCCTGTTTTGAAAAAATCAACTTATCATAAGATCTCCACGTTTTGTCAGGGTATCTCCAACAACTTCAATAAATAATTTTTGAATGTATTTTTTTAATAACTTTTCAACTGTATCACTGATCGATTCCACAAGCTATTCGACTCCTAAAATTTAAGAACCCTATCGACTAAATATAAATAGCTGAGATATCATGAACAAAAATATTCTAAAAAAGTGATTTTTTTTAAATTTCAATTATATATCTGAACATTTGGTGTTCTCAATTACTATATAGTATTCGAAAACTACATCAATTACTTCTTATCACGGGGGAATCTGTTGATTTGAAGATTAAAATAAATGTCTTAGATCACAGAGCTCAAAACCATATATAAAAAAGTCATTCAAGTGTTAGTTAGTTTGAGGCATATGTATAATAATTGAACATCTATATAAAGATTTGTTGTTATTTTTTGGTTAATGAAGAGAAATTTAAGAAAAATTATAAGCACTCGAACTAGTATCAAAAGTTAAAATTTAATAGCTGATTAACTATAATTTGAGGAATAGAAAAAAAATATAGTTGTACCCGAAAGTTTTTGACGAGTTATTTTAACTGCTTGTCGTACGACCGTAAGTCTCGAAACTTATCTAGTGCAGATATTTAATGACATCTGGGAACATGCAGTTGACAAATTTTCAGAACTTATTGTATGCTTGAAACACACAGTAGTTATTGAACAGTGGGAATTTTGTATTTTACAGAATTTCAAATTTTTAAACTGACAACTCCACACGTTTTTTATGGTTGATGCTACAATACAGCGAATATATTTATACGAATATTCGAATTTGAATAACATTTTTTCAATTATTTTTATAATGATTTACCGACTTCATTATTTCAAAGGTTTATATGAAGTGAACATAAGAAAGTGAAAAAAAGTTATCACACATTTTTGTTACGCATGAAATATATATTCGAACAGCGAGTATATTTTAATTTGTTTTTGTTGAATATACTTTTTATGAATTATACCGTTAAAATTTAATCAGTACAGTTATTTAAAATTTATTTTGTACTCCTTCTTCTCATTCACTTCAAATTTCTATGAGACAAATGGCACCTCAAAGTTCAAAATTTCCCTATTTTTTTTTTTTCAACGTTATAGTAAAAATCTGGAATGTTTTATTTTTTTACCCAATAGCTTATTTAGTTGTTAACATTTTAAGCGTCATTTGAAAAAAAACCCGATGAAGAATAAAGTTTTTAATAAAGATTTTGTAGAACGACAATATATTAATTTTCATTGCTCACACACTATATTCGGCGCAAATTAAAAAAAAAAAGTATATCGACGGAAAAGGCATTGAATTACCTCTTCAACGATATGCGATTTCTCTCGATCGGACTTTTCGATTGGGCTCCACAAGGGTTTGAGTGGGACCATACACCAAAAAACACAAAAATACCGTTATCTAAAAAACGGTGCTTTGGGAAAAAATTACAGCGTTTTTCGTGCTCAGGAGGTCACAATCAACTTATCTAGGCATGTGGCGTTCTTGGTATTTTTTGGCTGTAAACCAGTGTTATTTGCCATACTTATGTTCACTTGAGTATAATAAAATAATCGAGTACGACAAGAAAATGTATCCAAAATACTCTTCATACTGATGATGATACTTGCGTTTTTCGCTTTTATAGAAATATGGCCATAACACATACAAATAAAATAAATTTGGTGTCATCTTGAAAACGTAAACACATCAATAAACTGATATAAAAAAGCAAAACGTCAACAAACACCAAATGGTGGACAATCGCAGTGTCATTGGTGCTCACTGAAGTACCTAAATCTCATTACTTTTTAACCGTACAAACAACAAGAGTTTGCATTTTTAAACGCTAAAAGGATAAATAAACATAGAATTATCTATAGTCATAAATACTTTGAATAGTGCAGCCAAATAACGGAAATATATTTGAGGATTCAGACTAAATTGTCGTATCCAGACGAACACTAAATAAATGAATTTTAAACATGTCTGACTACTGTTGTCAATTCGGAGTGATCAAGAATCGCACGATTTATAAATCGAGGTTTTAATTTAATAAATATACTATTCTATATATTTATAGGTTATTAGTGAAAAACAAGAAAAAAAAATGTAAAAGAAATAACTCTTGCGTTAAATGGAGTAAAAACGGAATTTATAATTATTAGATAGTTTAATAACTCCAAGAAATCTTGTAAAAGCATTTAGTTCATATGTTGAGAATGTGTAACATTTAATTGATAGTTTCTGTTCATTCTATTAACAGACGGTTAGCATTAGCAACGATAGTTTTCTATAGTGTCACGTCATTATCTGGCTCATTCTAGCAAAGTTCAGTCCTAAAAACTGCGCCAAAACGTCCTAATTCCGAAAATCCTAGTTTCTGATTTTAAGCTGGAAAGAATATGAGCAAAATGGTTTACTCTAGAGCCCATTATTCTAGATCCATTTAAACTGGTTTCTTGTAACATTTTGTGCTTTTGAGCTAAAACACTATTTTAATTTTAAAATCAGCCGGTTTCCACGTAATAAGTGGTGATTGAAGTAGTTTTCCATTACCACAAAAAAATCGATAACACTAACTGAGAAGCTATACAATTTCAGATTAAAAATATAATAACTTTTTTCGAACGTTTTCGTTCACGACGTCTAACCAACCAATTAACCGATTTTGACCTGGTTTGCGATGATCTGCGTAGTTTTTTATTCCTAAAATTTGACTACTTTGTGGAATTGAACGGTGAAGCCGTTGAAAAGTCATTCTAAAAAATTACTGCAAATAATGTTTTTCTTTAAGCTTTCTTTTCATTATTGTGCATATTGAACAAAGTTCATAATATGAACTTTAGGAGAAGGAACGAAAAGTTTTTTGTATAGTTGTGTTAGCGGTTCTCAGACCGATTTTAGTTAGCGGCGCGTTTTTATCAGCGGCTGTCACCGTGCAAATTAATGGGCACAGGTCTCCGTATATGAGCTGCATAAGCAGTAAATTAAAATTTAATAATCTATATTTACTGTTATATATATATCGGACTCTAACGAAGAAAAACCAAACAACAGAAATCCTGCGTCCCAAAAATTTGTTAATTGCATAACTTTAGTAATATGAATTTTAAAAAAGTGGTTTAAAATGATAAACTCATCACAAAAATATCTACTTTTATTTTAAAGAAATGAAGGGTATAACAAATTCGCAACAAACCCGTAGTTGGTTTTGTTAAATCAACACTGTTAAAATAACATTTAACAAAATACAAATTATATTTTTTATCAAGATTATGTAGCATATTTTTGTGTCATTATTGGTAGCCGATATAAAATTTTAAAATCGTTCGATTATAAATTATCTTTATTGTTTTATTTTTTGCTTTTTTCAATAAATATTTTTTGGTCAAGTTTCGTTTAGCATTAATAAAAACAAAGAAATGCAAATTAAAATAAATTTTACAAAATAAAATATTTATGTTGACACTTTGTGATTTGTGCAAACTTATACACCCAGACCTGTTAACTGTATCACTTAGATGTTTGCCATTCTAAGTAAAACAATTATCAAAAATTTAAATATAGATGCTATTAATATTATTTAAAACAGTTGATAAATATTAGAAATGTTTGATGCAGGCTAAAAACAATTTGACATTTAATCCGATTTGAGTTTTATAAATTGATTACACCAGAAATGAAGTTTTTAAATTGTTCTGCAACAAAATTATATTATTTTTGCATTTCAAAATGACGTGCAATATCAGGATTAAATGTATTTTTAATTTGCATATTTTTATTATTTTTGCAAAATATAAACGAATTATGTTAAAAAATTCAGTAAACGGAGCAATTAAAATGCTTTGCAAGCATAATTTATATTAATAATTTAATATTAGTCAGCTGGATTACTTTTTGTTTATTTTAAAGCTGAATATATTAAACAAATAGAAAACTATACAACTAATGGAAGCTAATAGAAATATTGGAGAGGAGTTAACCTTTAGTTCAAAATAAATAATGAACTTTTACGATTGCACTTGTGAATATTAAACTTTGAAACATTATTTTCCAGGAAAGTTAAATGCTGTGGGTTGCAAGCAGTTTTATACGGCTACATAGTGATGGTGTTTACACAAACTTATTAGAACTTGCAGTCACATTTAAGACCAGTTTTCAACTTTATTCGTTTATCTAAAAATAATAATATCTTAAACAAAGTATACAAGTAATTGCCAATGGCAATGCTTTGGTGTTATCAGATTTTTAATAAAAATTCTTTGAGTAACTGATCTAATTTCAATAATTTTAAGCAAAAGCCTAATTAAATTCAAACATTTTATTAAACAAATTCCAAATAGTTGGTTAGCCCAAAACGTCCTACATGTAAATAAGGCATATTTTCGTGATACACTTTTAAGTATGTTGCAGTAAACCAATATTGATGTTATATAAGTGGTTGAAACGTCAGATTTGTGTAGAAATGTGCAACATCAATACTTTTTCTTAGTTCTTAGCATAAATGTAGTAACAATATATATTTTATAAATTTGCCTCAAAGCAACAACATAATCTTTCTAGTTCGTAATCACTCAGAAGTCTCTACCTGATCTGAACACTTTTCATTTTAAGCTTTATAATTAACATTATTTTCTTGTACTTATTTTCTTGATGGGTTAAAATATTCTTTCGAATTGTATATTCCTCAGCAAAAATATAAAAAAAAATTTATACGAAAATACACACAACCAAGGCGTATCCGAAATTCGCCATATGCTGCGAACTACGCAATAAAATTATTTCTATTTCATATGCCGGCGGATATATCAGTGCCATGTGACCAAAATGTTCATTAAAATTTGGTTTTGAGAATGTTTATTAATGTTTGAGTACCAAGATTTTAAGCAAACCCAAGGAAATGTAGAGTAGCCGTTAAGAAGGAAACTTTTATATCAGTTTATGATATCTACTCATATACCATGTAGTAAAGAGAGCACTGCAACATCCTCACACGGCGGCAACTTAGCATTAGTTTCTAAGTCTTATTCCATAAAACAAAATCTTTCCCTGATTAATTACACTGCTCTGCAAAAAAAAAATTTTTGTTCTCGATCTAGGGTGAAATATGTCTACGTACCTGGCTAATTTAGGGAGAAAATTGCCACGTCAATAAAAAAAATCTCGACCTGATGGAAAGAACCGAAAACGGATTCGAGTTTAGCGCATCGAAATCCATATAGTGCACACAGTTGTATTCAAAGGAGGACTTGGCTTATCAATACATATATATTTATATAATATATATATATATATATATATATATATATATATATATATATATATATATATATATTATTTTTTTTTTAAATATGAAATTCTACCTATTTTCATATTTGGCACCATTTAAATTTCTTAGGTTAACGTTTAAGAAAAAAATTTTATTAGATAATTTTTCTTGACAAAGAATTTGCAGATTTTGAATTTAGACAAGAATTGCCTGAATATTTTATTCTAGGATATTTGCAGGCAAAGACAAAATGATATACATTCTTCGAATATTCCTTTCCTATCCTGAGAACAATACCCGTATATTAAAAAAAAAAGGAAACGTGAACTTCGGTTGAACCTAAAGACCAAATTCCGATTGAGATCTCCAATTATATTGATACTGATATATATATTGGATCTGGGCATACCTTTCGATTATAGGCTTAGCTTTAACTATTTGGGTAAATAAAAGTTATGGGGTACTTGGATTCATGAAACGCTGGTTTAAGGAGTTTCTTGATCCTTATATAACAAAACTTTTATACACCTCTTTTGTTCGGCCAATTCTCGAGTATCGATCAATTGTTTGGGATCCCTGCTACGCTATTCATATTAATAGGATTGAATCGGTACAAAAACAGTATTTAGTTTTCTGTCTCTGCGGTCTTGCCTGCAATTCGTATTTCTTACCGCCATATCATAGAAGACTTGCTGTAATAAAATTGCCTACTCTAAGAGGCCGACGATCGATGCTGAGTGCTTTATTTGTCCTGGGCCTGATTTATGGTGATTTTGATTCTGAATTTCTGCTTAATCGACTAAACTTCAACGTTCCTGTTGTATCAAGCCGCAATTTTGAAATTTTGGCATTAAAATATTACCGTTCTGTATATGCTAATAATGATTCTTTTCGTCGGCCCTGTGCCAATTTCAATAAATGTTACCACACTATTAATTTATCTGAAATTAATATTGTACTTAAAAGAAATCGAACTTTATTTTTAAATAGTTGAATAATATTGTTTCATTATTCATAAGGATGTAAAAATCTATTGACCCGAATAAATAAATTAATATATAAAAATATTTTGTTGTTTCTTTGAGATTTCTCGAAATCTACTGCTTGGAACTAGTTCCAATTAACAAGAAATCTAAACCTAGCAGAACACCTAGAACATCATCACGTTTGGTTCGATTCAAATCCCTGTAAAGTGATAAGCTGGTCACATGCTTAAACACTCTCCCACATATATACGAACATATACAAACGGGCTCTTAGAATCAGACAAACCTCAAAATGTCGAGATCTGATGAGAACTCGATTTTTTCCAAGTAGGGCAAAACCAATTCTTCCTGACTTTTTCAGATTAAAAATTTTCCTAGCGGGAAGTTAAAAATTCAAAAGAGAACTCAAACTATTCAGTACAAAAAACACTTGAGCATTTCTATAAAAATTGCTTTGCGACTGAATTGATTTGAGCACGCATTAGATATACATACAAGTTTACATTCATCGTGTGTACAAATCGTCTTTAAGCTGTTAAACGGAATTACGCAACTACTTGTTCTTTAGTTTATATTTTTATTTTCTTTATATTTGCGCTAACTAAAAGCAAGTCCTACCAAAATGTTGACGACTTAAGATTGCCATTTATTACAAAAATGTTGACATAAAAATGTGAAATAGTCCGATTATTGCTTTTAAGGTGCTAATTAAGCTGCAACGCCTAGTCTCAATTAAAATCACATTTACATAAATTTTTTAAACAATTTCAACTCGTTGCATACTGCATGAAAAAGTTCTTACAAAAACTTCATCCAAACCATTTTTGATTTTAAATATCAAATAGTCAATCAGTCGCCTTACATCCAAATGCAAAATAATGACAGAAAAGAAAACTTAAAACTTGCAACAATAGAAAACCAGATGATGGGTGAGGAAGGAAACATCAACAAATGTGAATGTGACAAAGTTGACAACTTGGAATAAAAAAAAGTTTAAAAAATGACGTGCATGCAAGAAGAGTATACAATGAACCTGAACATAAAACTTTCGAGTTCAAAAAAATATTATAACGCAACAAAAAATTTATTACACTCACTTTAAAAAGTAAACGTACATTTGAAAAGAATATATACAGGAAGGAACTAAAGCAACTTTAGACTACTATTGAACTTCCGTAACTTGGATCACAATTGTCCAGAAATTTGCTTAAATTAAAGGAGTAACGGCCGTATTCACAAGAATACATATATTTCATTAAAATTTGCTTTAAAACATAATTTTTATATGGAATTTTTTAATGACTAATATTTGTAGCACAAATACGTTTAAAGGCTTCCATTTTTGTCAAGCAATTTGCAGTTTTTGCCACTATAACTGCGTTTGGCATAAAAGCAGTTGCCAAGTCATGGCCACACCAGATTTGCTTTTGTGTATTTACCATTTATTTGAGTAGTTTTACAGCTGATCTTTTATGTGCTCTACTAAAGTTTTTTTACATTCAGCGATCACACTCATATTTGGAAACTACGATATTAATATTTCTATAAAGCGGCTGCCCACCCTTTTGCAATATAACTTTACTAGTTGTGTTTTCAAATTGTGTGCGTTATATTGGGAGAGGCACAACACATCGCGCACAAGTGGAGACCTTTAATTGTACAAGCAAAAGGAGCGCAGCCAGGATACTGTGGGAAATGTGTTGGCAACATTGTAAAATATTGTTTTCCCGGAAAAACACAGTTGTTTTAAAAACTATCATTTATAGAAATGGTTTGTGTGTTGGAAACGTAATTTAATTATATAAAATCTATTCAATGTATTCGTATTATTGTATCGTGTAGTCTTATGTGGTTATATCTAAAACCATCTAACAGACTTCAATGGAGCTTTGTGAGCGTGTGTGGTAGGTTGATCGCGGCACTGTTGGTCATACTTTGCTCAAATCGTTTAGCTAAGGTATAAATGACCCATCAAGTATTTTTTATGTTTCACAAAACATAAAAAACTCACAAATTTTTATTACAGTTTATATTAAGATCAACACTGGCTCTTTCGTGCTTTTGCTCCCTAATGTAAGACACACTTAAAATATTTTGCGCTTTTAGTACATACGCGATGTGTTTATAATTCGTAGCTCCTACGGAATACTATCTAACTGTTTTTTCAACTATATCCTCATCAACAGTCGTGAAGTATATCTAACTCTTTTATTATGCTGATTTGAGTAAAAATCGACAGGAACGACTTGCAACTAATAAATTTAAGATCAGGCATTTCCGATAAACGATTAAATCGGTTAATTTTAATTAAATTATAGACATAATAATAAAACTAAAATTTTTTGTAACTGAAATTAATTAATATATGAAAGTGATTGATCGTAGTACAATATTCCACGAAACAAGCGGAGCAATAACATTCTACGCACATGACAGAACACAATAACATTCGAAGCAACAACATTTCCTTAATAATGTCAAAGAAAATTTCGCAACTGCGTACATTTTATAGGAATTGGAATTATATATATATATATATATATATATATATATTAAAATTTAATACGATATTTATTAAATGGATTGAAATTGCTGGCAAACAAACTGTTAGCCCGTCGAACAAATTAAAAACCGGTAAATGGTCAAGGATGGGCCATATATCGACACGCCTATTACAGAAGGTACCAGAAATGCTTTAGAATGCAAAGAGATCTGTGGAGTATTTCCAAAACGGGGTTTACCAGCAAAACGATCTACTCAAAAGGAAGTCAACGCACAATATTAAAAACAGTTGAATGTTGGCTGATTATCAAGCGCAAGATTTACCTCAGTGTAACACTTGCTTCCACTTTGCTCTTCAATAAAATCAGAAAGTACACTTCCCGTAGTATGACAATCATAAAAAAAACCATCGTTTCTATTTTAGAAATAAAGAAAAGCAGAAGAGATGTATAGTCACCACAGCTAAAAGAGATAATACATTGTGGAAATGATGGGAGAAGGTGCGACAAAAAAAAGTTACAAATAAATGGGAATAAGGACATCTACTTTCCTAGTAACAACTTGGAAAAGTATGAAATTTCCACCCAAAAAGGTTAAATATACAAGAGCGTAGTTTATCTGCTTTGAATATAGTTTTTAGTCAAACAGAAATTGCGATTTGACAACTTAATTTTTCTTGTTCAAACCGTACTTCGATTCCCAATATTTGGTGTGTATAAGTTCATTAAGCTATTTGCTCCCCAAACTTTGGCACATGAGTAATGTAGTTGAGTAGCTAAATTAGATAAATAGTTCATTAAAAGGTTTTCCCAACCAACATTTTTCAAATTTTCAGAAGATAGTTTTCTTAAAATTTCATGTTTGGGATGTGTTAAAGAATGATAAGACTAAACAATACCCGTAGAACGTCAAATGGCAACAAATATAATAAATGCGATGATCTGACAACATACTATGGCATTTTCTGTCAGCGCAAGGACGGGAGTGTGTGGCTGTGGCTACAATTGAAAATTTCTAAACGGCAGACCAAAAAGAAGATAAAAGAAACGGCATATATAGACCACATTACTCTTCAGGTGCAGTTACATTTGGGCGAATATTTCTCCAAAAAGTCATAACCACTAAATACTAATAAAAAGATTTTAAATTAAGTAAGATTCAAGGGCTAATTGTTCGAAATTAATTAAAATCTCAGAAAGACATGATGATAAATATTCCAAGGCACAAAGGAAAGTCAACATCAGTTTTATTCAACTTACACAGCAGAGCAGAACAGCTGTTTTCGAAAGTCGCAAAACTTCCATCATCAGTGCTCATGTCTATATTGTGTTTGTCACCACTTTTGAGGTGGCTTAGTTGAATGTGATAAAAGTTCCTATTTACACAAATTTCATTGTGAAAAAGAATCCGAGAACTGTATCAACCTGATGTTAATAAGTTTTGTTTTAATACCCGTGTTACCGTTTTATTATTTGCTTCATGTCCCATCTTTCTGAATTTTTTGTTCCTTCATACGTTAAGTCAAACTTTTTTGGTTTGAATTTTATATTCTGCTGTGTAAGTTGAATAAAACTGATGTTGACTTTCCTTTGTGCCTTGGAATATTTATCATCATGTCTTTCAGAGATTTTAATTAATTTCGAACAATTAGCCCATGAATCTTAATTCGATTTAACATAGCAATATAAAATGTTCGTTAAAATAATTACCATACAGATTTTAATTTAGTTTTTATTGAGTTAAACAGTTTCCAAACATATTGGATTCTAAGAAAATGTCTATCATATTTCCCCAAAATGAAGCATAATAGAACCCCTCTTGATCCAGACAAGTTTTTATTGAGCAAATCAGTTTCCAATAATATTGCTTTGTACGTATCTGAATCGAAATATTTCTCATTAAGAGTCGGCCAAATATACGGCAAGTGCGACCTTGTAGTTATATTATGGTTTTTGCATTTGTAGGCACACAACAATGCATCAAAAATTTGTTAATTAAATTTTTACTTTTAAATAAAGATATTTTATTTTATTATTTTGCCAGCCTTGTGTTTAAAGTTTTTTTAAATTGCTATACTATCGGTTGCCGTTGCCGAAAAAAAGTTTACATTTGCTTTGCTGTAACTAACAACTGCATACAAATTTTATAAATCTAAAATTTTGTTTGCAATATTTGTTACCATGTGCAAATTTTGACAACCGACTGTTTATAGAAAAGTAACAATACAAAATGTTTCGTTTGAAATGCTAAAAAATGGAATAAAAAATTTATAAAAATAAAAAGACAAAAGCAAAGTTTCAATACAGTATTTTGTTATATGTACATATATAGAACATGTGTGAAGATATATATATATATATATATATATATATATATATGAATTCAGGTTCCTTGGATATATTGGGAATTGTTAGTAAAGTAAACAAATCTGTTTCCATTTTATTTTTTTTTTATTTTTAAGTTATAATGTGGACTTAAGAACTTTTGCTATGAACACAAATGCAAATACAAATCTACTTTTGAAAACTTTTTTTCTGCACACATTCTCTCTATAAAAACTTTGGCGATATTTCTTTTATGTATTGCCAAACATTTCGAACATTTAATTTTAGTATTTTTTATTCAAAATGTGTTGTTGGTTTGTTAACAACTTTAAAAAGTTTATTTTACAAGTGTGTGATTTTTGCAGCTTTATGACCACTTCAAGAATGTTTTATTTTTGACGTTGCATATACTGCAACATGTATGGATGTTGATATAGGAGTGTGATTAGTATAAACTTTGTACTAATGCCAGTTTAAGATTCACTGAATTTTTTTTTACTTAAACTGCAGAAAGCTAATGTGGTAGAATAAGATTTAAGAGAAATCTCAGCTTCTTCTTTCATCATATGCATAATTTGATGTGCAGTGTTTTTTAAGTCAAAAGTACTACAAAAAGTTTTTATAGATCCAGGGGAGCAACTCTGTAATACTTTGGAATTGCAATGTAAATATAATATACAAACTCAAAGAGTTTTCTTATCAAATCCAGTTACAGAGTAACCTCCATGCAGTTGTTATATATACGAGTACATGCGTATAAACCAGGCATTCACAAAGTGTCACTGCACCAAGTTATAAGTCATAAGTTGAACACTTCCCCTTGTAATCGTATGTAAATACTATTTGATGCACAGTGTTACAAATGAGGAAAAATACGTGTTTTACATGTACGATGATGTTTACTACGTCAATGAGATGTTGTGTGAAAAGAGTTACGCGGCTTATGCAACGTTTCCGCTTTCTCAATTGTGTTTATGAATCATGCTGTTGCATTAACAATTCAAGTATATTTTTGTGTCCTCCACAAATTGTATTTTATAAGTTATCCTTCTTACCATAATTCATGGTTATTTCATAGTTTAAAACTTTTTAACTTTATACTTATGATTATTTAACCATAAAATACATAACCAAAAAATATCACCCAAGGACATAACCGGGTACCCGAGTTTCACTTTATAACTTTGTTAAACAAAGAGAATAACTTTTTTTTAACAAAACAAGAATATTATTTAATATTTTATTATATATTTTATTACCCTTTAGTCCCTAAGAATAGTTATAAATGGAAAATAGCAATGTATATTTAAATTTTAAAAGCTTAAAACAGGCCATAAATATATGGAAAACGGTTGACCCTAAAGGACATTCATATCACTTTCCGATAATTTTAACAGCAAAGTTAACGCACTATGCTCTTTGTGCTCTTCTATACTGTTGAGCTCTTCGAGTGAAGACACAATTATTTTAATTTTCAAATCAACTGACACTGATTGATGTAGTTTTCGATTACCATAAAAGAATAGAGAGCACAAACTGCTCAGATATCTATACAACTTCTGAGTGTCTAAAAAAATCACGATATCTCACGAATGGAATAACCGATTTCCACCCGGCATTCTGTGATCGACGTGGTTTTTAAATTTCAACAGCTGATTAGTTTGTGGAATCGAAGTCTACCTATCCGAATCAGTTCTAATTCACACAAAATCTAAGCTCGAAATGCTCTTTAGAAAACCATAAGCCTGATTTGATTCGGTTCAGCCGTTCAAATATTATAATCGGGTCAAATACTGTGTAAGTATTCTGACGGGCTCGCAGAATAAACCAGGGAAGCTGCCAATAACCTCAAACCGTAGAGGTCTGATGAGAACTCTATTTTTCCAAAGCAGGGCAAAACCAATTGCTTCCCGATTTTTAAAAATTTGCATTTTCCCTAGAGTTAAAAAGTGTACAAAATTTTTGGTGGATTTCCAACGCCATCCACTGTGTTGGCCGAATATAACGGACAATCCGCATCTCAAAAAGAAACAAAACAAGACAAGCTAGTTCTGAAGGTTCTGCATTCGAGCTTTAGAGGAACTGGATGATTTCTTCACATCATTGGGATTGCAGATAATTTTCTGTTCCACAGTCTAACTAGTCAGATATACAAAGCATACATTTCGTCTGGAATGAAAGCACATAAGGATATGTCTTAGCTTCAAAGACATTTGATTTAAGAAAAAAAATTGTATTACTTCTCCTATAAAAGAACAACTGCATTGAGATTATAGAATATTTTAATTCGACCAAGCATGGCGTTGACGTCGTTGATCAGAATAAAGAGTGAGATTGTTTTTCAATACATTTAACATAAAGGCTTAAGCTGTATATAAACTGTGTTGTATAATTAAAATTAAAATTATACCAAATTCTGTGAATAGAAGATATCTTTTTCTTTAAAACGTTATTGCGAAATGTACCAGTAGGAACTTTTACCAAAACCGTTGCTTCTACCTCTAATTTAACAGCACCAAAAAAACCTCTTAACTGAAGACGAAATTCACAAGAAAAAACACGTAAAGTATGCGGCATTTGCAAGAAACCAATTCGCATGGAACACTCAATCACAAGTTGTATTTACACTCATTTCAACCGGAATAACAATTAAATTTGTATGTTGATTCGAATGTTTATTTATATTCAGGAACATCTTACTAAAGTGATAGTTCTATCAATAAAATTTTTAGTTATTTTATTGTCCATTTCGAAAAATCAGCTGAAAGAAAATACACAACGAAAACAACAGAACTGTCAAGAAGAATAAAAAATGTTTCGTGTGGACAGTACCGTTAACAATCGTAATTAAGAGAATGAACTAAGCGATTCATCTCCGTGGCTTGACCACGTTTACAATTTCGAACAGTGTGTGATAGATATAAACATCTTCCGGAAAATTTTAAGTGGCAGACAGTGCTTGGAATTGATTCAGGACAAGCATTGTTTGCACTCATAATTTTTCCTGCAGAAGTACATACAAAATTATCATATTATTAGTTTACATTTGATTATGGATCAATAGGGGTGTGCATCAGTGAAATACTGTAAGACGATGGAAGTCAAATGAATATATGTAGTTTGGGAAGAGAGCGGAAGTGAAAAATGTTTAATGATTTCAGGTAATATGTTTGTTCTGTTTATAACTCTTCACCTTTAATAAAACAATTTATTTTTTATTTTCTTTGCTTTGTCAGCAAACAAGGCAGTTCGTAAAAGTGCACCAGCTACCGGCGGTGGTACGAAACTACATCGTTTTCGTCCTGGTAGAGTAGTTTTGAATGAAATTCGTCGCTATCAAAATATTACTGATTTGTTGATTTGCAATTTGCTCGTGAAGTTGTTGAAGACCTTAAAACTGATTTGCGTTTTCAGAGTTCTGCTGTGATGGCTCTTTAAGAAGTTAGTGAAGCTTATTTGGTTGGTATCTTTCTACTACCATCGTAAAAGATGTCATAACAATTTTTAAAAACAATCGGACCATAAAACTTTTTATAAAAAAAGATTATATTTGCTTATTCTTACATATATTAAATAAATAAAAATATTGTTGAAGTGATTGCTCAAATCTTTGTATATATTGTATGTAACTTATTTTGCAATGATATCACATCGCCAATCGTACGTTTGTATAGAATTTTGGGAATGGTATTTGATTTCAGATACCGATAAAATTAATAATGCTCATATAACTTTATTTTGAAATCAATGAATAAAATTTTCAACTTTATATTTAAAAATTTCAAACAACTAAAACATGGTAAACAGAAAACAAAAATGCGGCGCATTTAAGAAATTTTGACAATCAGTTCACTATCACTTGTGCTGATGCATATACCAGGTTATTGTACCATGCATATTCACAAACCTAAATTGTGCTTTATAGAATTTTCAATTTCAATTCTGGCAACTTCACCCCTTCATTTTGGTTAATGCTACAGTACAGCGAATATGAATTTCAACGAATACTCGAAACTGTGAATAACAGCTTATTGTTTACAAGGATGCTAAATGCCATCGAAGTGTGATGTTACAAGCATTATATATAAAGAGATACCATCAAACCACGGTAATTCGCAAAACAGTGGTATTACGTGCTGAATTAGAGCCAAAGAAGGAAAAGGTGAGTTTATTAACCAATAAACTCAAGGCCATAGCTTTCTGGGATGCATGTGATATAATCCCACATTAGCTACTATCAAAATCGAAAAACAACTCATTGTCGTTTCAATGGGGCAGTTTCCCTCTGCTCTGAATAATTATTCCTTATTCCCAAACTTGAAGAATTGGCTCTGCAGAAAACTTTGTTCCTCCAACGTCACGAACAAATGCCTTTTCTAATGTTCTCGATAAAGAAATTTTAAAAATTTTAACCAAGTGCAGAGAACTCAAAGGTGACTGAGTTGAAAAATGAAGTAATTTTTTATATCAAAACCTTTCATACAAAATGTTACGGACTTATTGGCCTACCCTCGATTAATTGAATGTTTAAAGATAATTTCATGTGAATGCCGTCGATGGCTATGCCCTAAATGGTTCATCCGCTGGGTGCAATTTTGGCATAGTCTCTCCAACATATCAGCCGCTGAATGAATTTTTCAATATTCATGAATTGACCATCCACAAATGAGAAACACGCTACGCCTCAGTACTCCGCCTCTTAATTGAGTGGTTGTTTCGCATGCTGTGTGACATCTGGCTCCTTTTTGTTTAAACCAAATGTCAGCCAAGTCCAAAATACTGTAGTCGTCGCAAGGTAGCGTTCGCCATTCACAGTATCGTTCCTGCATTTGTATTCACTATCCTTTCAACCAGAAATGAGATCCTCATCGCTTTCTTAACCGAACATGGGTTTTGATAATAAAATTACGAAAAACTTAAGCGTTTTTGTAAATAACAAACTAAAATTAGCACGTTTAGCAGTAACATGTTACACGAAAACAGTGTTGCTAAAAAGAAATTTGTTGAAAAATCCGTCTTACGGCCATTTTTACAACGTATAATTAAATTAACTTTAACGAAAAATTAGCTAATTGACACTTTTCTTAACAGCACTTTTTAACCGATGGTTACTCGCTTGCGTTTCACTATCATTTAGTTACTTAACCAGTGCATACTGTACTTAATATAGCAACAATTTAATTTTGTGTTTACGAAAAATAGTCAATTCTAGTTTTTCCATTTCTAAAGAAGGCTTGCTTATGTTTTTTAGAAAAAGCAGATTTTTGTACATGTTATTCGATTTTCGAAATTCAAATTGAAAACACTTCTCTCAGAAATATCTAGAGTTTTTAATGGACTTTTTTCATTCATTTTATTTTAAATTAATATTCATTTTAATTTTAGCATGTATAGTCAATTTAAGTTTTAATAATTTGGAAAATAGTTTTAGATTACATCGTGTTTTCGAAAATACATCGAAACTAATTTCTTCTTCGTCACTTGAGACAACAATATCATCAAAATCACTGTCATCTCTAAGTATTCTTCATAAATTGTGCAAGACTACAACTGCAATGCTAGTGGTAAGCGCTGTCGCATTCCCATAGACAATACTGGAAAAGATGATATTTTAATTTTTCACTAGATAAAGAGAAATGATTTCGACGTTCAAGTACTGTATTTTAGCTTCTGCCGATTGATTTAATTAATATACTAACCAGAAGAATTTGTTCAGCAACTTTTCAGTTAATATCTGTCAGTTAAATTTTAATCGTACATTGTGATATACAATTTTAGCTAATTGTGTAAATTAGCATTTAAGCACACATTGTGAAAAGGGTCGTTATTGTCACATTTTCTATGTTAGAACTGAAATTATCAACCATTTATGAAAATACTACTTTGGCTCGAAAAAAAACGTTTATTATTATAAAGAGATTATTGTCTGTTGTTCGTTATCATATATTATTAGTCCCATATCATGTCATCACATATAATATTCCCAGACTAGGGCTTAATTCAACCACAGTAAAAGTCGCTTATAGAAACCACTGTTAAAATGACTTAACGGTTGCAACGAACTAATTACAAAATTCCACTGCTTTTGTTGCTATTTTCATACAAAAATCCGAACCCACTTATAAATAATCGCCATCTATAACGAATTAATGTTTACGATCCCACAAAATGAATTGTTTACATTTTTAGCCTTTTATAGCGGACTAAAAAATATATGTGTCGATCCCACTTAAAAAGTTCTTATTTTGTGTTGCTTCTTCTACATTTTTATATGATTTTTGTTTTATAAATAATATTGTTTTGTTTTAATTGAATTATTTATTTTGTATTAAGTAATACATAATAAATTAATGTAGAATTTATGTGTGCATTCACAACTAAAACTCATTTGCATAGAGTTCGTTTTAACTGAGATTTACGTATTTTTAAATTTCCTACAATTTTCTCAACATATTTTTTTTTATTTTTATTTTCGCATTATATTTTTTAATGAAGTATAATTAAAACCCAATTTTGAATAAAAATGGCCAACAACAAATATAAAAACGGCACATAATTTAACAATTAGACAAAAATAATTTAATAATTGCTAAATACCAGTATGTTGCAAGTTTTATAATAAAATAGCTTAGCAACAAGGATATATTAAATACATATTTGTGTAGTCAATGTTGATCTAAAATCCAGCTTGCGGTCTTTCATGTTGTTTGCCTTTAATTTTGAAAATGGGGTAACTTAATTTTGTTCATTGTAGGCCTTGTAAATCTTATGAAGATATTTTTTAGCTTCAATAAAATTTTTCGTCAAAAACAAAGATAATAATTGATCAATTTTCTATGAAAATGCATTTCAAAAGCACATTATTTTTTATAAATACTTTAACGCGGAGCGTTCATGACACAAACCTATGAATTATGGCTGTTGACTTGAACCCTGTCGTCCAGGAAAAGAGACTGCAGTTTTGTTTCGCGCAGTCCTTCCCCCGTTCAGTTTATATCAGTCACGATTTCCTTACATAGTTTCACTGTTCCCTTTTGTCACTGGGACAAATGTATTATAATTGGGACATTTCGTCTTTGTCTGCTGTTAGTTTCGTATTTATTGCCCCCATAGCATTTGAGGTCATTCTTGGAATATTGCATTTGCAATAAACCAAGTCGTTGCACAATTAATAATAGTCAAGAATTATATATACTACAAAAAATCGTTTGTTCCTTAACTTTATTTCGCTTTTTTTTTTGTTCTTTCTTTCAACAATGAGACGACTAAAAGAACAAAGTTTTTGTGCAATTGAACAATGACAAACAAATTTTTAACTTTAATACAACTCAAATCGATATAAATGAAATGAAATATTGAACTTTTTCCATGAAAATGTAAAACGATATTGAAACAAAAAACAAATATATACATATATTTTTATGAGTATAACAGCAGGCAACTTCGTAGTTTCATTGAAGTATGCATTTAGGAATTGTGCTGACTAACTTTGAAATAACATGTCATTTATGATATTGTAGAAAGGAAAGTGTTTTTTTAAATATTAAATAAACAGAACTAGTAATTAATTTATTCCTTTCCTTTTTATATCTAAAAGAAATTTGAGAGAATTCAATTTGTATTTCTCGTACCCACTTGGTACGACAGACGCAGAAAAACACATCCATATAAAAAACATGCTTGCATAGTCCTGTAGTGTTATTAAAGAAACATTCTGAGAACTTTCCTGAACTTTCATATTGTATTGCTGCTTTTGTGTACTAACAATTGTAATAATGCTTCATTAATTGTCAATAGCATTTAAATGCGAACAACAAAACAACACCTACATAAAGACAATTTTGCAGAAATCATTGCATGCTTGCAACAATCTCTGCTCATATATATAGAAAAAGAAATCTCGCTTTAAACTCAAACAATTTTGCTAAATTTCCTTTTTGGGCGAGAAAAACTAAAAACTTAAAACTAAAAGTATAACAAATGGTATGACACACCAGAAAAGGAAACGGAAAGGGAAATAAAAAACTAAAGGAAGTTAATGCAGATTTAGAGAAAAAATAGTTAGATTCTACACACCAACTACATAAACGCAATAAAATCTTACAATCTAAAATAGAATTTTATTGTCGTTAAACATTTTCTTCGTTTGTTGTACTTTATTTGTTGTTACTCGTACTCTGACAGGATCGTGCATCGTATCGCATGACATCACATCACACAATAATAATTGCACAAAGTCAAATCCATATCGACTAAAGAAAAAAGAAAAAAGAAAAAAACAATATAAAAATGCAACGAGCAAGAATTCTTTTTCCAGTTGACTGAAAGTACAATTCTTGTATGACTTCCATTATAAAGAAGAACAAAGGACGAATGAATAAAAACATTAGTTGATAGTTAGTGCGAAGTACATAACAACAATGACACCGCAATGGGTCATTTCTCAAATAATTTCCTTGCAGTGAACATTACAAAAGCATTCAATTACTTCGGCTACACTTAGTTATTCCAATGTTGTGCATAAAAGGACTTAAAATACACGTAGAGAACAATTAATCTATAAATTTGGGATTTCACAGAAAAAATATTATTGTCTGTGATTTTTATTTTAATGAACATTTAATTTTTGATATATTAATCTTTATATATAGGCTAATTGTTCTTAGTTAAAATCTCAGAAGGACATGATGATAAATATTCCTAGGCACAAAGGAAACTCAACATCAGCTTTATTCAACTTACACAGCAGAGCACAACAGCTGTTTTCGAAAGTCGCTACACTTTCATCTTCAGTGCTCATGTGTATTGTGTTTGTCACCACTTTTTAGGTGGCTCAGTTGAATTTGACTTTACAAATTTATTTTTATGAGTACCCACGTGCACAAAAATTTTAATTTGATTAAAAAATAAATACATAAATTGACAGGGACAGAAAGGTGTGTTAGTCGATCAGGCTGGATGTTGCGCTTTTTAATTCCGATTCTTGTGATTTACTTTGTGAGTCTATGTGAAAAGAGAATTTAAGTACTATTTAAAAACACAAAATCAATTAGAGAACTTTTGCATATTGCGCACTTTGTGAATTATTTAAAAGGGAGTTGAAAGTCCAAATTCAATAAGAAGTAAGAACTGCGTGTGTGGTTGACGGAAGTAGTTATCGCATTGACTACCAACCTAATCGTCGTGGTTTAATCCCGTACTACGTATGAAATCAAATTTTCTGATCTACATTAACGCGTGGGCGTATCAATATTTGTTGGCCTGTTTTATTGACGACTCCAACAAATAAGCCATTAAACAGTAAAAATAGTGACTGGCCCAATAATGTAATAGCAAGCACAGTCGTTCACTGTAGAGAAATTGCCGGACAAGTCATAAAATGGCTGCTACTAAATCGTTCTTCTTAATACCCATCATCTCTCCGGCACAGTGAATTCCATGGATTGTAGCCATCCCCTGAGTGCTCTTTTAAAAATCCCAAAACAATAGACCGTGTTTGTATTTATTTTTATCATGTTAGTCGTCTGTTCGAAGTGCCATTTTAAATTTGATATGAAATACACCTTTCCCATACCTAATTCGGAAAATGCCAATTGAATTCAGATTAGTAAATTTAAATTATAATTCAGGAAATAAAGTATATTGTAAATAAAAATAGTTTAAGTTGTGAATTTATGGAAAAAAGCGGTGTAATGACGATCGGTCAGTAATTTTCATTTCATGAACAAAATTTCTCTTCTTTCTGAATTACAACTGACGCTTTGTTAATTCAAATTAGCTAATCAGAATTACAACTGCTGCTTTTTGAGTTAAATTGCCTAATCTGAATTACAATTGCCCTTTTGTGAATACGAAGTAACACTTTCTGAATTAAATATGGTACATATGAGTCGATGCAATCAAAACGTTGAACTGTAATAAAACTCCAGACACAGATAGCATTTCACCAAAATGGTAAAGGCTGGTAAAGGCTGGTAAATGCCGAAATGAAATTTCAATGAAAGGTAAGTTGACCGAGTATGTAGAAGCATATCCATCTCCTTAGAATAATTAATGAAATAGTAGTGAATAGAATAAAGTATATAATTGCGTTACGATTTCATTGGAGGCTGGCCTCAGGGCACGCAAAGAGCAGTTTGTATTAATATATTCTTAGAAGGCTTTTCTACCTAAATTATCTCACTCAAGGTATGCACTGGGGTATTAAATTGGCCAATCATCAATCGTTTAACCGATTAACTGTTTGATGACTTAAATATTTACTATTCCCAATTAACGGATAAATAGGTTAATTGCAGTCGACTAAATAAAGTTTAGTATTTTTCGTTGCATTTGCACATAATTTTTGTTTTTGATTATTCCTTTTTTTCTTATGTACAAAAGTCGTGTGTCGTGGAAATCTTAAAACTGTTGGATGTGACTATAAAAAACATCAGATATTCTGCTAGGGTAATTGATGTTAAGGGAATCATTACATTTCTAGTTCGTAATCTGACAAGAGATTTAATTAATAATCTAAGAATTGTATTTAATGTAAAATTAATTCAGGTTTTTAATACAATTGCTCATTTCGAGAAACACAAATAAGTTTTTCTCGGAATGTCCAGCTCCGAACTTTGCCAGGATGAGGTTGACGATGTTAATACAAAAAGTGTCTTTAAAAAAATCAAAACATTAATACAATGGAATTATGAATTACTTTTCTAATTCAAGTTTCAATAAAACCAAACAAACTTGTTTAAATACTATTCACTTCAACCAAATACTATTTAAAAATTGTGTATATAGTCTTAAACTGAAAAACTTTTGTTTTAAAAGGATATCAACTTCTTATTAAAGTATATGATTTGTATTAAAAGTTGTTATTTTTATATAATAAGCGCTTAAACCGAAACCTCGAGTAATTGATTTGCCAGACTCAGATGTGAAATGCTTCCTGAAAAGCGTCTGGTCGTAACGAAAACTGCGTCGAAAAGGTACAAGGGGGCAACTATGCCTGCTTACATACAAGTACACTGACACGTAACCGAAAATGAAATACAATAAAACTAGGTTATAACGAACTCTATAAAACCAAAAAAAATTGTTTCACGAAAAATTCGTAATAAGCGCAGTGAAAAGCATAATGCAAAAGGGTTAATTGGCTTCATTCGCAAAAAATATTTTATGCTTAAAACCCAAATTCCGTATTGAAAATGTGTGTGCCTTATGTGTTTATTATATATAAATAAATATTTATACAAAATAAACCAATTAAAACAATCCATGTTAAAAAAATCATATTATTTATAAAACAACAACCCAAAAAATCCAAGAAACGTAACACAATGTAGGAACGGTTTTATATATAATTAAAGTAAAAAGTAGTTCGTTACAAAAGAGGGTCTGTTATAAGTGAGTTCGCTACACTGAAGGGTTTTTCTATGAAAATAGCAACAGAAACTGTGGAATTTAGAAACTCGTTCGATAAAATCGAGGATTAGTTTTAACCAAGTTTTGCAGTATCTAGAAATAATAGCACTGAAAATTGGGCAAGATATAATTTATTGGCCCTTTGCAAGACTAAAGATTAAAAATAATATATGAGACAATTTCGGTCTAAAATCATGATTTGCTATCTTTAACAGTAAATATAACATATTATATGACAATTATGCCGTGCCTCCCGATCGAGAGAGAATCTTATATTCAAGAATAACCCTAAAACGGGTTTAAGAATAAATCAATTAAAACAAAACACATTATATATTATAATATGAATAAAAATGGTAATGAAAAAAAAAATAAATATATATATATATATATATATATATATATATATATATTTCTTTCATGACAATTGCAGAGACATTAAACCACATACTAATTGAGAAAAAATGTTCTCCAAAGATATTGGCAATATGGTGCAGTTTAAAACAAATACCCAATAAGAGGTAAATAATTATTATTTGACCAATACCAAACCTTACTGTCTTTATATCTTATATAAATATGTTTTTATGAAAACAAGATCTTGAAATGAATCTCCTAAAAATATCACAAACATTAAAAGTTAAAGTGTAACTTTATACTCTTTAAATAAAAAAGGATTTGAATATCTTTTGAAAAATGATTTCAAATGTTTCTATACAGTTCCACAAACTTGTTCTTTCAAAAACGTTTATTTCTTTCATGACAATTGCAGAGACATTAAACCACATAGAAATCTATGTGGACTTTACGACTAAATGTATATTACAAAGTATATTAGAAAAAAACCTAATTTCCAATTTCAAAGGTATTTAGTATTTAGTATCTTTCTAAAAATGAAAAGCAATGCTAAATATATATATATATATATATATATATATATATATATAACAAAATGCGATTTTTAATATTTTCTACGGCGGATTGGTTTCGACTATTCCAACATTTACTTTATAGCAATAATTTTTATATTATCAAGGTTCACTAAAATTAAAGAAAATATATGCTGATTTCTAAGCTTTCGAGTTAAAGATTATTTCGAGAGATATCTTTGTATGAACTTACCCAAAATATTTAATAATTTTATTAATATAATAAAACGCCAACTAGGCAGAATAATCCCTGTAAGGTGCTGCTCATATTATAAAAAATAAAATTATTATAAATATATTATTATATATATTATAAATATATATATAACGTAAGTGCAGTTTTTTGCACGAAAAACTGGTTTTCACTTCAAAAACAAAGTTTTAAATTAATTTTTTTTAAATATAAATTTAACACTTTAACTTATAAAAAATATTTAACAAACTTGCAGCAGCCAGAAGATGTTGATCAATCGTTTCATTATATAAAAACTTTCCAAATATATTTGTTGAATATTAATAAAAATAAAAACACAGTTCTCGGATTGTTTTTCACAATAAAATTTGTGTAAATAGAAAACTGTTATCACATTCAACTAAGCCACTTAAACAGTGGTGATAAACACAATATACACATGAGCACTGAAGATGAAAGTGTAGCGACTTTCGAAAACAGCTGTTCTGCTCTGCTGTGTAAGTTGAATAAAACTGATGTTGACTTCCTTTGTGCCTAGGAATATTTATCATCATCTCTTTCTGAGATTTTAACTAAATTAGAACAATTAGCCTATATAAATATTAATATAAAAACACTTTTATTTCGTTTACATTTTTTTTTTTTTCATATATTAATTTCTATTGTTGCAAAACATGTGCACATAAGTTTCTTCAAGAGTTTAAAATTATTGCATAGTAAATGAAGTTATGAGTGAAATATTGTTATCCTTTTTACACCATGCAACAACAAAAAAATTCCTATAACTTTTTGTTTTCTTTCCAAGCAAAAAGTTGACCACTTTTAAAAATGGCAACTCGAGAAGAACTACAACACCAAAACCTATTCTTAGAGAAAAAAGAAACAGTAACATGTTGGGAACATGTTACTGTTTAACATGTTAAACATGTTTTAAAATAAAATTTTGTATTTTAAAAGAAATTGCAATGCTATAATTCAATTCACACATAGAAAATCAATATCCCAACGTAAAATCAACATGATGCAATGTTGATTTCAATTTATTGTCAGTTTCTAGCGAAAATCCAGAAACGCTGTTTTAAAAGTGTTCATTTTATAATAAAAAAGTTAATTTAAAAACTTTTAATTGTTTTTGAAGTGAAAATTAGTTTTTCGTGCAAAAAACTTCACTTACGTTAAAACAGGGGGTATATTACGGCATTCGATATCGATCAATATTAATTTGGTATCTGTATTAATTACGTTTGTTAATTTTATATATTCACTTTACCATCCTCTAAATACGTTTTGTATTGAAATGCTTCCTTTACTGCAATTTAAAGATCATGAAAATATAATTTCAAAAACTATCACTTTGAAGAAGAAAACAATAAAGGAATTGAGGTGTTGCACCTTCCATGTCACAACCAAACGGTAGAAAGAACAGCCAAAGCAGTGACTGAAAAGTATCATCAACTTTGTGTAACAAAACAACAGGACACTAGATTTTAATGATTTATCGTACATTTTTCAAATAAAAATTTGTCTCTAAACAAACATGATTACCAGGCAAATATAATTACAATTGATTTCTAAGTTTTCCATATAAATAAACGTAACTTTATATATCATGCTTGAATTTCTTTTTTTGTGCATTTTTGAAAGATAAAATTTATATAATAATATTTAATATTAAATACCAATATTATGTTTATAGAACTGAAATGCAGGTTCCAATGAAAATTGAAGAGAAGGTAAGAGAAGTAAACGTTATTTTGAGTAGGAACCATTTTAAATTAACATGGCGCCTTCTATTATTGAAACATCATTTCATATTACTTCAGTGGCTCAAATTTAGATTTACAAATAAATTAACATAAAACACTTATCAATCAATTTTGTAAATTAGTTGAATAAAGTTCTTTGTTTACCCTTTTCTTGTGTACCAGCCGAATTAATTAATTTAATTATTGTTGATATCTATAGTATATATATGGTACTCAAACGGAGAGAATGACAGAATCAACATATTTGACACTGTTTTTTTATAATATTGGGGCTACAGCAATTTCGGTACCGAATGAAAAACATAAAATGGGAAACGTTAGTAATTGCTTAAAGAGCCATTCTTTGTTAAGTGTCTGTCATGTTACAAAACAAGCCATTTTTGAAACATATTCTTCTTTAATTCATGAGCGCATGACGAATCTTATTTGTATATCTAAATTTAGTAGTCTATTGCTTAAACGGTATTTAACTTGGAACTATGCATCATTTCAAAGTGCATCCTTAAGTTATTGTTAACAATTCCTTCTTTCATTTCCTTATTAATTTGACTAAAAATAAAATTATATCAAACGATTTTTATTTTTTGGGGTTGAAAATTCAATTGGTTCGTTGTCGTTTATATCACATCATCAGCAGACTTTAACTGCACTTTTGAAAAGTTGCCAAGTTGTTTAGCTTATGCGCCAACTTTCATTAATCATTTGAAAATTTAGTAAAAAAAAAAAAACAGCAACCAAATTATATTCAATTTGGTATAAGCGGTAACGAAATAAATAGTGCGATATAGAATTATTAGCTCAGAACAAATTAAATTATCTAATTTTTAATTAAAAGCGAAATGCTAATTTTAATGAATTATTAAATAATTTCTTTATAAAATTAATTCTAGATAAAACTATTGGAAAGGAAAGCGAGAACAAATTTGTCAGTATGAAACTGACATGGTTTTAATAAATTCTGGTTTTAAAGTTAATTCGAACTGTTAAAACGTGGTATTGAAATACAAAATAATTTTGTTAAAACCAATTTGAAACCATTTTTAAATAGGCTTTAGGTAGCTCTTATGAAATGCAACCTTGCCTTTGACTGTGTGTCTGTAGAGAGATACCAAGTTATAAGTTTATCGGAAACATCTGATAATGATTGAAGTATGCACAGAAAATTCAACCATATTTTTTCAGAATTTCCATTTATACCCATTTTTTTATTTCCATACTTTCAAAATATAAATTTGCAAAAAATGAATCAACTCCTATTTTAGACCGCAAAGTAAATTTTTGTTATCCAAACAAAAACAGCTGCAGTAGAGTTTGTGCATGAAGTCTTATGAATATAGGGGAAATCGATGCAACAAATACGCCAATTTTTATGAATTATATATTGTTTTTTTTAGGTTTATTTGAGCAAAAGGTCTATTACTTTTTATTTTTTATATAAAAATTAAAGACATAATTTTTATATAAAAAATAAAAATTATTAGACCTTTTGCTCAAATAAACCTAATATATTAATAAGGTCGAATAAGTTTATAAAATAAATTATATATTGTTATTAAATTTATTGGAAAAACTGTGTGTTAAAACCTGAGTTTATAAAATGTGCAGTGTGAACGCATAATCACATGTTTATGGTTATGCGAAAACACTACAGCACACATTCACTGCTTTGGCTGTCAAGATGTTTAAAATTTATATTTTAAAGCAAATATTGCAAGATAAGGATTTTTTTTTACATAAAAAATCAACTAATGAAAGTGATTTATACAATCCGGAATAACATTAAGGAAAATATTTGTCTAAAGAGTGACCGAATTAATAAAAAGTACTGTCTTGACGGTGTGTTATCGATAATTTAAAGAAAATAAACATCATCACTATAAATTTTTACGATTCTTGACCTTGTTTTTTTATTATAATTAGTGGACATTTCTATTTTATGCTAGAATCAAGTGATAAATTATCGTTTACATAACAATAAGTTCCTCCAACAACTAATTCCACTGAGAACTTTCAAGATATACGCAAGGTTTTGCATTCTTGGTGCTTCAGGAGATGTTTAAACTCCTTGAATTAAGCACCAAATCAGCGCCGAATTCTCTCAAAATGCGAAAGGACTGAAAGCTTTTTAATGTCTTCTCATATTGTATTAGCTCCTGCTTTATTGTGAATTAATTTGTTTTTCACTTTACATTAGTCTCACCGCATCTTCATCAGTCTATCGTTATATCGAATAGGCGGTCCAATAGAATTTAATAGATCAGATTTTTCTTCATATTCTTTCATAACAATATTTGAAGTTGTGCCTCTCTGAATCCTTCCTCAAATATTTTCGTTAGTGTTGTTTTGATTTTCTCCCATTTTTTCCCTTTTCTGTTACATAATTTAACGGGGTCATTGTATTGTCATCGTATTGTCTTTAATAATATGGCATGGCAATAGTTACACTGACAATCCCGTTTTTACCGTCGACATTGATATTCACTATACGTATACATATATTCATAGTATGAACAAAAGATCTATTTGTAAATTAAAATATTCCAACATAATTTTTTGTTTAAAACGAATTTAAGAAGCAAAACTTCGTTTGGTTACTTTTTCAATGATGTTTTGTCGTCTATGGACATCCTATGGACATCCCCGCTATTTTCCACAATATATAAATTTTTAGTTTAATTTGGTTTGGTTTAAAATATTTGTTTCTCGACTTTTGTATTCTTTCACTTTCAGTTTTCCCATTCACTTTATTTTATAAGTTCAAATTTTTAGTTTGTTACTCAGTGTTCTGCACTGGACCAGATTTACAAGAATATTTTAGATCGAAAGCATATACAATTTTTTTAAATCTATGGGTTATACATACATATATGAAGTTTACATATATTATATCACAAAAATTTAATAATTGTATTATAAACAAAAAATTTTGTGGTAGTAGAAACGATAAACAACAAGCATTTGGGGACAGCAAACTAGATACTCTTCTTTCATAAAAATCATATTTTTAAAGGACACACAAGATATGCGTTTACACGCACTCAAATTCGTTTCAATAATACAATACTTGTGTAGCTGTGAAATAAAACTGTTCATGTAGTGCAGTAATCAATCTTTTGAAATAAATTTTTTTCTTTTTTGCTCTCCTAAAGCTTTATTTTCAATTTATGTTCGCAAAGAATACGGGTAACAAGCAATACACAATTCATAATGTAACATACATACATTTAAGGGAACCACTAATGGAATGAACACACACACACAACTACCTTAATATTCATACGCACTACGTATAAAATTTATATCCAATTCTCTTTTTAGTTAGCAATTACATTTTTATGCAGACGTGCAAGTTTTTCTTTGGTCGAAAGATAGAGTAAAAAACGAAATGTCTTAAAAACTCAAACAACCATTGATGGCAACGGATTCGATTTTATGTAGGGATGAATATCATCATCAGCTTTTTTAGAATTGCTAAAACAAGGCATAGCGAATGTGTGTTTAGATTCTAAACTTTAAATGTACTATCATATGCTTTGGTTAATCTCTCGAAATAAAAAGTTAAATGTAACTCCTACTTTAGAGCGCACAACAGGCCTATAGCGGCCTAGGTCTAATCCTTGAGAGGATTGGGATGAGTCATGCCCCTCTTTTCAACCTAACCTAAATGTTTTTACAACATTGTTGCTGCTTATGTATGTATGAAGAAGCTTTAACTAGGAAATCTTTAAATTTAATTGATAGTCAGTTTATTTTATTTTAAAAAATTCTAATTCTTGAAATTGTTATTAATCACCTGTTTTTTTTTCTAATGTCCAAAGCTTTTAAGTGTGAACCTAAAATTTCTATTTATAGTTACAACATTTTCACACTCTTTAAATCTCTTTATAGCAGGCAGTTTATTCCAATACTTTCGATTCTTTTCTTATTTTTAAATCAAAATAAGTTGCCCATTGACTGAAAAGAGAATTTCGAAATTCTACAATGCAAGACGGAAATCACAAGTGTAATGGACTTTACACTCCGATCATTATTTTCTGCGGACTTTTGAGGATAAGATGATTAATACGCGTACAGGTTCTGCCCACACAGTATGACAACATTGAGTTTACACATTGAAACACTACATACTTTCAATGACTTTATAAAGCCGCTAGGCTTTTAGTGGCTTTTTTTCAATCCAATTTAATTCAAGACTTTGGGCTGGTGTATCTAAGATTTTACGTATTATAAAATAGCCTTATTCCTAGAACAATCGTTATCTTGCTAAAATTTTAATTGTGGCATACATTCTCTCATGAACCAGAAATTTATAGTTATCTTGATATCAAGTTTGTATTAAAATGCATCAGCCATCGTGGCCTTAATAAAGATGAAATCTTTCTTTGAAAATATTATGGACAATTTTCCAAATTTAACTATAAGTATGATGTTTCGATTTTTCAGCGACTTAGCGGCTTTCTCCGCACTCTAAATTATCCGCCATTTTAGTCTAATCGCAAAATTATTCTTTATCAGTATCAAACCGAAGGTAGCACACTTTGGCTGACTCTAGCAGTACATAATAGTCAAGGCATTAATAATGTTTCCAAGAAGCAAAACCGATCAATGGATTATAATGTGTCTTAAAAATACACGGTTTAATTTTGAATAAATTACCTGTACTGAACGAAATGAGATTTATCGGAAATTTGTTTCAAAAATAGAATTTTTTTTTGGAAATTGCACAAAAATGAAAAATTTTATATAATGAAAGAAATTATCTTCTGGGATTTTTATAAGCAAAATTGTCGAACTCGGGGCCCACAAAACCCACACGAGGTCACAGAAGTGAATACGCCCAATACACAGAAAATATATCGCCAAAATGCAACAACCAAATTAATTGTTATTTAATTTAAATTTAAATATACATATATTCGACTAATATGATATTCAATCTTTCTATATTTCTTTGAAAACAAAGATAGCGCGACAATTACTGTCAACGACGTAACATTATAACCGATTTTTGTGTGACCGCTCTTCATGGTATTGATGTGAACGAGGCTGTGGTTTAGCATCGTTGGATTTTTTTTAGTGCCGTTGAAGATAAAACAGAGAGAATTGAGAATTTGAAGACGAACATTTCTGGTGCCATGCTCTGAGATACGATACTATACACTCGAAAGTGTTCAAATATTGGAATGATCCAAAGGGGTTCTGTGAGGACAGCCACGGTAGCGCTGCCGTGTTTAGCATTTTTTGACTTTAAATTCTACATATTGTAATAGATTAAAAAAACTTTAGCTTTTTGTCATTAATGTATTCCAAATTGCCGAATTTTGAAGCCGAATATGCCAAACACGATAAGGGTGAATATTTCATCTCTTAGGCGGCCCATTAAACAATATAATTGTATACATTAATCGTCATATTATTTCAATTTTGCCCTACATTATGCAGTAAGTGGCACAACATTTTCGAATAAAATAAAACAAAAAGTGAACATAACCTATAAGAAAAACAAAAGTAGTAAATTGCAATGTTGCATTTATTAAAAATTTTGGTTCAATTTAAAACAAAAATATTGATTACTATTTAATTATAAATAAAAATATTTAGTGACATGAGTGATGAAGAAGATACTTGCGTGGCTCTGTCTTGTGTTTCTGCGGGAAAACAATATTGTAAAATATTGCACTTCTTTTGGTTTGTACAATTATAATCAAAATTCTTTCGATTTCTGCCAGTATATTGTGCCACTATTGAATATGATATGCACATTAGCGATATGATATTAGTTATATTTCAAGTGGGTGGGCCGCTTAATTAGAAGAATTGTATTTCACAGCAAAAATTAAAATTTGGCAAAATTTCAAGCCCTTTTTGTCTTATTGTTTTTTTTTTTTTTAATTTGAACTTTTAAATGGACACCTTTACATGAGGTGAATTTTCAAAGAAAAACTAGAAGTGTTTGGTGGATTAGGATTAAGTCTTCTTAAAACTAGTTCCACACGAACAATTTCTAATAATTAGTATACGCAAAATATTTACTGCTGTGGTCATAAAAAAATGTAGACTTGAAGCAATATTTTTGGATATTATGTATTAAAGCATACTTTAGGTACACATTAGTTAATACAGCAGATAGTTTATAAAATAAAAATTTGTGATTAACCGGTTAACCACACTTCTCTAATCATTATTACAAAACTAGCTAATTAGTAATTAAAATTATTTAAAAAAATACTAACTAATACAGTAAGGAAATAATTACATTTCGATTCGTCTATAAATAAAGACTGTATCATCTCTTGGTGTCATGCCATCAAATAGAAGTTCAAACGAAAGTTCCTTAAGAAAACAATGAAAAGCGCTAAATGTGCAACAAGAATATTAAGCCCAATATAAAATATAAAAATTAAAAACAAAATACAAAAGCATAAAATATTTGAAAGGGGTAGAAAAGTGACCAACGATGCACATAACAGACAGCTTGACGGGGTGTCTTTTAGATGGCTCTAGTGAACGGACTTCTTTTGAATGAAAGACATACAAACCATCAGTAGTTAAACAATGTTTAAGTTGAATACAATTGTGGAATCGTATCATGGTCAATTGCCGTCTTTACAGTTTAGACAACACAAATGGCAGAAAGTCAACGTCCGCTCGAATCCACAGGAATTCCTCCAATACTCTACGTGTTTCAAAGTTAGTGTGTATGTGTGCTTTTGTGTGTTGGCATATGGAGTCAAAAATTTTATATCTCTAAAACATGCATTCAAAGCTATCAGTGTATGTGTATTCTTATGTGAATGTAAAGCTACACATACAAATGTTTTCAAAAGAAATTGGATTTTTAAGTTATTCCAAACTATTTTTTATTGCAGTTTTGACTTTGCTCTTTTCATATCCTTAGCTACAAACGTACATACGTATGTTATACCTAGATACTCTTTACTATAGCTGTTGCTTTTCTTTAGTTCCTTTTTCTTCACAATTGCCTTAGTTTTATTGAAAGTTTATGAAAAGTAAATACTTATAATAAACTTTCATAAAGTAAAACATAGAAAATCCAAAAAGCAAAGCAGAGATATATAATATATATAAAAATATGTATATACACCATAGAATATGAGGAACGAAGGATATTTCGTTTAGATTATATCGACTACAAAAAGAGAGAGGAGGATTGAAAATATAAACAAAAACTATGAAAACAAAAATCCACTTTGTTTATTATATTTGCAGGCATTATTATTGAAAACTTTATGCAACAAGAATAAATTTATTCAACTAAATAATAAATAAATGCAAAATTTATGCAAATTTTTTAATAACGAAAATAAAACCAAATGGACATGAAAACATTTCGTTTTGAAAGAAAAAAAAACGTTTAATGAACTTTTCTTAAATAAACAATGTCGACATTTTTTATAAAACTACCGGATGCTCAAAAACATACATTATTAATTGTCTTGTTGCTAGTATTAAATCAATATAATTATTAAAATTGTTAATGTAAATTCAGTTAGGATCGATAGGCTCGTATGGTTGATGCCAACGTATCAAATTCAAAGAATCATGACATACAGTCGCAGGCAAAAGGAAGTCACATCCTACTAATTACTAAGTGATGATAAACTAAAATACTTATGAGTGCTGATGATGACAATTTAGACGCTTTCAAAAACTGCTTTTCTGCTCTTCTGTACAGGTTGGAATAGGAATATTTCCCTTGTATCTTGGAATATTATGTCTTTCTCAATTTAACACGTTACCAACACGATCAATATATTAATATTTTTATTTTTATATCAACAATGGAAACCGTATCACAATTGTGTATTTATGTAATCGTAGTTTTTATTTCTCACATTTGAATTAATTTATATTATTCAATCGTGGCGAATATTTTTAAATAGTCTTTAACAAAAGATATATAAAACAAATTCATAAACAAAAACTCGCCATCTTATTTGCCACAAACTCTAAAAAATGTTTATCCGGGTTATTTGTTGAAAATAATATAAGTTTTTTTTTAGTTTTCCTAAAAATTAAGGAAGAATTGAAATTTATTTTACACACGTCATTCTAATGCTTATGATACAGATTTTTTTTAAATATATATTTATATTAAATTAATATATCGCTATGAGGTTTGGCCAGGCCCTATGTTTTTTAATGTGAAATTAAATGTGTTCTCAAGATAAATAATGTTGGTTGGAGTAGTGTAATATTTAAAATGTTTATTCTCTTCTGTTCGACACATAATATTAAACAAATCAAGCTAACAAATAGAATATTCAAATATGTATTTCGAAAACATATAAACTTATTGTTGGTACTCAGCAAACATACAACACTGTATAATTATATGATTCGCCAACGTATAAGACGTTAATGCGTGCTTGTGAATTGAACGAATTTGGTTAACCTAAAAGTTTAGATTAAAATCATATTTCTGATTTAAGTAAACTTAAGCGAATGGAAGCCATTCGCTCGAATTCGAATCAACTTGGATTATTTCCCATTGACACGAACTTTAATTCGCATTTTTGTTGAACAAGTCAGCCATTTTTTTATTTTTTACACACACACACTTTTTAGATACGTAATTCAGAAATCATAAATTTTAGTTTAGATTAAACAATTTGAATTCAGAAAACGTCAATTGTAATTGAAAAAGAATAGCCAATTTTAATTCAAATTAATAAACTTTAATTCAGAAAGCGGCAATTGCAATTCAAAATGTCTCTTTCTATATTACATATAAGGTGAAGAGATTTTTAATCCCAAATAATTCACAATAAAAAATACGTTTCCTGGCGAACAACTTATCGCCATAACATTCGCTGTAAAGGGGAATAATTGCTACCTTTTTTCCATTTCTCCTGTTAGAAATACTTATTTTTAATAAAGAGGAGAAAACACATCTGTTTACATATTCAGAAGGGAGTTTACATAAAAATGTGAAGCAGGTGAAGATACAATTGTAACCTTTGTTAACTTTATTGAAAGCTAAAAAGCTGTTATTTTTTCAAATAAAAACGCGAACTGAAATTTTTCTTTGGACTTGAAAATTATTTTTATGATATGTAATATTTAAAAAAAAAATTTTGTTTGTTGTTTATCTACAAATTTATTTCCATAATTAAATGCGGTGAAATATGAATGGGTCAATTATCTATAGAAGAACAAGTTTTGTTAAGTATTTCAACTGGCAGCTGACAGCTAATGGCTATTGTTGAGAGTATTTACTGGCAACCACTTAGCTGCTGTTCTTTTAGGTAAAATTAAGTGCAAAATTTTATATTATATTATTTTTATATTATTATCATTATAAACTTTCGCATGTTTGCAGACTACATAACGATAAAAAATTGCAACAAAATAACAATTAAAGCTGTCAATCCAACAACAACAACAAAACAATTCATATATTGCTCGCGGCTTGGGCAGTATTTAAAACTTCAAATAAATATACCATCACGCCTTTTAGAAGGCGAAAAAATTAATAAAAGTCATTAATTGTTCATTTGAATAATTTTACATTTAACGTTTTCCACCACCAATTTTTAATTAATATAACTTTGTTTTGTATCGCTCTTGCTTGTATAAAATTAATTCTTGCTTGTATAAATATAAAATGCTCATATAGAATTTATGGCAAATGAAAATCTTTATGGCAACTGATGACAGTTACCGTAGGTAATATAATCTTTCTTGTCCGTTGAATTGCCATCAGACAACGCAACAAAAGTTATGGTATGTTCACACGGACAGCAAAATTCAAGATTCGATCTTTCAATCATGGATAGCTTCTCGACCATGTTTAGCCGAAAACAGTTATGTGAGCGAACTATCAAGATTCCTTATGAATCTTTCTACGAATTACCAAAAATTTGCTGATAAGAAATTTTCGCAATTTTATATGAACTAACTGCCAAAACCTATAAAAAGAAGACACGTAGAACAAATGTTTTTTGAAGAAAATATAAAAGAGGCGAAATATATATGGCTATTTTAAAATTAAACAACAAAAAAAATCATCTGAACACCAATGTCATAACCGTGGATCAGAGAGCGAGCCAGGTTGTCCGCTTTGCCGTGTGCACATGATATTGAGTGGATCTCAATTCAATGTTGTCAAATCTAGGTTTCTTTTCCTCACGGAATTTATAACTGAAGCAATTTTTTAGCTACAAAAGTATGCTCCGTGCTAAAAAGAATTCCTACGGAGAATTCGTTTAGATACCGGATATATGTAGCATTAAATATGTAAAGTTTTAAATGCTGCTCACTTCAGAAATGGTAAATCTAAGCACGCGTATTTACATTTATAAAAATATTACAAAACTCATCGCCAGTAGTATAGTTTTTAATTAAATATGCTTCAAAATGTATGATATATAAACAAGAACTCACCTCGACTTTTTGCAAAACTTTGTCTAAACCAGTTACTGTTAAATCTTGTTCCTTCAAGTCGTCTGATATGAGTTTATCTGGTACAACTTTAATGCCAGGAACAAACTTTAAGGAAAGATTGTCGCTTAAACCAGAGGGAAGAGAGACCTTAATAACAAAAACGAAAGAATTTTATTTGAAATATTGACAACTATTGCAAATTATATTCTTACCTCCAAATCGAAATGTATATCATTGGTTTTCACAATACTCAAGATCTCATTAAAAGTGCTCTTTAACTCAATATGACAGGCATAGCGACCCGATTCTGTCTCAAATACCGGAGTGGTCTTGTAGTGTTCCAACAATTGCTGACCCAGAGATTGTTTGGATTTAAGTACACAAGCAAACAATTTAACAGGAACATTTTCTAAAAGACTTGAACATTTTGAAATGTTTTTAGCCACCTACGAGTGTACAATAAACACCATTAAGCCACAGCAATATAAATAAAATATTATTAAATCTAGAACAATCTGTATGTTAAGTACGACTGCATATAATACAAAATGCAAATGTTTTGCAAAAGTCAAACCGTAGCAATATTGCAGGAGCACAAAAACAAAACGATTATAAATCTTATAAATCCTGCTGAATGTAAAAGAAATTTCTCATCGGCAGTAAAACTTACCAAATTTGTAAATTTATCCACTTGCAAATGATTGCGTACAACAAAGTGTCCTCGATACAATGAACCACTAAAAATATCATATGACTTTGCAAATTGTATCTGCAAGAAGAAATAAAATACACAAGTGGTGAATAAGAAAATAAAATTTATTTATGTGATATAAGCTGTAAACAGTTTTATGGATTTTCGAAGGGAAGTATTGTCAAAAATAAATATAGTTTTTTCAGCCAAGAAACACATTTAAATGCTCAAACGCTTTGTTATATATCAAACTTAATTATAAGTTACAGATTTATAAATACAAAGAGCTGTTGTCAGGCAATATTCTCCTTGATGTTATAATGTCTACTACCACTGCTGCATCTCAGGAAACTTCCCGAATTACGTAAAATCGAATAACAACGTTTTGTAGGAAATAAAGTACTTTAATCGAAATTGAGTTCAAATTAAAAATAAAGAACAGAAAAAAGTAAGATATATTAAACTATAAATGATGTCGAAATTGTAATAGTCAAACTTTTTGCATATTGACAAACAAAAACTATAAAAACGAAATACCTTCAAGTTAAAAAATATGAAACTTAATGCTACAATGACTACAAACTTCTGCCATGGCAACTTTACTTACAATTTTTTAAATTAAATGTGCATTACAATACACTACATGCATTTCAAGTTGTTAAGCCATGAAGTTGGCGAGCGCTCTTTAATAAACTGTGGAAAAATAAATGTTTGCAAAGAGTAACTAAAAAACGTTGTTAAATAACATGAGTATCAGAAGTTATTTGGGCATCAGTTTATATGATTTTTCTCTTACAAATTATTAGCTAATTTATTATTTTAAAATTTCTAAATGAAAACTGAAGTAGCTAACGGCTAGATAAAGTTTCTTTTGGAATAATAAGTGAACAAGATCAGAAAATATAAAAAAAGCCCAATGAGATAAGTCCCTTTTAAGAGCCATTTTACAACTTCATGTTACACAAAAGTAGAAAAACTTGACTTTAACTTACAGTGGACGATGAGTTAAAGGTAGGAATATTTTACTTTGAACTTGTTGTGAGATTATGTCATTGACACAATGATGAACATATTAAACAGACGCAAGGAATGAAGGCCTGCGTTGCCAGCAACGATTTCAATTACCAAAATTATATTAGCTTTTTTAATTTCGTATGCACTGGAGCCCATCTGGGGTGCTCAAGAGCGTTCTTTTCTGAGTTAAAACATACGAGACAACTGCATATAAGTGTTTAAGAATTTTTGCATGGCCCGTTTCCGGTCGATATCAAAAATTGTCTCCTATAAAGAATGACTTCCTTTATATTTCAATTTACTTTGAATAAAAACTTTATATAAACTCTTGAATGCAACAAGAAACTTTCACCTCATCTTAATATGTATTTAGCATAAAATAATGCATTGGGTGAATATAAGAGACGAACCCTAATGTTCACTAAACCATTTGGCTTCGGCTTCCAAGAGTTAATAAACGAAAATATAGGAATGGCTATAAAAAAATTATACCAATTGATAAACAATAACAAACGAAACGAAATCAAAAAACCTTAATTTGGAGTAAAAATATTAAATTGTTACAAAAACTACCGTGATAAAGGTAGTATCAATAAATACAGATACTTTTTTTATTATATAGATTATGCTCAGCAAATATACAACAGATATGAGACCAAATAAGAGCATTGTAAAATAGCCCAAAAGCGTCACATAAAAACTGCAAGAGCTTATTATCACACGCCATCTTACCAACAAACTCTGATTTTTTTCGGTAATCAGCTATCAATTCTTGAAAACTGATAATATTCTTTCCAAAAGAATTCGATACGTAGTTTACGCTTTAAGCTGGATTCACCTATGGTTTCAGAACAAAATTTATGTTCCAGAACATTTTTAGTTTCTTGAGAGCATGTTCAAGGCTACCATATGAAATAATTTTGTAAACTATGTATGTGAGTTTTACAATTGGGCAATACCACTATTTATTTAATTTGATTTATAACAATATTCACTAGTTATATATATTTAATGCCAAACAATACAAAACAACTGCGCCTTTTTTTATATCTAATCAAACAATATGAAACAAATGCGTTGTTATACATACAAAAGTATAAAACAAGTTATGTATTTTATTGTACATACGTACATATAATATGTTGTAGCATCTCAGTTCTACTTTACTTAAAAACTTACTGGCAGCACAGTTGCAATGTTTCGGAACCCGAATTAAAATTAAACCAATTCATGTTCCGAAACAAGTTACCCTCTTTCGATCTCTCTCTCTCTCTCTCTCTCTCTCTCTCTCTCTCTCTCTCTCTGAAAGAGAAACGTTAAAATACATATACAAAAATGTTTCAGAACGTAAACTTTTTTCTAAAATCATGGGTGGATCCAGCTTTAACTTCAGCCAATATCACCCACAAATATGAAGGTTTGCATTACTGTTAGTGGTTACATAATTTCTCACGCTATTTAAAGATAGCTTTTACTACCAAGTACTTATCTACCAAGCCAAGTTGTGACAATGGTCCTCAATAATTTAACATTATGAGAACGAGACAAAAAGAATTTAAAGTATCTCCGATTGTCGTACAAAATTTTAGAAATTTTGGGAATGAAAACTGATTATGATTAATCTTCCCTTTTTCAAATGTTGAAAGATCTTTCAGTATGCCTAATTCTTTTAAGCCGAAAACAGAAAACCGAATTACAATAGTAGAAATCTTTAACTTATTTAATATATAGTCGTAGAAAGAAAACCTTTATAATGAAAATTATATTATCCAATCAAAATAGTATTTCATTTCTAGACAAACTTCTACCTTGGCAACATTTTTTTTTCTTTTTTGAAGTCCTTTTTACATATCAACATCTCGCATCCCTAGTGCAATTAAAGGGGTCAGATATTATATTAAGTATGTACCATAACCGAAAATGCAAATCAGTTTTCAAAATTTTACAGAAGCCAAAAACTTTATACAATGTAAACTAAAAATATAATTAGAATGATTCCAATTCTTAAAGTAGTTTAAAATTCTAAACGTAATTTGCTTCTTCTGAAAACTTGCGAAAAATGATACGTTATTTTGCATTTTAGGTGACAGTAGGAATATATGACAATTTAGTATTATGAAATCATTTATAAAGAATCATAAGACGAGTTTCTATGTATTTATGAATGTACACGTAGGCTTTGGTAAATATAAATAATAACACATACTTATGAACACAGTGTTAACATGTCAGTCTGCATGTATAATTCCTTTTTAGTTTTTGTTTAATTCGTTGGAAAAGCTAGACCACATTTATAAATTCTGTTTGAAAAAAGATATAGTATATATTTTCACTAATGACTGTAACGGCAGCTGCATGCATCATACCTGCCTCAAAAATTTTATCAAAAATGCCACATTAATTTTGTAATTTAAAGTATTCGTACTGCTAAATGTTAAATATATGAGTGTATGCACAACTGTACATACGGTAGGATGGACCCTGTATGTACACTAAGCACTTGCATTAGAGGTAGCTCAAATCAACAGTTAATTCTATAATTTTTAGTTTTTTATTTTAGGGTTTTTGGATTGGCAATGAAGTTGATGGTCCAAGGAGATAAATAAAGTTGTATATATTATTTTTTAAAAACTCAGTCGATTTGAGCTACTTCTAGATTTCTCTATTCACATATTTCAAAGGATTTAAACACTTTTTTTAAAAGGACCAGTCTAATGTTCAAACACACATGTTGAAAAATATACAGTTTGTGCAAGACACAAGTAAAAATAAATAAAACTTACCACATCGGCATCACGAACTTCAACATCATATTTTATAAAATTGCCGCTTGCCTTATCACCATTGGTAACTAGCACTTTTTCGCCCAATTTATAACGATTTCCAAGTACTCTGCCAACTCCTATAAAATGAAAGCGTTCAACAGAGAATGGAAAAAAACTTTATGTAAGTAATGTAACAGCAACAACAACAACAATAGTAATAACATGACTTATAAAACCATTTCATATTTACAAAACAACAACAACAACAACAACAACAGCTTAATAAGAGCAAAAACATAGAATTCAAATATTGAAATAAAAAAACATTTATATGAATAAAGAGTATAAAGTTGTTTTATATTTGCATGTTGCATGTAGTGCTCGTTTTACGTTGCACTAATATTCCTAAAACCCATCATACGAGTACGAGTGTTTCGACAAATACCAAGTTAACCAAAGATTCGAATATTAACGGATGTTCGCTATGTTAGCGAAAAAATACTCGGAAACAAATGCACTATTTGCCGGAATATCAAACCGAATGTATCACGCAACTAATTTTCTTTCTCATTTGGAAAGCGTCAATTGTACTTTGGATTAGACACTTTCAATTAATAAAGCGGTAAGTGTTCTGGATATACCAGATACATAAGCACATCGCATATAAGAACAGCCGCTCCCAAGAAAGTGAACCACACAAATCGCGTCGCTTTCTGTACTTTCCATAGAAAAAATGTTCTATAAAGAATATCTTATCTAAGAAAGAGCATGAAATATGAAAAGAAATTTTATAGGTATAATATTTTCTTTACAACAACACTGAATATATAAACATTTTAAGATTTTCGAAACATCTAAGGCAAATGATATATAAAAAGATTTTATATTAAATCGAATTAATGTTTTACTTTTTGTAGAAAAATACATTATGTTTATCTATGCTTTATTGAATACAGAAAAGAGTCCTATCTTCACATACAGGAAGGCCAAAATAGAGTATGGAAAAAAATTGGCAGTCAAACGACGAACTGTCAAGAATAGAGCTCATTGGACATTTATTTAGTAAAATGTTTAGAAATTTTATATATTGAACGCAGAATTTTAATTGTGAAAATTTAATATTGTGATTTAACGAAATTCTGAGGCAATTCGAAAGACCGTAGTGCATTTAAAAGTTTGGTGAAAACGTCTGGCAATTTGCTAGAGATGAGCATTTTCCCAACATACATATTATTTATTTATCTATTATTATTATTACTTTTTTTTTTTGCTAGGACTAGCACTCAAGAAATGTCGGCTACATAAGCAACGCATTGTACTGGAGGTGATAATTTTTTAGAGGATAGATGAATACAGATTAGTTTACATTGGTGTCAATAAAAGTGAATTTATAAAGATGAACCCTAATTCACTTGTTTACAAAAAGAACAATTGTCTTATAAACAATAATTGATTATATGAAAGACAAGCATATAAAATATAATTTTTTTGCATTTTAAAAGTTTCTGAAGTCGAGGAGAAAAGTATGGCATTTTGTGCCAACACAACCAAACACTGTAGTGTGTACAAAGTTTGTCATTTTCGTTAGCTTGCAATGCCGTCCAAATCGTAACGTTTTATATGAAAGCATAAATGCGATGATATAAAATGGCACAGTATGTACTCGGTTTATACCCGATATGTACTATAATGACATTGCCTTAAAAGCTGTGAAATGACAAAATGACAAAATAACAACAACAAAAGCATGCCAAGTGTGTACCCAGTACTAAAGATTCAATCTAAGATTGACAAAATGTTGCCAAATAATAGCGCAAAGCCAAAAAATCTTTCTAATAATCAGACTAAAGCTTTCTTTGCGACAACAGGCAACCCGTTCGTATATTCACGGATGGTAAGAAAATGATCAAAGCCCTTAGAAACCATGCGCTTCAATCTTGGTGTGTATTACAATGCAAGCATGAGATAAACTCATACACGCATTGTGGAGGTATCGTGATAATATGAAAATGAAAACAGATAAACTAACAAAGATGTGATGTTTGCCAATAAGCAAACTCACACGAGAAAATATTTTAAGCCTAAGTTTTTAAAAACAATTTAAACAATGGGCCATAAAATTCCACGCAAGTGATTGGCAGTACTCTACCGCAAGTAGAGTGACCAGCATTCTATGGGGTAACCCAAAGGGAAACAAGACTAAAGAAATCCCAAAATTAAGCAGCTCAAACTATGGAAACTGGTTAATATAATAACAGGATATACAGAGTTAAGGAATCACCTTGCCCGCATGGATATCGTTGACGATAAAACATGCAGAGCCTGCCAGGAGGATGACGAGACACTTGAGCACTACTTGTGCCACTGTCCAGCTTTAGGTCAAATCAGTAGAGAAACATTTAACCATGATATTACACCGAGAATGAACTGTCTTAGGGGTTCTAATTGGAGAGACTTAAGAAGTTACATTGAGGAAACTAGGTTCTTAACGTAACCAATTCATCCTAACGTTATTAAAAGAAAAGCTTGAGTTATTTTATCTAGTTCTGGCACAGAGCCCTACCTATAACGGGGCGTGACTGAGTACTGGGAGCAAATTACGGTGTCCGATATCGATCGATTTCAATTGCATTGAAGTTTTGAGCGATATGGAATGCGGTAATCTGACCCCTGGCCATACAAATAAACTAAAATAACACATAAGGCAATAATATATATATATATATATATATATATATATATATATATAATTTCCCTTTATCACGGCAGCACGCGTGAACGGCTGGATCGATTCCGCTCATTTTTCTTTTTATTGTGTTGTCTGGGGAAAAATAATACGAAGAACGTTTCGTAAAAAGGTACACAATATTTTTTTAACTTAAAAAAGCAAATAATATATTTTAAATTACTACGTTGTAGAAGAAATTTACAAAAAAGAGGATATATTTGCTATAACTTTTTTTTGTGGGGTTGAAGCTATCCAATATGCAGAATACTTTTCTTTCCAGATTCATTACCTTCGTCCTTCATGGATAGTTGCCCACTGTAATAAGCAAAATTACCCTTTTTTTTAATTCGAAACTCTCATATTGGATATTTTGACGTGGTAGGGACGATATGTAAAACAACACCGTTTCGTATTTAAAATAAGAAAGAGTGGTAGCAAAATAATAACAATATGTTATCAGCACAAGAACGTTTAAAATCATAACATCGAGTTATTTTAAAAAGACTGGTGGATAGGAACCGTGATCAAAGTAAGCATGAGCGCACTATCAATTTCTTTCCCAAATGGTATTAATTTCGGCATTTTACTATTGCTGTGTTTTCTTTATTTACAATCGCTGCTCAAGTATTCGGATAGATTAGACAAATTTTAATTTGTTTTTCTAGGTGACACCTTCAATTTCCCAAATAAATAAAATTGCAACAAACTGCAAGAATCGTATGCAATGAACGCTGACCTTTCAATATATTCAAAAACAACATGATGCGAGGAATCAATTGCAAGATTTTGTAATTGCTGCTTGTACTTTGTCATTCGTCCATCATACAACGAGTATCGACGAGTAATACTGCGTTAATCATTATTACAATTTTTTCTCTCATAAAAGCAAATATATAGAACACCACACATTTTGCTGTAGTACAGTTTTAAGTATCCTATGGTTCATCAATATTGGTGAAACAAACATGTTTTAAGAGACTTCTTATATAGATATGCACAATATTATTATTTTAGCATAGAGATGGTGAAAAGGAGTTTTAAATTTGCGGGCAATGCAACAACAATTTTTTTTTATCTTAACATTTTGAAAGTGTTGTGTAACGAAAGTCTATTTGATATACATATATCTGAAATTCAATAGCATATACCAAATTACGAATTGGATGAGTTTTCAAGATTCGCGTCAACAACCAATGAAAATGTTGAGAAAGACAAGAGAATTGTTATGTAGCATATTCGTATCACTATTGGAGAAGTAGTTAAGGATATCCACATAACTCATGTACCAAAATCTTTTGTTTTTAGTTCTAATGGTCTTGCAAAAAACATGCCTCAGTCACCAGACTTGGTCCCTTGAAACAGATTACCACTGTAAAAGTCATGAAAACGAGGTTTTCTCAAGGACTGCTTCGAGAATGGGAAAAACCGCTGCCAGAAGTGCATCGGACTACTTTAAAGTGGACAGAATGAAATTTCACCTCATTTTTAAAAGAAAGATTGTATATACATGAGTCAATTAATCGTGCTTTTGCTTTAATTGTCAACTACTCAATCAGGGGTTTGGTGTTATCGGTTATTAATCGATTAACCGATTTAGGAGTGTCATTGGACTTTTTATTTTTACGTTGCAAAATCTCAAAATAACTGTTATAAAAAGATTTTTTCATATATAAACGTTACTCATAAGAAACAAATTATTTACGAATTTAAGTTGAAACTGGAGTCTATTTCTAAGAAGAAACTAAAGCAGATAATTAAGTAAAATGAACAGAGCATGCAGCAAGTACATTTTGGAATAACAACATATTATCAAAATAAATGAAGAATACAATGAGAATAGGGTTTTAAGAAGAGAAGGAAATATAATCGCTAATATCTATAATAGCTAAACTAATATAACGTTGTGCCAATTGGTACGTTTTAATCATATTGAGACCAATGACTGCTCTTCGAATTCCAGTGGAGAATAAGATGTACCCTTTTTGTGCATTTTAGTAAAACAATAAATAGTTCTCTTGTTAATAATAATTGTTAATATTATTAATAATAATAGTTTAATATTAGTAAAGATTCCCTATTGATTATTGTGCGAAGCGAAGAGAGCGAAGGCGGAAAAAGATGTACCCTTTCTGTCCTCGAAAGTCGTGCTGAAGTTTTTCTTTTCGCCGAAATGTTTAAGAAAAGTTCTTACGCGAGTGATTTTGGTTAGCTGGGTAGAAGAACGTCCAGCATAAATTTTCAGGAGTGGAATGGAAGTTTTGCAAAAAGGTAGTCGGCAGTGATGCCAGATTGAAAATATTTCTTTTAATCAAAATTTTAGAACAGACTTTATTCCCTCGCATAGCTTTAAGCGATAAAAATGTATTTTGTTGAAGATTACTTTGGTAGCCCTACTTTTGGCTGTTATCAATACCGATGGCAATGGTGCCGGTTATATGATACTGCCAAACCAGGTACTAGATTTTTTAACATCGTCACACGTACAGTAGCCAGTCCATATTTTTCCCACGTATAAACGTTTTCTCTTATTGATTATCATTCTGTTATACAGCAGGCGTTATTTATGAAACAAGTCACGCCGAAATAACAAATATGAAATGGGTTAGAAACATAAAACATAGCCGTAATTCAGTACTTTCGCAACTTTTATGGAGTGGTTCAAAAAGGCCAAGACGGAAATGCACAGAGCCCAGCAGCCAGAAATATTTTATTAAACTATTAGAAAAATGCTACATATTGGCGACGTTGAAAATGCTTAGCGATATTTAACAAGCTCCTTGTCCTAAAACCTAAAATAAAATCCGACAGCACAGATATCAGTCCGTGTAAATGTTTGTCGGCCGGCTGTTTGGTCGGATATAAATGATAAGAATTGTGTGGAATGGCATAGTATGGTATGTCAGCTTTATTACAAACATACTTACATATCTCGCATTAGTTGGCTTGCATTGGACTTGTGGTAAATTTAATTTTTTTTGCTCATACAGTTATGCAAACTGGCAAACGAGAAAACATAAGTGTGTAGCTGCTACAACTTGCCAGCTGGAAACATATCGAAGAGTGCTATCAAGGCCTTTTTAAAGACTTTCTAGTCTTTCTTCTAGCTTGTCTTGCTAATAAATTCGAAATGATTCTTTCAGTAGAAAAATTGGTATTATGGGTTTACATCAACTACAAAATTAACTATTGCAAATTGTATTTTGACCTCATTTTACTTTCTGAACGAATTCCAATGAAGCTATTTTCCTATGATATCAAATGATTGAAATATTGGCAAATACCTATTTTAGACAGTTTTTATATATAAAGAATATTTTTATATCCAAAAGAATACGATAAATATTCCAAGGAACAATGAAAAAGAAAAATTAATGTTCTAATTTGCACAGCAGAACGAACCATTTTATTTTTGGAAGTCACTGCACTCCCATCACATATAAGTATGTACATACTCAGGTAAAAAAGCAAGCAGAAAAAGTTTGACTAAAGTATATGAAACAAAAATTCAGCAACAATGGGATAGGGAATATAATCAAAAGGTTCACGTGGATTCAATTTTTGTTGTCGTGAATTTGGAATGTTTATATCTCTCCTATATAATTTTCTCATAATATTCTAATAAACGAAACCTGTTCACATTCAGCCTAAGATTCAACCACAATATTCAGAGTATATACGCTACAGATTTATTTTTTGGAAACCTGATTTTGCTACTTATTTTAAAATTCGAATGAATAATTACGAATTAATAGGAGCAGCAGTGAAGTATATCTCCAAACCGTACTGCAATTCACATTTTGATAAGTACGGAGTTTCGTATCGTCTATACTTGCCACTAATTATATGTCAAAACTGAACAAAATACTCGTTGAAACATAAACAAGTCAAAAAGAATACTTTTGGATAACCAAGAAGAGGGATTGAAACAAATACAGTTAAATAAACTGATGAACAAAATATATTATTATTGGGCAAAAGAGTTTTTGAAATGCATTATCTATTTTTATTAATTTATTTCAATATCGGGAATTGTTTTGCAGTTTTTATTTTGTTCCCTACCAGAGCATGTTTTTTTTAAATTTTATTCACTATATTTTTTTTTTTTTTTGTGTCGATTGATCACTAATTAATAGAAGTCCATTCATACTAAAACGTCCTAAATCTAAGAAAAAGTTTATGTGTTATTAGTTTTTATTAACTAACCAATAAAAGGAAGTTATATTCTTAATTTTTTTTAATAATTTATTGGTTGGGTCTGTCCTATTTCCTCTTCATTAAGAGCCCTCTATTTTGTGTTTCATGTTCACTTTAATCAGGATTGGTGAAGTTGGCGTCTTTTAGAATTCTATGGGAAACGTATATCGTGGTGGACAACAATGCTATCCCACCGTAATGAATGGCCAGCATCACCCTCAGTAAGGCCCCAATGAAGGCCACCTCAGTCACCATTTTTAAACTGCTTATTTTATTTGTGATTCTTTCAACTATTTGCGCTATACAAATCTACATCTAGATACGTACATATCCATATAAAATTCATTCAAAGTAGGTGCAGAAAGAGTTTATGGTTAAAGTACAACAAATGCTACAAAAAAAACATCATCAACAACAACAACTGATATAATAATAAAATATAAGGTCTGTACGTGTGTTTAAAACACAACATTATTTGATGTGGGCTCTCTGATTTAGCAGCTACCAGAAATTCATACAAAAAAGTGGGAAAAGTACCATCCAACTGAACAAAGCGGTAAAGATGAAAAAAGAAAGTATTAAATGAAAAAGTTGGTAATTGGTTTTAGAATTAATAAGTACTTGTTGGCTGATTTTGATTCGGTTTTTATGTTGAAATATATACAACGAAAAAGTGATGGTTATTATTGGCAACAAAGAATATCGTTTGACCTACATAGGAGCTCTTACGCACACAAATGCCTTAAAAAATCTGAATTTTAAAGTGTAATATTTTGAATCAGCTAAAAATGTTATTCATTTAAACCGCGTCAGCCACCAACCAATAGAACTCAAATTCCCCCTTTTGGTATTTTCCACACATTATGCGCAGTTACTACTAGAGTTAACTTTCTCTTGAAATTTAATATTTGTTCAGGAATTTTTCTCAAGTAGGAAGAAGTTCAATCGAATTGTCTCAAATTCAGAGTAGGAATTTAAAAAAAGGATTCCAAAAGGTCGTTTTTAATGGTTCAAGTTATAGTGAAATGAGTTTAATGTAAATGGGAATGATTCCGCAAACACCAATAAAGGGAGATTGTGGATAGATAATTTTTCGAAAAAAGCCACATTTATCTGCACTCCAGCTCGTCGGTGAATGTAGCAAAAATTCACCGCCAAAGTTGGAAGTCAAAATATCTACAAAGAATTCCCTAGCTTCCAACCTGGCTTCATCTGTACTTCCTTTTCAGTTCAGGCACAAAGCATCGCATATGTAGCAGTAATACCTGTGGTGACAATCCAAAACTATCTTTGACAATTACAAAGCAATTCACGAAGTGTCTGAATCAGGGAGGATTACATTGCCCAGATGGAAAAAGTTTCAGCCAATGGGATTGATTTAGATCGATTAACAAGTTAATATCTTCCTTTTAGAGCGGCTTCTTAAAACTAAAATTCGAAATTTTCTGTTTATTGACTTTCTGATTTGACATGCAAGCCTGTCACAGAAATTGCTTGCAATGGTTTTGACATGTTCTATTTTCTTCAGAACCTGAGAGACTTTCCTAATTTCAGTTCAGTTATTTTTATGGTTAATGTGGCAGATAAAGAAATTATTAATTTCGATCCAAAAGTTTCATTTTCTGAACAGGTTCTCTCGGATTTGGAACAACTTTCGATCAAAATTAATTTCTGATAATTTTAAGTTTATTTGGGAGTTTAAGCGACTAATGCTGGTGGTTTAATCCAAGAAATATTGTCAGCAGACACATGGAATAAAGTAAACAGTTGTTGACTGAAGTAAATAAAATAGTATTTCAGTTCCTTTTATTTGTTTGAACCACACACAACAACTTAATTCATTTAACGTTCGAATAATTTAATTTCAAAATAAAAAATTCAATTTAAGAGTTAAGTATACTTTCTGCACCTTTAATTATTTGTTTCTTTTCGTGTACAATTTGAATGTACCTTTCAGAGATAAGTAAATATTCTGCTTAAGAAATAAGTTATTAAATTTTGGATTTATACCGATTTTATTAAAAAACCTGAAGATAGGGAGAACCATCAAAGCTAATGCAAACGGTGTTTCAAAACATCATATAATGGCATAATGGAAAATTGCATATAATTAGAGAAAACCAAAAAAATTATTGCGAAATTGGATATTTTCCCTACCACGGATTGTTTCCGACTTCTCTAACGGGCAATGTAAGAAAGAATTCCACGCAAGACTACGATGCCTTAAATTCCGGGTTCAACTCCGCACAAAATCATGAATGTGTTATCGAATCCTTCCGATCTGCATTAGTGGTTGACCGTTACCGACTGCGATTAACATCGTCATCTACTAAAATAGCAGAATATGTCGTCGGTAATTATAGAAAAAATTCAGCAGCGAAATAAAAAGGTAAAAATAGCCGCAACAAGTTGTTCTATCTGTCTTCATATAAAACTCCTTTAAAATGTTTTATTTTATGATGGCATAATAAAATTCTCTTTTCAAAAGTTCTGTCCGACCTTTTACTTTTTACAGTTAAAATTATTTGTTTTTAATAGATGTTGCATTTTCAAAAGATTTATTTGTCATCATTTATAGCCGTTGAGGTCGAATAACAAAACAATCACGTTGATGTGAACTTAGTTTCAATCGAGCCTCTCAAGTGCCAATGCATTATAACAACGTATAGTAAATTTTATATATATCAGAATTTGAGAATTTTATATGTATTGACATGCGATTATTGATGCGTTCTAACATACTATGTCATAATAAAATGTTTATGTATAAATAAAAATTGTTATCACATTCAACTAAGCCGCCAAATAGGTGAGGGTAAGCGGAAATGTTCATGAGCAATTATAATGAAAGTTTGCGGCTTTCGAAAACAGCTGCTTTGCTCTGCTGTGTAATTTGGATAACTTAACTGATGTTTTCGTCCCTTGTACCTCAAAATTCTCAATTGTATTTTACTAATTTTATATAATTAAGATCACAGCCTTGCTACTATTACATTATCAATTTTTTTAAGGGATGGCATCCGATTTTGATTTGTTTTATTAATAATGGTGTTACTTGCCATTTAGATTTATTATTAGAAAAAAACTATATTTTCCATTTCCATGCATATATTTGTTTTATTTGTGATATACATATGTAGTCAACTCTTCGACTGTAGGGTAAGATGTAAAATTTTTTTTTTATTCGAGAAAAGAACAAAATTTTTGTGTAATATTTTTGCGATGTAGTCACAAACACACATCAATATATCAAAAACACTCCATAACTTTATTTTATTGCACAAAACAAGAGCAACTTTTAGGCAGAAAAGGGAACACCAGTTTATTATTCGACTTTAAATAAAGATTATATTAATTAAAAAAAATTTTGAAAAAATCATACAAATATCACAGAATCTTAATTAAAACAAAGAATAAAATGATATTATGAGGTTTAAGAGTACATCAAATGTATCAAGACAGAAATTACGACAAAATTCATAAATTTTATGTATCAACATTAAATAATTTGCGCCTCTTATATATGTATATTGTATATGCACTCTGCAGATATTAAGTTTTACTAGTTTTATAGCTGATAGACATTCTGTAAACCTCTTTTAATGTCGTTGTGTGATTAATTAAATATAAAAATTTAGATTGCATTTGAATTAAACACTCAATGAGACTACTGGCAAAATGCCAATTTTATTCTCCTCTTTTATATCCATGTCGTAATTCTTTTTCATGATGATGTCCTTCGGGAAATATTAAAGCATATTATGCGTATGACGTGTTGTATAAATGATGTCCAGTTCACGTAGTTTAATCTTCATGTTGGTATACGTATAAGAGTCAACTTTTTGTCAATGCTTTTGTGTCTATAAACGATTCATTTATGTATAATAAGCCCTGAGGCATTTTTATTTCCATCATTATTACGGAAAAATTATGATAACCTGTCACACATGAGTTTATTGCTACATTTGTAACAAAAACTCATAATGAATGCAAAACTACTGCGTTTGCTGTCACTTCCACTTAGTATTAACCAGCACATCATCAGTGAAGCCACCAACAATAGACAAATAAACCGTCGAAAACCGTTGCACATAGGGGTGGTGGATCGATCAGAGTGGTTTTCTTTAATTGGTTCTTTTACTAGAACAATCAGTTTTGTCAGCTGTATTTAATGCCATGCAAATTTTTACTGTACAATAAAAAATTATTTCCCGAAATACTTTAAGGACAACTATTTTTCAAGAATTAAAATCGTTTCTGATTAGTTTCGAATTGAGTAAAATATTCATTTTATTTAGATCGATATTTTAATTTCTTAACGATTCCAGACTTTTAACGTCAAGTGTTCATTAAATTCCATGTTTTTGATCTTGTAGCATACGCATGCATGTATGTACACATGTATACACGTATGACTGTATAATGAGCACATAATATTGGATTATGTGGTCTATTTTAGTTGAAGTGAACTAGTTGCAACATGGTCCTGTGTAATGCAAACCTGGGCCATGTCATGATATTGTTCATTTTTAAACGATGGCTTTGATCTTTTTTGGTTTTATTATTATTTTTTTATTGGATGTTTATACTCAAAAATACTTTTGTTTGCACTTTGTGTTGATATTTCAATATGGAAAGTACACACACACACACACATACGTTTGTAATAGAGTTCAGTAAGAAAGATATAGAGTTAAAATGAACGAAACTTAAAATTTTAATGCCTTATTAATAAAAAATAATATTTTATGCTTGTAAGTTGCTTACAAGACAATTTTCGTACAGAACTAAATCAAATATTACTTTCATACATTCATATCGCACGTTTAGTTTAACCCTTATGTGTGCGGCAAAACAAACACCTTCTAATGCGCTGCAAGGCACCCGGGTACCTATATGAAAGCTAAGAAGAAAAAAATTTTTCGCATCAAATATCACGTTGAAGGGTAGGCAACAGTGATTTTATATATTTTTTTATTCTTAAGGTGTGCAATACATATTTTAATGTTAACGTAAGCTTCTTTTTAAATTTAGCAGATTTTTTTCATGTACATATATTCATATAAAACATACGTTTGTAATTGATGTATAGTACGAATATTAAGTTAGTACTTCCCCTTTCCAACTGACATAAATAATTTATTAAGTGAATAAGAGATTGATAAAGAGGATTTTGTTCATTCTGGGAGCGATTAGGAATATATTTCCACTCCCTAACGAAAACTCAACGAAATATTTAAAAGTATCTTGTCGAGTGAAATTTCCGATATAATTCTTAGAGAAACAAATCGTAAAAGATAGTAAATTAGAATAGAATATAATACAAAAAAAATAAAAAAGAGCAAGAGATATATTTGTGATTTTATAGAAGAAGAATTTAATGCATTTCTGGGCATTTTGATTTACGATGGTGTTCACAAATCAAACAGAGAACATGTATCTGAACTATGGAAACCAACTAATTTGCAATTGTATCGGGCAGCAATGTGGTACAACAGATTCAGAATGCATTTACGGTGTATACGTTTTGATTACGGTTTAACTCGGGATATACGTTCAAAATGTTCGATAAATTTAAACTAAAATGTTATTTCTCTTGTTTTTATTACTTATCGATTTTTTATGTTTCCGTTTTCAAATCATACGAAAGAAATTGCTTTTTTTAAAACTTATGCAGATTTTTGTTTATGAAAAGCAACTAACAACTTCAAATAATATACTTGCAATGGTTGCTTTCTCATATAAAATCCGTACAGGCAACTGGGTACCTTGGTAAGCAGTAAAGGGTGTTTGAGATAAAATGGTCTTCCAGGCAAATTCTAAGCAAATTTTGAGCTCCCGGCTGCAAAATAACTAAATAATTTGAAAGTTAGGAGTTCTCAAAAAGTTTCAAATGTGCAAGTTAGCAGTTTATATGAAAAAACTTTGATTGAAAACACCAAAGGCAACCGGGTACCAAAAAAAAAAAAATGTTTTACTAACAGTTTTGTGGAAATCATAAAATTTTTATATAAATAAATACCAACGGTATATAGAAAAATTCTTCGTCAACTAATAACTGTAGTATTACAATTTATACAGTAGTCCTTTGGGCAGTCCCATAGAGATTTTTGAGACTACTACTAACGCATGGCTGGATTATGTATGGTCCATCCCTAGGAAATCGTTACGTTAAAAATTTTTTTCATATATTTAGGCTACTTTTTCAGTACTCCTGGGCCACTGTGGACTACTCCACACGCGTATAGACTAGTCGCGGTATGTTTGTGAATAGTATGTATGAACATTTGGCTGTGTGGATATGTAAATGACTTAAGTGAAAGGATTTCGTATGACATTTTGCAAAAAAAAAAAATTTATGTATGGAAACTGTTTTGACATTCAACCAGCGTTGTTGATTTTATTATATTTTTGAATCATGATTTTATTATATTTTTGATTATTTTTTATTTAATGATTTCCCCCTGCCCCCTTAAATGATGATTTCTTATTTTGTAAAATTATGGTTTTTTATGAACAAAATACATAATTTTTATATAGTTTTTATTGACAGTAAATTTTTAAAGCAATAAAGTTTGCTATCAGCTTCTTGTTTATTCCTTTTATACACTTTAAGTGTATACAAGAACGCATTTTTGTTTTTGAGCATACAGAGTTACTAAAACAACATCTTTGAAATGCGATAATTTAACTTTCATAATTAAGATTATTTTACATAACGAATGGCTCTAACAAAAGTTTTTAAAGGAATCAAATTAAATAATTTTTTTGTCAATTCGGCGCATTTCGAAAACAATGCGCCAACAGGTATTCCAAAAAAATTTTGGGTAATGGTCTGCATTAGCCCCAGTGACATGCGCATAGAAAATTGCTAAAACCCCTTGATGATCACTTTGAATTTGTTTAGTATCGCTAGAGACTGTTGATTGATCTTGCAATTTTTTCGATATTTGGCTTGTAGCCAACCAAATAATACAAAAAAAAGACTATTTAATGTGCTGGTAGTGCTCCATTGTCACATTCAAACATACAATATTTTTTTTTAGAATTTGGTGGGCCGCCCAAATTGCTCAACTACTCCTATGTGCACAGACCATTCAAACTAATAATTCTTTTGGGAGGTGATAACAATTAAGTGTGTATGATAAGCGAACATGAAACAGAAATATTTTTCAAATATAGATATGCTCTATATTTTTTAAATTTATTAGCACATGCTTTACTATGTGTGGTTGATCAGTGAAGTAAGAGTTCTAATTCTTACATCTGTGATTTTCATGGTAATATTTTAGAGATGTTGATCAGAAGTAGAAATTTCCTAACTTAAATAATCGTAACTTTGCAAGAGAAGATAAAAACATAACAGAAACTATATTGACCATAACTATGGTTATAAGAACCAAGGAAAATTTTTGTTTTTGATATTGTTGCACTATATTTTGTGGTTTATTGTATTAGTTTGAAATATAATAACACCAGTTTAGCCCACTCCAGTTGACTCAACCGCTACACTCGGAAGTCAACGTATAGTGTCTCTAATAAACATGTCGCAACTCTAACATTTGGCATTTGTAAATTATACGAACATGTACTTAAGCTGGATTCACCCACTGTTTCAAAACAAAATTTATGTTCTGAAACATTTTTGTTTTTTGAGACTATGTTCTAAAGCGATTCACCCACTTCGCGCATTTGTTCTGGAACATCAAGGCTACCATATGAAATAATTTTGTAAGCTATGTGTGTGGGTTTTACAATTGGGCAATGCCACTATTTATTTAATTTTATTCATAACAATATTCACCAGTTATTTGTTTTTATGCCAAACAATACAAAACAAGTGCATCTCAGTTCTACTTTACTTAAAAAATTAAACTTACTGGTTGTTTCGGAACGCGAATTAAAATTAAACCAATTCATGTTCCGAAACAAGTTACTCTCTTTCACTCTCTCTCTCTCTCTCTAAAAAAAAACGTTAAACTACATATAAGAAAAATGTTTCAGAACGTAAATTTTGTTCTGAAACCATGGGTGAATCCAGCTTTACTGAGTATTGTAATTCTCTTTCGATAAGTACATTTTTTTTAAACTCACATGTTGAACAATTACATTTCATACTAAATAATGAATTTGAATCTTTGTTGAATAATTAATTATTACATAAGTCTTATTAAAGTCCTTCTCAATAAAAATATTAAATTTAATGTATTGGAGTTTCTATCAAACACAACGCAACGTAACTTCCATATTTATTCAAATATTTGCTTCAATAAAGTTTAGAAATTGTTTGTACAAAGTGCACAATACACAACAATAATACATAAAATATAGCCGAAGATTCGCCATATACTCAGTCCATCTACATCCGAATGTTACGATAGCTCATGTAAATCCAACACGGTTGAACTTTTTTACACCTATTCTTTCTTCGTTGAGGATTAAGTACATCTATACGCCAGCTTTTCTTTGGTTCTTACCGTAAATCGTCAGTAAATTTCAACTTAATCCGGATGTAACAAAACATTGTAGCTTATGCACAAACTTTTAAGAACCATTTGACTTCTATTCGGTATGAATTTATTTTATTTTCTATCAAAAACGAAAAATTAAAATTATTTAATTTATCTCGGATGTTGTCTGAGTTTGTGGAACTATTTCGGAGCAATTTCATGCCTGCTTAACATCCCTATTTCTAGCTTCCTGTTTTAATTCCTCCATAGCAATAATACTATTCTCTGTTCTTTGTACGTCCAGGTTCCCAATATGAAAATTCTGCAGCTGAAATTCTTTTCAATTCCCTTTGAAGTTGCTGAATGTTCACAAAGAAAAGTCTGTTTAAAAAAATTTTCGTTTTCTTTTACATTTAAGTTCTTACATTTTTGACAGTTTCTTTTATTAATTTTGTGCAAAAGGAATTTTGTAATGGTTCAAAATGAAATGTTATATTATTTATTTTCTATTGCTTTTATTTAAAAGAAATTTGTTACAATAAAGTGTAATTTTTTTCAAATTAAAAAAAAAATCTTTTCAACTCTCTCACAAACTCAAAAGATGAGCAACAAAAACTCCCTCGTGTGAACCTGGACCATATCCTTAAATTGATTATCAAAAAATTCTTATGCTAGACGACTTTTTGAAGATCGTGAAACTACAATACATTCCAAATAACTGGTACGAAACTCAATCTCATACGACGTTTTAGAGTGATATTAGCGGATATCAATTCTCATAAGACTTTTTAAAGTAATACTAGCGAATATGAATAATATGTAATACTGTACACGGTCCTTGTGAATAATATGAAAATATTAGAGCATAACATTTTTCGTTTGGGGGAATTGATACAGGAAGCGAAGGAAGCTATAAGTAAGGATGTCAAGCAGTTTCAATTCCAAAATAGTCATCCCAAGAATCATTTGCTGCCGTGTTCCAATCCAGTTTTTCAAATTTAAGGTTAGGAAGTAATATAACCAACCACTATTTGCAAGGAGCGTTTTTGAATGGACTGTTAGAAAGACTGAACGGAAACAACGCGTTTTTCAACAAAATTATATTCAGAGATGAGGCCTATTTGCAATTCAATATTAAATAATAAAACCTCTTAGCTTATTCAAACACTCTCAAAAATCAACTAAAAATTGCAAGAGAATATGCATAAACTTTTAAATATATAGAAAACTTAATAAACAAAATATATTCGATATGTATCCATTTTATTTTTCTGTTTATTCATTTTAGTAACAATCCTTATGGGATTTACTATTTGACATATTGTCATACTTTTATTATAAATCAAGTGTATTTGTTTGTGGTTAAGAAAAATCCATAAGCAACAGTGAAGCTTTACCAAATCATCAGCAGTCAGTTTTAAAAAGTAAAACTCTCATCTCATGTAAAACTTTTATAAACCATTTGAGAATTCACAAATTCAAAAAAAATCACATTATAATATGTGTAGCAGGCTATGGTCAAACCAAACCCAACAAATGATTTTCATTCTACATGCATTCATTTTACATTTTAGTAATAATATTTTTATCTATTGACTTCTGTTTGTTATTCAGTATAATTCTTAAAAAAAATGATAAACAATATTTGTCCCAAAAAGCCGGCCAATGGCATGGCGAAATATTTTCAAGATTTATAAATGAAAACACATTGTAAAGCTTTAAAAAATTATTAATAAAATGAAAATGTTGTTTTTAAAATTAAGACTTTTACCCATTTGGTTCTAAAAGCTATACTTATAGCCAAAACATCTTCATTAATAGCAAGAACAGTGGTAATTACCTACCAAATGAAACCTTGTAGACTTTAAATGGTGCCAATGCACATAAAACCTGATGGCTATTTTTAAAATATTGTGATTTCTAACAAAAAAAATTTACAATTTCGCAAAAATTACGATTCTTTTAGTTAAATTTTAATGTTTTGAATTTTTTAGGAATTAATATTTCTAAGTTTTGTTCTGTGTATTTACTTAGGATTTTATCAGCAATGAATGTCATATGTAACATGTTGATATCAGGCTTTTAGTAAACAAGCAACAATGAAGTAAAAACATTACAATTTTTAATTTTCTAAAATATAAGAGATAGAAAAATAATTTGCAAGTTAAGTTTTTTTTTATTTATTTTGCCCAATGCGCTTAAGTTTTACAAATCCCCAGTATTTATGGAAGTTAAAAGCTGCACAAAGTTTTCCACATCCGAGGTAGCATGCTTTCAACCCTTGCAAGCTCTGTTGCTGAAGCAGCTAAAGAATCGATTCTGAAAGTCTGACTCCTTTATAGAAGCTGATACTATCGGCTGCATTGCGTAATTTATACACTTAAGAGAATGATTTTTTTAGGAATGTGTTTTTAAATGTAGTAAAATTTTTATTTAAAAAACCACTAGCACCACTAAATTTTTCAACAAGCTTTTTGTATCAAAACCTAAGTTCGAAAAATTATATTCGTGTTTAACAAGGCACGCGCTAATTTTTAGCTAAAAGAAATATTCAGTTGTATGGGCATTAAGAACAAAAAGGCTGTAGATTTCGGCAAAAACAAATACAAAATGGAATATTTAGAATAACAGTCATCATTTTAGGGGAATTTCTTACTAACCAAATATAAGACACTTTAAAAATGGTATGAACTTGAGTATGAATAACATTTTTCAGTTTAATAACTGAAAAATATATTATGTAAAATGTATCAAGGATTCCTTTGCACAAAATAGACTCTTTTAACTTTCTCATCAGATCTCGGCGTTTTGAGTCTCCAGAAAGGTTCCTTCCTAATTTTGAGAGGGTGTCAATATGTCCGTGTGAATGTATGTGCTTGTGTGTTCCCACACTAATCAGCTCTTGATATTCAAAAACCACATCGATCATAATAAACTTTGTCAAAATCGGTTAATCCGTTCGTGAGATATAGTGAACGAAAAAGTGAGGTTTTTTAGGAAAAACTCCGAAATTATATATCTGATCAGTTAGTGTTCTCGAGTACAACTTGAATTAAAAATCAATATAATAGCATTTTAGCTCGAAGAGCTGCAAGGCATAGCAAAGCACAAAAATCACGACAGCGTTAAGATTAATTAAAAGGAAGTTACAGGTATGACCCTTAAGATCAACCGTTTTCCTTTTATTTTATCCAAACCTGGATAATTCTTTATATTTTATTATCTCGTAGTGGTTGTGGTACTTTTGCGGATAATTGCTAGACTGATACTTTTTACTTTTATTTATATGTTAGCATTCTTTCATTTAATGTACTTTTGTTTTCATGGCAGAGTTCGTCTGTGTCATGGTTTTTTTCATTATTCATTTTTTACTACTCTATTTATACCCTTCAGAAAAAAGTGAAAGGGTTAAACATTCCGTGTGTAATTTCTTCTTATGAATAGCGATGACGACTGAGATATGTCCATCTGTCTGTACGTGAAATCGGGTTTCCCAAGCTCCCAGAAGGGCTACGAGATACGGTTCCAGAGCTAGGAAACTTACACCTATCACGCAAAATTAATATCAACAACCAATTATTTTATTGTTTGTTGATAAATTAAACCTATTTCATGCTTTGGGAAGCCTCTATTGTCTTTTAAAAACTAACGCTGTTATTCATAAACGATTATTATAATTAAAGTTGCTTTAAAGTATGAATTTTGTATGGTTAAAGATCCCTTAACGCATTCATTAACTTTAACAATCGTTTGTGAATTAGGGGGTAAAAATATAACATTTTTTCCAGGGATGTGAAATTGAAAGTTTTTCTGCACATTCAGTATTTTGTAGTACATGTATTAACAAAAATGTTTAAAAACTTTAAGTTTTTCTTAAATAAAACCGCTTTATACACCATGAAGATTTGCATTGATCAACAAAATTTTTTAAATTAAAATTTCCCTTCCAAAGTTGGGAAATTAAAATATTTTTTTATACACAAACGTAACCACAAAGGCAACTGACGTTTTTTTAAATTTATTTTGTAATTAAGGAAAAAGAAAATTGAAATCAAAAATTAAAAAAAATTAAATTTTTGATTCTAGAGTTGGATAACTGCAATATTTTGTACTGCATGAAAGTGACCAAAATGGTTAAAAATTTTAAGTTTTTCTTAAATAAACCTATTTCATGCCTCATTAAGAGTTTCATTGGTAAAAAAAAAAACAAACAAAAATTAAATTTCGCTTCCAGGGATGGAAATTTTAATTTTTTATACGCAAAAGTAACCAAAGAGACAAAAATCAACGTTTTTTTTTTGCTAACTAAAACTATTTTATAACTTAGGTAGAACGAAACTGGTAGATAAAAATATATGTACGGCCAGACGTACGTTGGTGAAGGGTACATAAGATTCAGCACAGCCGAATATAACACATTTTAGTTATTAATTTTTTCACCTACTTTATGTCAACTTATTTATTAAAATGACATTTTAGCCTCAAAACAATTTTGAATTGCGGTATTACGCACCAGTAACACCACCGAATTACTTCAATGGTGAGTATAAATAGTTATTTATGTCATTACATTAATGTGGTAAAGAATTCCTGGGACCTAATGTATTGCATAACAAAAGCTCTGTTCATTTACTTTTCCATCACTTTCCATCAAATAGAGAGTAAGAAGAAATTTTATGAAATTTCTCTCAATAATAACTAAAAGTAAATGAACACTTTCCCATCCAAAATTTTCAACTTAAAGTAGTGCTGTGTGATGCAGGTATACACAAGTACTCAGTATTTACTCCAATATTTGGGAAAATTTTATATATATGTTAGTATGAAAATAATGTGATTTGAAGTATATATTTGTTTCTTTTTAATGAAATTAAGAAATAATTGCTTTTTACATATAGCAGTCAAACAAGAACACAGTAAATAATAAAAATTTATCTATCTAAAGCACAGGCACTAGTTTATTTTCTGAAATTCTGTAATATTTCAAAGAAAGATCATATAAGAATATTTCTCGATCTTTGCCGACTATCTTATCTTGTTATTGATTTCACTATGATTTTGTGTCAAATCGCGGTACCTCTATTCCAATGTGAGATCTCGTCGCATCAACAAAACGTTTGTTATTCTCAAAATATATAACATTATTTTATACACTTTTGTTAGATTTGGAATATATAACACATATTGTTCTATGGATCGCCATACATCAATAATCATTATAATGATAATTTCGTCTTGATGCCGAGATTTCTCACAAACTGCAGAGTCCAAGCCCTCTGTAGAGCCAAATATATATTTTTAAAAATCATTTATTTTATATGCAAATTCATATCTTAAAAAATTCGACTACCTACTACTAAGAAGCCAACCGCTTCGGCATCCTGTGTCCCTGATGTACTAGGAGTTTTGCTACTTAATTCATATCATTTATACGTAGTATTTGATTACTGTTGATCCTAAGCTTAACAAAAATAGTCATAAGCATATTTAATAGCTTTAAATACTTGCAATTACTTGACATTTCTCAAATTTTCCAAAATATTTAAACTTTTAGCTTCTTTTAGAAAACTGGATTTCTAAATGTAAACACAAAACAGCTGATTGGATAATTATTGAAAGTAAAAGTTTTACTATCAAGAATTTTCAACAGTTTTCCAGTCTCTCAATCTTTTGCTCTCTTTTGTGGCTCTCCCGCTGAAAGTTTTTCGAGTTAATGAACACTTTTTCTACCAACAATTGTTAACAATTTTCAGTAAATGAACAGAGCTAAAGTCAGTATTGTTTTTTAATAAATACACCCAAATGAAAGATGTTTTTAACAAACTTGACGAATATGTTTTAAGCAAACAAGTATATGTATGTGTTATCGCAATCAAACGCAATAGTGTGTACGCAATAACTTGTGGCGTTGTTTGTAATTTTTGTACATTTCGTTATAGGACAATGCCCCATAAAACTGCTCCGCCTTTCGCCAGCATACTTTTTTACGTATTAATTGAACGTCTGGCTGTATACATATAAGTGAACTCATTGGTATACATATACTTTTTGTCATTATCATAAAATTACAGATACATAATTCTACGTACACGTACACATACACATTTGTTTTTTGCAGTCAATAATAGGAAAACTTATGGCACAAACGTGTTAAAAAAGTAATAAATATCAAATAACATTTACACAATAAATTACTATGGGATTAACACAGGTCATACCCAGAGGAAAGAGATAAATTGACATAATTAGGGATGGAATAAATAAAATTGTGGATATTATTTTTTATCTGAATAATTCAAGCCTTGTGTCTAAAACTGCAACGTAATCATTTTGTTAACGTTGATTCACTGATTTAATAACTTTATCACGAAAAATAATTGCAATACAAGTATTTAGATTTCTTAATCTTTTTGAATTTAGTAGGAATAAATTTATCTAAGAGCTGAGAAATTTTAAATTAGAATTCCGAAATTAAGAGTTATATAAAATTTTCAACAATGGGAGAGTTATTTATTTTACTCCGTTTTGAAGAAAATCGAGTTCTTGTCAGATTTTCGCGAATCGAACCAAACTCATGACGTTCCAAAGGTTTTAATGAACTAGAAATCCTATAAATTTTAAACGATTTGAACCAGCAGATTTCAAGATATATATATATATATATATATATATATATATATATACATACATATATATATATATATATATATATATATATATATATATGTATATATATATATATATATATATATATATATATATATGTATATATATATATATATATATATATATATGTATATATATATATATATATATATATATATATATATATATGTATATATATATATATATATATATATATATATATATGTATATATATATATATATATATATATATATTTTTTTTTTTTTTTGTAATGACTATAACCTCATAACTCTTAGGATTAAAAACCACTCCAAACCAGACCAAAATCTGGTTATCTGTTCGTGAGATATCGTGAACGAAAAATTCGAAAGGTTGTCAACTAAAAATCACCTGATTATGGAATATAATTATAACTTAGTTCTTTAAGTTATTAATAATGATTTAACAGCTAAATCACATTGAAAAGTTTGTTTCATCACAAATTACATCTAAGTATAAAACTAGGTTTGTTTCAATAAAAATTAAGAAATAAGTGCATATTTAATTTATATTGTTTTTAGTGCATATTTCGCGTTTTTTTGTATATTTTAGGCGCTTAAAACACACTTTTTTAGTGCATGAAGTCCCTGTCCCTATTTATAAGTAAGAGCAAAATCGAACTTTGGATCTTATGCTTCGTAGTCTATTAGATAAATTCACTATAAGATTTAAAATGTCATACAGTATAATATATTTATATATTATTATGAATATTTAATAATAAAAACTGCTTTTAAAAGAAACCGTTTATTAGGCTACATTTACGGCCTGTTGTTTGGCATCGTATTAAGTTCAGGAATATTTTGCTGGATGCAATATTTGATTCAAATTTAACATTTAATATCTGTTAAAATCAAGATATTCCAGTTGCAGTGTATTTTTATTCAAGTATTTTAAATATGTAAACGAAAGCGCAAAATAAAATATATAAAATACCATATTATTCGCTGTCGTAAAGTGTAACAGGTATAAAACAATTACAAAATATTTAGCAAAGAAATATTTGCTATTGCATTTAAAAAAAAATAAACAAATACTTTTTTACAAAGTATTTTAAAATAAATTATGAAATAGACACCATTTTCTGCTTGGAAGCAGCAAAGTTTGTTCATTTTTAACCAGATTTTTTGCTTCTTGCTTCATTCAATGTGTTCGTTATATTGTTGCAACATTTTACGAGACAAAGAAAAATTGCCGTTGAAGGTACTTTCAGGGTCTTGTTCGATTTACTGATTAAAATGGTTGTAAAATTTTATAAAATGATTTACACCTGGATGCTTTTTACTTAATTCTTGTCATTTATTATTTTCTGCTTTTCTGTGAGTCTGTTAGACGTTAGATTTAAAGGGGCGCTTTTTTATTAAAATAAAAAATAAAATAAGAATGAAACAATGTTAAACAAGGTGTAAGTAATTAGATGAAAATGATTTTTTCCAAGTACTTAGTTACTGGCAGAGTACCAGTACAATGGCTTCTGTGGCGCGGTAACAATTTCATCACAAATAAGAAATTAAAAGTATTATTTATGGCTGATAATGATGCTGAAAAGAATATTAATTGCATGTTTTTCTCTTTTTAACTTCAGCAAATATGCTTACAGAAACTTACGTTAGAATTGGTTTGGAGTATTTAGGGTCTTGTTAGAGTCTAGAGTATCTAACACAGCCTTGCATTTTTCCTTTTACGCTAAAAATGGTGCGCATATAGTAACAAAATTTATATTTAGAGCCTATTAACAGTGTTACACCTTCTGATGCCTTTCTCTTGTACAAAATGTTAATAAAACTTATATGAACAAGAATTATTGTCAAATACATTATGAAAAACGCACATGGTGGGATAGTGGCGATTTCCGAGAATTGCTTTGTAGGTTACAAAATCAAATTAAAGTTTATTTTTTCTTGCTTGATATACTAACTATCCTATGAGAATATGACACTACGATCTTACATCCAAGAGAGAAAAGTATAATATAATTTCATAAATTCCACAAAAGAATTTTGTAAAAGCAAATTGGCCATGAAGTTACCAACATACATTTCTACAACAACTTTTCTCGAATCTCATATTAATTGAAGAACATTCAGCAAACTTTTTGATACAAATACGTTTACCCCTTGAAAACTGAAGGTAAACACATGTAACATGAGTTAATTAGTATTAATGGAAAACTTTTTGGAAAAGCTGCTCTTATGTAGACATAACTTTTTCCTCCTCTTGGGAACAATGGGCTGAACAAAACATCTCTATTTTAAACGGTTTTTTACCGTTTTTTTGCTTCATACCATGTACGACTGTGTTCTCCTAATTGTTGAATAATTGTGTGTCAACACAATGTTTGCAGCTGCTTTTTTTTTTTTTTTGTGGGGTTCACACCCTAGCGACATTATCATCTCTAGTTTCTTTCAAAATGAGCAGAGAGATCACCTTACCGTGACGAACCAGCTTTATTGGGAAAAATAGTCCAAAATAGAAATGATCGAAGAGACTCTGCAACTTGTAGACACGGCGGACATATGCTGGAAATCGAATGGGACTTTCTTCTATTATCGCCTAGAAAGAAGTTTTATTTTTAATTGTGCAGTGGTGGAGATATTCGCTTAGTAGTGGCGCTTTCATTATCGTTAATATGGGGTTTTATTTGTTGTTGATGACGGGTGTCAATATTTTATAATGTCACGGGGCTTCGGGTGGTTGAAGTCTCCTGTTACAAATATTACATAACCGCAATACCCAATTTTCTTGTGTTTGAACCGGGATTCTGAGGCTTTTATTCTGGCGCACTATTCATTGTACTTATTTTAAGGAGTGTTTTTAGTCTAAAATGCGCAAGGAGTGCCATGATACAATTTTCGAAAAATTAATAGTTGGAACATATTTAAATCATAAAACCATAAAATCATTAACTTACAATAGGTAACTAAATTAATTAAGCAGTCGCGTTATAAGTTCTGTTTAATCTACTTTTACACGAATAACATCTAAGTGACTAAATCAGAGATCCGTTAGAGCTCACTTAAGTATTTTCGAACAATAACCAAACTCAGCTCACGCTGTATGCATTTCGAAAGTCATTTATAGTATTAATGTAAATAAAAGTCAAAAGAAAATTGTTTGCCGAAAATTTGCATTTTATTTTATGGGGTTTCAGGAGCTACATATACATATATTATGTTTTATCTTATTCAAGTTCATCCATAATAAATAACAAATTTTGAAGTTTGCCAAAGCGTTTGCGACGTTGAAATATATTTAATAGGACGGAAGACAAAAAAAAACCAAAAGGTTTCAGCTAATTTAAAATATATTATTAAAGAGTTCATATCGAAGGTCAATAGGTCAATAATTTCTAAATGTAAATCCTGCAAATTAAAAAAGATTATCGTCTTCTCTTTAGCAAAATACATGGTTGGTATATTAAGACTAGTAAATGACGCAGAAAATAGATTGAAGCTAATGAAATAATATGGCTGTTCATAGACTAGAGATATCTATAATTTTCGAAAGTTTTTTAGTCTGCAACCGCAAGTATTGTGTAATATAAATATTTACAATTATTTATATTGATTAATAATTGTTGCGTTTTTTACTTGAACAAAAAAATATAAACTCATATACACTCCTGTTCAACTTATTGTACCCAAATATAATTTTTTTACTTAGCAGGCCATACATTTTGATGTTTTACGGATGGAACAAATATTTTAGTGAAGCCATTAAAAAGACAGTTAATGCTGTATATTTAAATTATATTTTTTTTTAATTCGACATCTGACTTAAGATCCCAGTTACATCTTGCAAATGGCAGTATTATATATAAAGTAAACTAAGGAAAGTCATGTTAAACTACCTACTCGTATTAAACCACAACGTTTATATCCTGCTGCACTTGCAAGGGAAATGGAAAGATTTACAAGTCTTGAAACTTGTGATCCTTTCGCAATAAGAACTTTGAAGTAAAAATAAAATAAGATTTTTTACTGAGCAAACCCCTGTAAAACGTTGGGAATTTTCAAATAAGAAAACGCTCTATCTTGCATAAAAAAGCCGAAGATACAAATATAAAAAATTGCTTATGTAATTAGTCAGTTTTAATAAATATTTGGCCGTTATGGAATAAACGGCTTTTTCGCTCTCCTGAAAAACTACGTTGTTTAAGTTCGAGGCTTTTGAACATAAGCTTTCAATATATATTTAAAAATATCTGATAGTACAAAAGTATTCGCCAGTACTCTACATTTGTAAAACGAAATGAAAGTAAAAAAGTCCCTTTATTGTAAAATTAATTAAAATGGAAATTTGATGTACAGTGTATTTCAAGAGAAATAGATGTGTTCTACACAAACTAATAACGAAAGCACATAGACTCGTGGAACAAATTACTTTTTGGTTAAGCCTTAATTTTAAATATATCTTGGAATAATAGAAAAATGTTAGTAAATAACTAATATTTTATATATAAGTTCAATTATCGTGAGTTTATTTACGTTTTTAAAGGCTGAGAGAAAACATGCGGAGCAGAGACAAGCGAATTGAATTAGGAAAATGGTTTTCTAAGGCTATAGCAGCTATGGAAAGACCTAGTGAGAGAAACGAAATTGAAAAAAATGCATTTGGTTGGGAAAAAGCTTTGATCAGTTGAAGAGGCTGCATGTGCAAAAATCGGCCGAAACACAGTGGAAAGCATAGCAATAAGTGAAAGAAGGTGATGCTGGCGCAACGCTAAATGGTCCTTATGCTTATCGAAGGAATACATCTTTCAATGTTTCCAGAAAATAATTTATTGAACTGAAAAACATAAATATCGATAGTTTGGAAGGTTCTATTACAGAATAGTACCGCATGAAGTTGGAAAACTAAGAAGAAAAATTAGAATAGTGGAACCAATCGACATGATTTTATGCGGAACTAAATTACTAAAGTACCAGTTGCAAGAACTTTTTAAAAGAATAGAATGAAATATCCGAAAACATTTATTAAACGAGAAAAGACGTATGGGAAGCACAGCTTTAACATAACAAAAATATTATGGACATAAAACGCAACTATTACACAGTTTTACAAATTTTTAATTTGAAAAAATACCAAGAACACCACATGCCTAGATAAGTTAATTGGGACCTCCTAAACACGAAAAATGTTGTAATTTTTGTCCTAAGTATCGTTTTTTAGATAACGGAACTTTTGTTTTTTTCGGTGTATGGTCCCACTCAAGCCGAAAAGTCCGATCGAGATAAATCGCATATCGTTGATAAGGTAATTGAATTCCTTTTCCGTCGATATGCTGCAAATTTTTTATTTTTTTATTATTTAGTCATTTGGATATTTTCCCCACGAACTTGGGCTCCGAAAGTGATAAACAAGGTGAAAGATTTCACCAGGAATTGGAAGAAATCGAGATGAACAAATGATGGCGGACTATTGTTGGTTCCTCAATCGCGAAGATCCATCCAAAAAAAAAAACCCCCAAAAGTTCGAGTCGCTCGTCATTTTAATTTAAATTTTTTGAATTTACCCCGAGTATAGTGTGTGAGCAATGAAAATGAATATATTGTCGTTCCACAAAATCCTAGATAAAAGCTTTATTTTTCATCCGTTTTTTTCCAAATTACGCTTAAAATGTTGGTAACTAAATAAACTATTTGGTAAAAAAAATAACACATTCCAGATTTTTACTGTAACATAGAAAAAAAAAAGAAATAAAAATTAAAAATTTTGAAACAAACGTAAAATAAGGCAAATTTTGGACTTTGAGGTGCCAGCCATAACTCAGCCATTTCTTGTCTCATAGCAATATCGACGAAAAAGGCATTCAATTATCTTTTCAACGATATGCGATTTAACTCGATCGGACTTTTTGGTTGGGCTCCACAAGGGTTTGAGTGGGGCCATACACCTTAGGAAAAAAAAATTACAGCGTTTTTTGTGTTCAGGAGGTCCCAATTAACTTATCTAGACATGTGGCGTTCTTGGTGTTTTTTTTGCTGTAAACCAGTGTTAATTATTGGAAATATGTTGGAAAAAAACTAATTTAAAATAAAAATTTATATTGTTTGAAACAAAATAAAAATTAAATTATTACAAAAACAATGCTTAATTGTAAATGTGGAATTAAAAAATTTTTCTTTTTCATTTTGTAGTGAAATATAGAATTTTTATTTTTATTTTCAACAGGCACAATACAAGAAATAAATCCAATAGTTTATTGAAAATATTTAGCTGTGAAAGAAATTCACGCAATGTTAATTTTTTCGCCATTCTTCCATCAGGCTGTCCTGCACATTATTATCAGAAAGAATGATATATGAAAGAAAAACATCTTCCAGGAACATCGACAAATAAAAATATATGTACATATATAATACTGAAGAAAAATGATTATGTTTCGAATAGCATAGGAAACTTTTAAATTAAACATACGTGTTGCATATAATAAAAAGTTGATCAATACGCGCTCGTACATGCAATAGTTGTACTTAAAAATTCCGATTATTTCTTGATTTTTTAATCCGTCTGTCTGTTATAAAAAAGGAAGATAAAATTTAATGAGCACAAGTTGCAATAAACCTGCAAATGACAGAATTGCTTACGGAACCATGATTGCTAATTATAACAAGAAATACGATGGTACCTCATATAGAACACACAATGAAATCAATCGAGTAACTTTGAGTGATAATTAGCGAATTTACAATAGGAATCCCAATAAGAAGTAACAAAAGACGATATTATTAAAGGAAGCAGAGGACAATTAATTGAGGAAATTTCGTTGTGCGTAGCCCAACGCGGTATGATTCTCACATCGTTTGTACCATTTCTCAGTTAAATAAGGGACCTAACGATACAAGTTTTGTCGATGCGATACTGATACAAAAAAAAAATATATATCGGCGATATCGATACGCGGATTAGATTAGACTTCAAGTTAAAATTAACAAATCGAAATAAGAGTAATTTTTTATTACACAAAATTACAGTGTAAGAGAAAGATGAAATAGAACTAGGGCTGAAGGATATTTTCAACCCAAATTGACATCAAAACTTTCCAGATATTACGATCGTGGAATAAAATAATTTATTTTGGCATCGTTTTTAATTTTATACATTTTGTGTACAGAAGCAGAACAAAAGAAAAAAATATATAACAGAGATCTTTTTAAGTTCCTGGCGTTGCTTTAATTATGGGCTCAGTTTAACGGAAAACGTTTTTGTTTAAAATTGCAGACTTATTCAATTTAATGTAAATCCATGATAAAACTAATATAAAAGAAATTATTTTACAAAATAACAGTAATATATTCTGATATTAATTTCACAATTGAATTCTCCTTTATTCTGTAATAATTTGTCAACGTATCGTCAAGACTCTAATTAATTTACGACACTTTCCTACTCCTTGCTAACAACTATGAATTACTTTTGGCACAGCAAGAGGCTATTAGAAAATGTCGATTTCTCAAGAGAAGCAGTCCAGAAGTGTTCGCACATATAAACGCAATAAGGCGGACTACTCTGCTTCGATTTTATGGTCTAGTTTTTATGAGTTGTATCTTTTGTAATTTGTGCGGAAAAAAATTTAATAAGACAGTAAAATATCGGCGGCAAACATCTTCGATATCGATATATTGGCAAATCTATAGCATCTCCGATGTATTGAAATCGGTACTTCCGTAATAATATTTAAATAATGAGAAATAAATTTTTTAATTACAGTAAATTTTGTGTACACGCATATCCAACTAACAGGTGGGAGATCGTTTTATCATAAAACATCTGGGTGAATCTTTTTCGAGCAGTTTGGGTGACCAAAAATTAATTAATCACGTATGCGCTTAAAATAGATTTAAAACTTACTCGCGAATATGATGTAAAAATATTCAATTTAATATTCAATAGAAAATTACACTGACCTGGAAAAAAATTTTTTTTTCTCTACTTTAAATAAAACTATGTGCACTATACGGATTTTGATGCACTTAACGAGAGATTTTCTTTGTGGGAGTGGCGATTTTTTTAATTTTTTTTCAAAATTCGTAATTTTTTTCAGTTTAAAAATGGAATTTTAAAAAAACTTAAAGCAAATATTCAACACTTTTGTCTAATAGCTACAGATCTTAGAAATAAAAAAAGGCAGTAAACCATAAATATCGATAAAAAAAAATTTTCATTTTATTTTAAATTTTAAGCAGGTACCTAATGTTGTAATGCAACCAACCTTACATATGTATGACGATAGCATTTCGATAGGTAAGCAAGTAATGGAACTAAAGTATAACGGTATTTTGCATGGTACTTGAATTTTAAAATTATAATACAGTATTTTTCATTAACCTTTAATTCTAAATCGAGAACATTAGGGTAGATTCTTATATATATATATATATATATATATATATATATATATAATATATATTTATAATACTTTAGTATTTTAGGTTTTAGCTATACTCATATGAGCTGAAGGCCATATACGATAGCTTTGCGGTTAAAATAAGCGGCAAGTAATAGGCATGGCATTTAGGGCCCAACCTTTTCCATGTTGTTTTATGTGCATTTGGCCACAAGTCTTTCAAAGTAACTAATATATTGAGAGCTTGAAACATGTTCTTTAAAGTCTAAAGTTCTCCAAATTCTTTATCTAAATTTTGAGCATTGCTGTCATCAACTGAATTTGGAAAGTTTGAATAAACTTGCTAGTGTAGAATTTTTTTGTTAATAATATTTTATCTACAATACATTATTCTTTTATTGAACGTTAAGGTAAAATATGTAAATACATACAATAAACACACGCCGTGTGACAGTAATAGGTGCTAAGCAGCTTAATTAAAAAGTAATAATATTAATTTTTAGGAGAACATCTCTAATCTTATTTCAATTAAAAAACCTTCAATATTAAGGTAAACGTTTATTCTGAGATCGCTGTCTATACTCAATGAACATAAAGGCTCAGTACACATTGCCATCATTTGTGGCAGTGTTCACCGCTAGTTTACTCCTCCGGCGCGTTTTCACTAAACTACAGATGTAATCCGCTCTTCAGTAGATTATGGTACCAACCGCTCTCGGTACTATTAAGCAATTGGCATTCTATAATTCAGCTATTTGGAATTCTTAGAATTAGAGGGAAAATCGTCCGGAGGTTACAATGTCACTTTGAGCACTCAAAACGACTGCAAAATGTGAATTGCGGCAACCGTGCTTGCACTGCCAACGGGGTCTATGTTGCTATTAGTTGCAGTCGCCGTTTAAAATTCGACAGTTGATGTTCGATACCCAAATAAGTTTCAATGTCGAATAAAGATTATAATAAGAACTTATGAAATTACTGCATATTTTCTGAAATTCTAGTACTGCACAGTTTACCAATCGATATTATTTTAAAAATGTTTTCAGTAAAATCATAGCGAGCAATATAACAAAAGTTGTAGTGCAATGTGCACATTTAGCGAAGTGTATGCTTTTTAAAGCAATGAAACAAACATCAATACTAATAAAAGCACTTGAATTATATGTCAATATATAGAATATGAGTACAATACATACCTGTTTGTCTATCAATTGTGACAATTTGTTCGTCAGAACTCATCCAAAAAGATGTTGATGGTAATGGAGAATCAAAGCATATAATGTCACCAACCGAGAATATTGTCTAATATCAGCAACAGGAGCGTGGAGCAGCAATCAACATGATGAACATAACAGAAAATGAAGATGGGAAACCATTTACAAACAGCAAAACCAGCATTAGTGACATTAAATTGCAGAGTTGCCATAGTAGATGAAAGAACAATTTGAAGAGCAGCAATAGAAACCGCAACAGCAGCAAATCATTAAGAAATCAACATGTTGTTGGGATGGTTTGGTGGGTTGATTATATGTTCAGTGTTCAATGACATTGGTGAAGTACAAAAACAAGTACATCAAATCATGAGCAGCACAGGTTGTCGCAGTTGTATTTACCACAGGATGCATTTTAGTAACAATAAAGCAGACAGTGCATTTTAAAAGTATATTTGTATGGATATTCCAACGGTGAGAATGACATCCGCCATAATAATTGTAGTAGTTGTGAAGAAACAATTGGGATGATAATGACAATAATTGTGATAATTTAAATGTTAACACCAATTGGCAAGAAAATAAAAAAGAAAATAAAAATATTATTACAACTTTATCTACAAAACATTTTTTTCGTATACAAAATATAAACAAGCGTTTTTTGGTGTTTTGATAATTCAAAAAGCTTCCACACATACATGCAAATTATTGTCCAATTTAAGAATTGTTAAGAACTATACATCCGTACATATCGTTAGCCCAATATAGAAAGGTCCAAATTGAAAAAGTCAAAAACATTCCCTAATAGGAACAAAAAGCAACATGATGTATGTTAACCGCCGATCCGCCCCTGTATTATTTTATTCAATATTATTTAGCGTTTTGCTTAAACTTGCATTAATTAAAGAGCATTAACGCAATGCATACTTATGTACGTACCTACATATGTACATTCATTCGACTTTTAGCATTGAAATAAAGAAGTAATATTTCGAAAAGAAAACATTGAGTG